>MEHQ01000856.1:81220-266273 GCA_008828725.1 Saccharina japonica
AAAAAAAAAACATTTTATTTCATATTCTGATATTTTAATGTTTCATATTCCGGAATTTTCGTATTTCGTTATTTCGTAAATTCGTAAATTCGTATAACTTTAATTTAATTTTAATGTACATACCAATGTGAAAAAACAAATTTTGTAAATTCGTAGATTCTTGGTGGGAATGATGGGAAGAGACAACGGGCAGGTGTGAATCTTGGCGGGAGAGACAAGTTTTGTCGGCGGGACGGGACGGTAAAGACAAGGGTGCATGACGGGACGGGACGGTAAATTATATTATCTCGACGGGACGGGACGGTAATTTTCAACGGGAGCTATTTTCTTGACGGGACGGGACGGTAAAGTTCAACGGGGCAGATTTCGATGACGGGACGGGACGGTAAAGTTCAACGGTTGGAGATTTGTCGGCGGGACGGGACGGGACGGGATTTGACGGGACGACGGGAACAGTTTAACGACGGTTTAACCGTCCCGTCCCGCCGTTACCGTCGTTACCGTCCCGCCAAAATACCGTGATAAGCCTTGAAAATAACAACGCCTTCGCAAGCTCAATAGGCGCATTTCTCCCATCATACAGGCTACTTGGAACAGGACCAGGTGGGCCCTAGCTCTCTACGAGTAATGATCTATGCAATGCGAGCTCGTGTCAGTAGGAGCTGCGCGGCCGGCAATGGTAGGGATCCTCCGCATGATTTCCGCCGGGGATTAAAAAGTATCATCCCCGGTCACGAACGTCTTTTGCAACTCCCACGCAAGAATGTTGCCAGGCTGGCATCATGTCCAGCAGCGCTGCTTGCCTCCACGCCTCAGTCCTCGTTACTCCGTATTGCTCGCCAGATTGCAACCGTACGTGGACAGAGTTGGGGCTTCACGGACACTTGCGTGGGTACTAACTGTGAGCTTGGAGCAAGTAGGGCTCGAGGCCAGCACGGTTCTTCATCGACCATATTCAAGCGTCCTCTTCCCGCCTATTACACTCGTACCGTGTGTTAGCTTGTCTAGCCTTGGTTCCGAGGTTGCTGGCTTATCGGGCCTGGCGTTGTCCCGACCTGCTGCACCATGCCACGCGAGATCATCACCCTGCAAGTTGGTCAGTGCGGCAACCAAAGTGAGTGGCTATGTGGCAAAGATGAGAGTAGGACTCTGTCGCCGCGGCTGCTTCAAGGACATGGATCACGAGACACTTTTGAGTGCCGATTTTGAATTTTTCGATGGAAAATTCAAACCTACTGCTGCCTACTGCTGTACTGCTGCTGTAATTCTACATCATGCCCCAAGACTGCCCGCTGGGCTGGGTCAAAGGGCTTGGGCGGCTTGCCAGCTGCTAGATGTGATACTCTCGTAAAATAGTAAAGGAGGATTTTATTGGGCCTGGCTGGCGACTCCTTGAGTCACAGCAGAGGCACGCAGGCTGCTCTTGCAGGCTGCTCTTGCGTCACAGCGGCATGAAACTGGCATAATAAGGAGTAGGTTTTGCTGTTGTTGAGAGCATGGGGGCGAGCATTTTCGCCACTATGTGCGATAAGATGATGTGTCGTACCAGTAACCAGCACGCAGTCGTATACTGCTGCTGCTGTGCTCGTCCCGATCCATCGTTTCCATGACCTGTGACCCAACACTGGCCAGCACCCAGCACCGCTGCTGTGTTGGTGTTGTGCGACCCATCTGAATAGCACTATTATCGTATGCTTTGACTCGATGGTGGATTGGAGCAGCACAATAAAACAAGTCGAAGTCGGCCTGCTTAGTATATACCTGGTAGCAGGTACCAGGTACTACTGTATGTAAACGTACTGCTGTTGGTGATGTTGAACGCTGCTGCCTATACCATACAAGCTAGTACAGGACACCTATTAATATTAAGAAACAGGCTAATAAGAAAGGCAGGCTGAGATTTTAGAGGAAGATAAGAAATTCGGGATTCGTTATCTTGAAATTAGTGTAGAAAGCACCCTCTCAAATAAGAAATCCAGCCTGGACCAGATTTCCTGTTTCTTATTAGATGTCCTGTACTGTGTACCAGTACGTACGGCGCACGCAGTGCTATTAATTTCTACCAGCAGGGTATCACACTGCTCTACCAGCAGGGTATCACACTGCTCTACCAGCAGGGTATCATACTGATTTATTTACCAGCAGGGGTAACTGCGTGTTGTACTCTGTACTGCTGAAACTGCAACTCGTCTTTTCTGTGTCGATAACAATTCCTCGCATGATGTAATTTACTATTTACATGGTATCGTAAGTCTGGAAACTCAATTGCCCCCGTCCTTTCTTACCCACGATTCGGGTGTTTCTCGAATCCAACAACAATAGTAATTGTGCATTCATTTTGTAGAGCTTTGAGCCGCCAGGATTTCACGACTACTAACTAATCAGTGAGTGCCGTTAGCCAACTAACTAGTTGAGTTTAGTCGGTTAGTGAGCTGATGAAGTCAGCTGATGGCCAGCCAATCTGCCGACTTGAATCAGGCGAGCGAAGTGAGCCAGATTAGCCCTCCCCCGACACAGGGGGCCCCGCCCAGACCAAAACAATGTGCCCCGCATTCACCAAGCCTTCCTTTGATTGTATGGAAACCCACTATGTCGGATAGTCGGCACCATCTGGAAACGACTATTAATCTATTGATAACTATTACTGTAGTCCTACTATTAATATTAATAATAACTATTCCGGGGGACCATAGTAAACACTAGTAAATAAGACCAAACATTGTTATTAATAGTACAAATAGGTAAATATTTAGGTGTTTATGTGTAACGCAGGTCCCTATTTACTAGTATTTACTATGGTCTCCCGTAACAATAGTAGTTGGTGACTTAAATCGTGCCAACTAACAGCTGTAGCGTTTTGGGACCCATGTATCTTGATTCAAGTATAGCAGCCAAACAACAAGGATGACGAGCGCGATCTAATGAAGCGTCAATAATGCAGTAGTACGAATACAGCAATAGTGCCGGTATGGTGCCGGTATGAGCTAGCCAACAATACCGGCACGATACTAGCGGCAACCGGCACTACTCCGCACACTGCCACGCTATTAATAGTTAATCCCATCTTGTGCTAAGCGATTTCTCAGGCACTATAACGGGCAGCCGGCAGTATAGAAGAACCAGTGCTGACTGTATCACCATGCTGCGCGCGTGTCGTAAAAAATAAGCTCGAGATCCTTGGTATGCCTTGGTACGTACGTTGCAGTCCGGACGTCCGAACACACCACTTTTACCCAGCAGGGGATATATCCCTTTTCCCTGCAACTCCCACCGCTTTGTGTACACCGATTGTGTACATGTTGCGTATCTGTGCCTTAATCGTCAGACGAACCACAACTCAGTTGTTTCAAGCCTATTGTGTACCAGGTATGCCTTAACCCATTCAGAACTGACAAAAAAGGCCCACACTAATTCCATGTAATTTGTCCCCCGAATTCCTGGGAGCAGTTTTGAAGGGGTTAATCGTCAGGTGAAATACCATCCAGTTTTTTTTGTTTCAACATTTCGCCCCCTGAAATCCTGAAGCGAAGGTTTAGGCTATACAAGTATTGTTATTGCGGCACACTTGACGTCGTCGTTTTGTTGACCTTTTTGACGAGCAGTTGGGAGCGAGTTCTGGAAACAGCTTTGCGCGGAGCATGGGATCAGCGCGGACGGCACTCTGCAGGAATACGCCTCCCACGTGAGCTATAATACAATGCCTCGTCCCTCTCCCTTTACAACCTTAACGCAGGCGTCCTCCGTGCCGTATACCCGGTATGTTTTATGGTAACGCAAGGATGGATGATATTATATGGGCGTGAAATGGAAAAAGAACAGGAATTTAGCAGGTATATACGCGACGAACGCAGAACGCCTGCATTCCAAACGCCTGTTTCCATACTTCGAAGTATACGCTACTCCTACACGTAGTCACGCGCGACCAATTTCCGTCGTTTCTCTGTCTTCAATTGTAAGGAACGTCTGTATTAAATAGGAGTAGACAAACGGTTTCGTATATTTCGGGACATGGTTTATGAACAGCAGTAGTTTTGACGGCGCCCAAAAAATAGGGACACCTTTGACGGCGCCCTAAGCGTACGCCTCCGCCGTAAAACAATACTTAGTATAATGAAAATATAATGATAATAATATACGAACCGCTTGGATGGGTACCTTTGTGTGTCTTTGACCAAAAAAAAATCCTCATGCCTTCAACCAACGCCCACAATTTGACGGCAGTTACAAATATCCTGCTGGGCGAGATCGTATCACGGGGGGCCATATTTAGTTAATCAGAAGTATCATAACCATAAATGTCATAGTAATCATAGTAATACTACAGTAGTAATATTATGAATACCATTAATAGTATATAATCAGAACCCACGATGGACCCAAACAAAAACATAAAGTTTGGTTCTGCTTACTATTAGTATTAGTATTACAGCTATAGTAGCCCGTACTAGTGACAGTTATACTGCAGTATTTATACTACAGTATACAGGACACGCGATAAGAAACAGGCTATTAATAGTAAGAAAGTCAAGAAAGCCGGCCTCATGGTTAGAGGAAACTAAGAAATTCGAGAGTCGTTATCTTGAAACTAGTGTAGCAAGCATCCTCTCTCAAATAAGAAATCCAGCCTGAGCCGGCTTTCCTTTTTCTTATTAGGTGCCCTGTACTGCATTTATGATGTGCAGGGTATCCTTTGGGAGGGTCGGTGGCCAGTGGGCCCCCGCTTTTCCGTTGGAGCTATACGTTAAAGCATATTTTACGCTTTAAATACGGGTATCCTATGTATATGAACGTTTTTGGCGTATGTTGCTATGGTGTTATAATATTATGATGTTATCATGTTGGTGTTACAGGGGGATGACCGCAAGGACGTGTTCTTCTATCAAGCGGATGACGACCACTACATCCCGAGAGCGCTGCTGCTTGACCTCGAGCCTCGTGTCATCAACATGATCCAGAGCGAGGGCTATCGGAACCTCTTCAACCCGGAAAACGTCTTCGTCAGTAAGGTCAGTTTTAAACAGCACTACAGTAAGGTCGGTTTTGAACAGCACTACAACAGTAAGGTTAGTTTTAAACAGCATTTCAGTAAGGTCAGTTTCAAACAGCACTACAATAAGGTCAGTTTTAAACAGTACTACAACAGTAAGGTCAGTTTTAAACAGCATTTCAGTTAGGTCAGTTTTAAACAGCACTACAGTAAGGCCAGTTATAAAAAGCACTACAGTAAGGTCAGTTTTAAACAGCACTACAACAGTAAGTTCAGTTTCAAACAGCACTACAGTAAGGTCAGTTTTAAACAACACTACAACAGAAAGGACAGTTTTAAATATCACTACGAGTAAGGCAGTTTTAAACAGCACTACAGTAAGATCAGTGATAAATAGCACTCCAGGAAGGTCAGTGATAAACAGCACTACAGTAAGGTCAGTTTTATACAGCACTAAAGTAGTCCGTTTAAAACAGCACCTCATTAAGGTCAGTTTTAAACAACACTACCAGAATTGGTTGGAAGGTGTAGACAGCACTAGTGTTACTTAGAAGGTGAGTTGTAAAAAGCAATGTCACAAAACACCACCCCACGGGTTTTATTTTATTTTAACCTTTTAAGGAGTGAGTGCAGGGGCACACGACAACGAAACAAAACAACACCACACTCCAGAAAAAGTAATATTGAAAAAAAGTTCAAGCGGGGTGGGCTTTCTGGATAAAGTTACGGGAAAAAAAAAATCCCATTTTTTTCGTGTGTTACTTGGTAATTGGAACCGTGGTGAGCTTAAGCCTCGTGATTACTCTTTCGCCGGAGGACCCAACACAAACACAAACAAAAAGTCATTAGATAGTACTCGTAGAATATGCTAGGGATGGTTAAAGGGGGGCATGCTTCAACACGTCTTGCTTTTCCTACCTCCTTCTCCTCCTCCTCCTCCTCCTCCTCCTCCTCCTTCTCCTGTTGTTGTTGTTGTTGTTGTTGTTGTTGTTGTTGTTGTTGTTGTTGTTGTTGTTGTTGTTGTTGTTGTTGTTGTTGTTGTGTGTCACCAGGAGGGCGGTGGTGCGGGGAACAATTGGGCGAGCGGCTACCGACAGGCGGAAGAGCAGCACGACTACTTGATGGACATGATCGACAGAGAAGCCGACGGTAGCGACAGCCTTGAGGTGTGCACTACAGTTCATAGTAATACATAGTAATACATAGTAATACATAGTAATCGGAACCAAATATGGCGTGTAGACATAATAGGGGGATACATGCTTTTTGAGTATCGCCGAATCTGATTATTATCCTCTCCCCGTATACCATACCTGGTATGATTTTACTATCCTCCCCCCGTAATGCCTATTAATTCGACGAATAATGTGGTATTTTTAAGATGTTTTTGGTCGACAACGGGAAGAGTTCAAACGCTGATCGATGGCAAGATCTTCCCAAACCCGTCATTTTGGTTGTGTCTGCCCTCCTAAGGCGTGCTTTCGATAATTCGGCTCCGAAATTCGTTCAAGGGGGGGGTGTTATCAAACAATATCACTTGATTACAGCATACTGTATTATTTTTATTACAGTATACGGTAACACTCGAGAGTATCGTGTGCATGTACAGCAACAGCGCTTGCGTGTCCATTTTGCTGTCACTTATCGCACAATATCACTTGATGACGGTATATTGTATTATTTTTATTACAGCATACGGTAGCTCTCAAGAGTATCGTGTGCATGTACAGCAATAGCGATAGCGCTTGCTGAAGCAAGGCGTGTGTCTATCGATTGTCGCTTCCAACTTGAGGTAGGATAGTATGCACGATGCATGTATGCAGCGCCTTGCTGAAGCGGCATGGTCTGTTAACAGACGGCTTCCAAGCTGATGTGTACGTGTGATTGATAGCGCCATCTGGGTTGTGCCCGAGTCGTTTGTATCCGGTTATGTGCGGGGTAGCCATCTCCTCGAGCCAGCTAAAAGTCCCCTTCGGTGAATGCGTCATCCCCCCTTTGCCTAGAGTAGAGGTACAGTAGTTGGAATGACGGGCAAGCGTGAAATGTCTGACGTGGAAATCAAGTACGTAGTGAGTGGGCCACGGCTTGTCAAGTCCGAGCCCTTACCCTACATTGACACCTCAATGCCTTACTTAAGCCTTAGCGATACCATTCCTACTCTTTTTTATTTTGTGCTGGCTTAGTATTCCTGATGTATCCAGCATATGAGCTCTCGAAGAGTTGCCGTGCGTGGAGCTAGCACTAGTGGGGCGGCAGAAGTGTTCGTAGCTGTGCGTATTGGTGTTGGATGTCGAAGCGTATAATGAAATTCGAGTTCGACACGATACCGATAAACGATAGGGCTGTGAGTTGGCACGACTTAAGTCGCCGACTAGTTATTAGTCGGACTAATAGTCAGTCGTGAAACGGAGGTGCCGACTTTCCGACTTATTGGGTTTCCTTAACTGTAGGAAGGCTTTTTTAATGCGGGGTACAGCTTTGAACGTTAATTGCTGCTGCAATGCTGCGGATACCCTCACATGCCCTGTGACACTGCAGCGCGCAGCGGGGGACCCACACACACGCACACATGGCAGAACAACCCATCTCTCTCGACGGTGCCGATGGCATCAGCCCTGGCGCACCCAATGCAGCAGCACTGTGAACAAAAGGCGTGGTTCACTTGACCCGGAGAACGTAGAACTGCTGGTTTTTCTCCGGTGCAACTGGACGGCTGTTGACGAATGGCAGCGTTAGAAAGAACTGCCTGGCTTGACGCTTGGCGCTTCTTCCTGCTGTGCGTTGGTGTTTCGCTTGAACTCGCTCGGTGTTGTTTAGCTAACAACGCATTGAGTGGTGGCGGTGTTTTTTTCTCGGTTTGGAGGCGGATAAGGAAAGTGGGGGCAGTATGTGGAGCTGGCGTTCACCCGATGAATCGTCAGAGTCTATGTCATATTGTAGCTTTGGGTCCATCGAGTAGGTTCCTAGTTTATTATTTCATGTCTCTGTTTTTTTTTGTGGAAACGTTTTGTCTTTCGTACCAGGGGCGATATTGTATAATCGATGGTTTAGGACTTGCCGTCGTCATCGACGCGCGCGTTTCGCGCAAGGTTGGGAGAGACGTTAGTAAACGAATAACATCACGGAGGGATCCAAGACCTTTTCTTCTGGGATCATTTTTGCACTGCTGTCTTGGTCATGAGTTCGCTTTTTTGCTCGTATCCCCGCCAGGTAGTATTGCGACTCAAACAAGTGCTGTCACGTTCCTCTAGTCCGGGGTAGATCTACCTGGTACATGCGTTGTACTTTTCGTTTTTTGTGAATTTCTTGTGTAAACTGAAGCTTTTTTGTGTTTTTCGTTTGAAACTCATGTGAATCTAGGTCATATTGTTTGCGCTTTTCTTGCGTAAAATGAAGCCAAAAAACGTGTTTTTTGCCTCCGGCGGCGCCTTCAGCGGGATCCTCCGGAGGCGCCTCCGGCGGGCCCTCCGAGGGCGCCTCCAGCGGGGCCCCCTCGGCCGGGGGGGGCTTTTTTGGCTCGCTTCGCTCGCCTGACTTTAGTGGGCAAGTCGGCTGGCTTCGCCAGCCGACTTACCGACTAAAGACAGCTAGTCGGCTTCGCCGACTCGCCGACTAGCGACTAGTTATTAGTCGTGAAATGAAACCGACTCACAGCCCTAATAAACGAAGAATCTACATACATACGTGCTCGTAATCTATGCGATTCCGATGTTTGATACACGAAGCGTTCGTTCAGTGTCAGCATGAAAAAGCACGGGCATGCGGGAGGTGGAGGGTCAATTACGTTCGATACGATATATCGAAAGATCGATATTTCGATATACCATATATCGAAAGTTTCGAAAGTTTCGATATTTCGATATATCATATGTCGCAACTTTCGATGTTTCGATATATCGAAACTTCCAATACGATATATCGAAAGTTCGATATTTCGATATATCATATATCGAAACTTCCAATACGATATATCGAAAGTTCGATATTTCGATATATCATATATCGAAACTTTCGATGTTTCGATATATCGAAACTTCCGATACGATATATCGAAAATTCGATATTCCGATATATCGAAACTTTCGATATGAAGTCCAAGACTATTCACTAATAATAGTGCGTATCCCTCGAATCGTGTCCTCGATGCGTCGACGCGTGCCCTCCATGCGTGTGCAGGGGCGTGTGCTCTCTCACTCCATTGCCGGGGCTGACAGTGGGACTATAGTGCCAGTTTTGAGCCCCTCTTGATGAGTTGCCCTCGACGCGTGTCAGCTGTCGCTATTATTGTTAGGAACTCGTGCAGCAGGACATTTGCAAATGTCGTCAACTTGTGTGTGTTGGTGGATAATTTGGAGAATCGTAATATTTAATAGATAAATCTCGGTCGGCGTATAATACATCCTTATAATCCCAACACAATCGGCTTGAGCGATCTCTCGATAGGTGTCCCTATTGTTTGACGCCTTCAAAATTGGCAGTTCGCTTTGCATAATGTCAGCTGTGCGTATCCGTTGACGAGTTGTATCCCTTGGTGTGCGTCCTCCCGTGCGTGCCCTTTATACGCATGCGTGTGTGCAGGGGTTTGTGCTGTCTCACTCCATTGCCGGAGGCACCGGGTCGGGAATGGGGTCCTACCTCCTCGAGCGGCTGAACGACCACTTTCCCAAGAAGTTGATCCAGACGTACTCGGTGTTCCCCAACGCCACTCAGGTGAGAGACCAACACCAGGGAGGTCAGGTCTGGCCTGATATTATACACGCGAGTGTGTGCTGCAACTACAGTACGTATTCACGTGCTGCTCGTACGTACGCGCTGTTCGGTGGGTTCTTGTTTTTCTTTTTGTATTTTAGGCATGCCGTTAACCCTTTTGGGCATGCCTTAACTACAGTAGCCTTATATCTTCCACACACCGGACAGATCATCTAGATAATGTAGATAATATCCACACAAATGATCTGCTGTAAATAGATGTTTCAGGGCAGACGGGTAAATTCCTGATCTGTATGATCTGTATGATCTGTAGGGTCTAGCTCATGTTGCAGGATAGGAGCCGTATGATCTGCACGATCTACTAATAAGGCATGTCTTCTGGGCTGGGTATGTACTGTACAGGTCCTGCACAACATCTCGTTCTGGTGGCAGCAGGTTAGGGTCTAGATGATCTAGATGATCCATCTGTAGATGATTTATCTGATCTATAGATGATCTGTATGATCTGCAGATGGTCTGTCCGACGTGTGCTTGGTTTGGTCCATCGCGTGAATGATAGTACCAAGTGGATCATGGATACAGTAGAACACACGAACATGCAGTTTTGCTGCCATTGATAGTAGTTTCCCAGCACTTGCTGGGGGCAGACCGTTCGTGATTTTCTGTGTTTTGGCGCTTCGGTGAGAAAGCAAGGGCAGGGTGTTTCACACAGTGCGTCCGGACGTGGTGTGGTGTTCCCCATTACGCATCACGTTGGGGTTTGCTCGTCGGCGCGATGAGAGTCGGAGGCCGAGCGGCCGAGCTTTTACTATTACGGGGGGGCATAGTAAACACTAGTAAATAGGACTAAATAGGACTAAATAGGACTAAATAGGACTAAATAGGACTAAAGAGGACTAAATAGGACTAAATAGGACTAAGTAGGACTAAATAGGACTAAATAGGACTAAATAGGACTAAATAGGACTAAATAAGACTAAATAGGACTAAATAGGACTAAATAGGACTAGATAGGACTAGATAGGACTAGATAGGACTAAATAGGACTAAATAGGACTGAATAGGATCTACGGTACACACAAAAACCTATATATTTACCCATTTTTACTAACAATATTTGGTACTATTTACTATAAACCTCCGTAATGGTGCAAAATTGATCGCGCTCTATTGTCAAGTACTTTCCCCCCCTAAAGCCGTGTGTGCCATTCTAAAGCAGTAAAGGCCGTCTGCGCTTTGTGAGCGCGCACGCTCTCCAGCGTTGAGCGACAGCCGCAGCATGGGTCTATGATACCGATGATGTATCGAAAATTTTGCTCGCCCTGGTATTCGTATGTTAGTTCGTCTTTTTTCCCCCCGTTCTATGATACCAGGCGCATGATACCGATTTATCGCTTTATCGCAAGCTTTTCTCGGCCTTGTGTTGTTCGTTTTTTTTTCTTCTTTTTTTCCCCGTTCTATACATGATTCATAATACCGATGACGTATCGGAGTTTTAGCGTTGCCTTGTTTTGTTCTCTTTTTTTTTCTTCATGATTTCCCATTTTTGCTCGTCTTGTCTAGCGCCGCTACGTACACGACGCTTATAGTACCGTGCAGAATCAAAGCGACGTCGTGGTGCAGTCGTACAACTCCATAAAATTATCCTGGCCTCGAATCGCCGACGTTCATGTGTTTCCCCCCGTTTGGTCGTCTCCTTTGGCGGCGCTATGTACACGACGCTTATTCTACCGTGCAGAGTCAAAGCGACGTCGTGGTGCAGCCGTACAACTCCATCCTGACCTTGAAACGGCTCACTCTTAATGCGGACGCTGTCGTGGTCCTGGACAACACCGCCCTCAACAGGATCGCGGTAAGAGTGACCCGTGATTTGCTTGATTGGCTGCCTAAACGCGGCGAGATTAAAAAAAGAAAATGCGGGGTAATTGAGGATCGCGGAAAAAGTGAACCGCGATTGTCGCGGCCGCCTAAACGCGGCGGAATTAAAGAATAAAATGCGGGTAATTGAGGATCGCGGCAAGAGCGAACCGTGATTGCCTTGATTGACTGCCTAAACGCGGCGGGATCAAAGTTTAAAATGCGGGGTAAATGAGGATCGCGGTAAGAGCGACCCGTGATTGGCGTAGCGGCGTTAACGCGGCGGGACTAGAAAAAAAATGCGGGGTAACTGAGGATCGCGGTAAGAGCGGCCCGTGATTGGATTGATTGACTGCCTAAACGCGGCGGGATTAAACAAGAGAATACGAGGTAATTGAGGATCGCAGTAAGAGCGAGCCGTGATTGGCTTGGCCGCCTTAGCGCGGCATAATTAAAATATAATATGCGGGTGATGGATGATCTCGGTAAGAGCGACCCATGATTGGCTTAGCCACCTAAAGGCGGGACATATAGTCTATAATTGTAGCAAGAGCGAACCGTGATTGGTCGTCTAAATGCGGCGGGATATATGTACAGAAGATAAAGGAAACAGCGAATCGTGATTGGTCCGGCAGCCAAAACTTGAACTGCTTGTGGGCCCCCAGCTTAAGGCATGCTTTATCTGAGGCCCGATCAGTTCCGACTTGAACTGGCGATGACCCCACTACCCCGTATACATATGTGCTCCCCCCCCCTCCCCCCCAGGTGGACCGCCTCCGTATCCCGAACCCCACCGTGGGGCAGCTGAACTCGATCGTCAGCAACGTGATGGCCGCGTCCACCACAACGTTGCGATACCCCGGCTACATGAACAACGATCTGATCGGCCTGGTGGCGTCGCTGATTCCGACGCCGAGATGCCACTTCCTCATGACGGGGTACACTCCCCTCGTCATCAGCGACACGCAGGTATGATAGTGTGATAGTGTGATAGTGTGATAGTGTGATAGTGCGATAGTATGATAGTGTGGTAGTATGATAGTATGATGGTATAATAGTCTGATAGTGTGATAGTGTGATAGTTTGATAGTGTGATAGTGTGATAGTTCGATGGTGTGATAAAGACGGGAGGGGTGCAGCACCCACTTTTTTCTCGAGAAGCTCCATACTATTATTAAGTTATTATTAATAGTGTCATTAGTACTATAAGTAAGTCGTTAGTAGGTACCTGGTAAGTCATTTGTACGATATCATAGAATATCACACATATAATACGTGCCGGCATCCCCGTTGCATCAGCAGACTATTGATAGTAGAGCCTGGTATATACGTACGTATATTGACACTACTGTAGGTATATATCATGGCTGATTGCTGTCACCTCGGACAGATCATTCAGATCATGCAGATCATACGGATCATTCAGATCCTTCATATCATACACATCGTTCAGATCATTCAGATCATTCAGATCACTCAGATCATAGAGATCCTTCAGATCCTTCAGATCACTCAGATCATACAGATCATACATATCATTCAGCACATACAGATCGTTCAGATCATTCAGATCATACAGATCATTCCCACTTCGCCATCTAGATATTTCAAGGCTGATCTACCCGACCTTGTACATATGATCTACAGCAGCAGCAGCAGCAGTAGCAGTATGATGAGTGATGATGATGATGTTGTTTTGGGGTGGGACACGTATAATGCGCTGGGTTGGATCTGTACTATGCAGACCCTGCACAACCTTCACAACGCCTGCGAGAGACCACATTATCTCCTCTACATAGTGACCTACTACCTCTTGTTATTTTCAGATAGAATAGAGTGATACAGTAGTTAGTGGTATGGGATGAAAAGAGTGGGAACACCTGCCGCTGTCGGTGCTACCACCCCCCCCTCTTACTCCACCGTCCTTTCCTTCCCTTACCTACATGGACTCGATATTATCCCATGCTTGACTTCTTTCTCTTTGTTGTCGCTGTTGTTGTTGTTGTTGTTGTTGCGGTTGCGTGTTGGCTCTGTGTGTTGGGTCTGTTCAGACGAGCGCCGTGAGACGGACGACGGTGCTGGACGTGATGCGGAGGCTGACGCAGACGAAGAACATCATGGTCTCCGCCAGCACGAAGAAGGGGTGCTACATCTCCATCCTCAACATCATTCAGGGAGACGTCGACCCCACACAGGCAAGCACCGTATACCTCGTACCCTGGTATGCACTACCCCGCCCTCGTCGATAGTTAGTTTTTGTTTTATTTCATTTTCATGGTTTACTCTTTTTCTTCCACCTCGGAGTTGTTGAAGCCTGTGCTGTGAACCACGGACTAGATTGTGGCGGTGAGTAAGTGTGATCACCAACAGTAATAACACCAACAAGAACAACTATCACCAAAGCTTTTTACGTGTTACGTCACACTGCTGTGCCAAAGAGTAGGTTGTTTGGTTTTGACTGCTTTGTTGTGTTACGTTGTGTTACGTTGTACGTTTTGTTTTTTCGGTATATACACTGTTTTTTTACGCTGTACGGCACCAGCTCTCTGTCTGTCGCGCCCACTAGCTGCAGTGGAGAGAACTCTTGATATTTCAAAAAGCAGTGGTTGGCTTTTACACGGCCTGGGTACATACATTTTCCTGGAAAATGCGTGGGTAATTATCCTGGAAAATGCGCCGGGAGAGGTGACGCAGAAAAATCGCCCTCTTTTCTTTGTTTCCTTCGATGCAGGTACATAAGGCTCTACAGCGGATCAGAGAGCGGAAATTGGTCAGCTTCATCCCTTGGGGTCCGGCGAGCATCCAGGTCAGGACTCATGCTATTTGGGCTATTTAGCAGCTAGTTTGTGCGGTTGAATGTTCATTCATCACTACTGTTGAGGACGATATTGCACTATTGTCGTATTCCAGTAGCCTACTGGCGGAGGACTACTGAAGGAGCTACGAGCATTACAGCAGTAGCCTACTGGTAGAGGGCTACTGAAGGAGCCCCCAACAGTCTACTCTGGTACTGACTACTGAAGGAGCTACGAGCGTTACAGTGGCCCTAACAAACGAACATTACAATAGACCTGTTAGGACTACTTAAGGAGCTACAGTATTACAGTACTACAACAGTAGGACTACTGACGCGGGCTAGGCTATTGTGTGCGGTTGAATGCCCAGTCCCCACTGCTGGGGACGCTGTTGTCGTAGTCTATCCAAGCAGTTGTTTTTTTTGCACCATTATATTAATTTCCGGCTTTCTGGCCAAGCTATGGTAGCAGGTGACTTCCCCTCTCCCCCCAGGTACTTGCCTTCATGTTGTATGACTACTGCTGCTATTTATGCCTTCTGTTCTATGACTGCGTGCTGTTGTAGGACTATTGCTGTTGTTTAACCATGTACCAGGTACTGTTGTATGACTACGGCTGCTAGATGGCTACTGTTGTATTATTACTGCTGCTATATGACTACTGTTGCATGGCTACTGCTGCTAAATTACTACTGTTGTATGACCACTGCTGCTATATCACTACTGTTGTAAGTATGGCTACTGTGTGTGGCTACTGTTTAGTTACTACTGTTGTTGTGGCTGCTACTGTTGTGTCAGGTGGCCTTGTCGAGGAAGTCGCCCTATGTGGAGACGGCGCACAAGGTCAGCGGCCTCATGCTGGCGAACCACACCTGCATGAGCCAGGTCAGTGCTACCGGTCCTACCAGTCTCGCCATGCTCACCATTCTGACGGTTTTCATTCGGAGGCACTTGCCGGGGATACTATTAGTTGAGGCTGGACCACGGCGGGGGGTACTCTTAGTACTCGTAGTAGTCCTATTAGTAGTCCTATTAGTAGTCCTATTAGTAGTCATATTAGTAGTCCTATTAGTAGTCCTATTAGTAGTATTAATAGTACTATTATTACGGGGGGGGGCATAGTAAACACTACTAAACACTACTAAATAGGACTAAAGAGGACTAAAGAGGACTAAAGAGGACTAAAGAGGACTAAAGCGGACTAAAGAGGACTAAATATTCCAGTTTTTTCACTAAGCATATTTGGTCCTGATTACTATGTTCTCCCGTAATAGTACTATACTCGTGTCGAGACAGGGTAGCCCTTGCCTGAACTAGTATTAATACCATACCAGGTATACAGGGTAGACTGTTCATAGTATGTGTGCAGTATGTTTTTAGTACGTTTGTAGGTGTGGTCAACCAACAGTAGGAGTACTGTTGGTACTACAGTAGGCTTACGTATCAATACAGGCTGCGTCAGGGTGATTTCCCCAATTTTTGGTAAGAGTCGAAAGTTCACCCCGTTTTTGGGAGGTAGCTCCTGAAAAATTGCACACATGTTCTATGAACCCCAGCCGACCCGTTAACGGGCGGTGTTTTTTTGTTTTCGTCATATATTTGGTTGTGGAGTTGGAGTTGGATTTTTGGGCCTTAAGAAACGCCAACTTCCAGCCGAAAAAACAAAAACAAAAACAGAAAAACACCGTTCGTCAAGGCCTCGGCAGGGGCTAAAAGAACACGGTCAAAATTCCAAGACCTATCTCTAAAAACACGGCGTGGACATTTTGGGCTTTTGTGCGGAAAACACGCGTATTTTGCACTTGCCTGGTAATTACTTAGTTTCAGTATAGGATCAGCTTTTGGCATTGAAACTTACTTGATGTTGGCCCTCATACGCAGTAATTTTTTTCGAATATTTGCGCGATTGTTTTTACAGGCATGCCTCGAAGCACCCGGAACCGGCTCGTTCAGAAAAAAATGATGAACAAAAATGTTATTTCCTACGGAAACGCCTGTAACCGTTTCTGGCTTTTTTAAGGCTCGTGGTCGGTCGGTCGATCGGGACACATTTTCGCCGCTAGCGCCAACTCTAGGACCTCAACTGAAAAACTGGCTATGTCGCCCACTTACTTCCACTGTTCATGGCGGTCAGTATGATACCAAATATGTGACCTCCGAGTAGATATTACAACCGGCATTCGTGGCTGACAAAAATTGGGGTGTTCAACTCGAACCAACTCGTAGGACGTTTACGTTTGTAGCTGTGTCACCCTTACCCTTACCCTTACCCGACCCGACCCGATACGACCCGACCCGACCTGACCCACGAGGTTCGACCGATCCGTGAACAGCCATGAATAATACCGGTATGTAGCACCGTCCATGTATCACACGAATTTATTTTTTTTTAAAGTAGCTGAAACTCACGCTGGCACCCAACTGCTTGATGCCTTTGCCTTTCACCGTGTGTTGTACATACGTTTTCTTTGTTCATGGTCGATAATTATTGACCGTTACATTTTATGTTTCGTTTTTTGTTTCTGTTTGTTCGTGGTTGTCGCTATATATGTCGCAATGCCATTGGCAGCTGTTCGCTCGGAGTCTCCAGCAGTTCGACCGCATCCGAAAGAGGAACGCCTTCGTCGACAACTACCGGAAGGAGCCCATGTTCGCCGACAACCTCGACGAATTCGAAGACTCGAGGTGAACCTACTACTAGTTGCCATAAGCCATATCAATACGGGGGGGGATGCATACCAGGTACCAGGGTGGTAAGTAGGGCCCTCGGTGGACCCCAAAACCGGGGATACACGGTTTGTATCCCCGTATACATCCCGCTATTTTCACTAACGATGTTTAGCTCTGATGACTGTATGTTTCCTCGTAACAATCCCTCCGAAAACAATGTTTGACTTAGCATTACTTGTTATTAGTGTACAGCTAAATACGGTTCGTATTCCCTTATGTATCCCACTATTTTTATTCGCAATATTTGGCTCTGATGACTGTTTCCTCGTGATGTTCCCCCCGAAGACAGTTTTTGACTTGTTATTACTTGTTATTAGTATACAGCTACCGAAGTGAGGCATTTTTCAGAAAAGTCTGTAACATGATGCACCTCTGACCTTAAGATGGCATGCGTCATATAGACGCCTTCGCTTTGTGGCAGCGGTAGTTCACACTTTCATCTGGTATGATTGAGGTTGGGGAACCCTGCTATAAGCTATCCGTAACCCTAGCCACTAGTATTCCACCGTACTCTACTACATACTGTACCAATATCGTGTTCCCCGATATGATATTCCACCATGCTCTACGTACTATAGTACATGCCAATATGCATTCCACCGTATTCCCCGTTACATATTTTTATATCTTATTCCACCATGCTCTACTGCATGCCAGTATCGTATTCCACGGTGTTCCCCGACATAATATATCTAATATCGTATTCCACCATGCCCTACGTACTACATGCCAGTATCTTATTCCACCATATTCTACTGCCAAAGTCGCGTTCCACCATAATCTACTACCAACATCGTATTCGACTATTGATATGGCATTCCACCACCAATATCGAATTCCAACATCATCGTACTGCACTCAAAAATATTGTATTCCACCAACGTATTCCACTAATATTAACTTTGTCAATATCAAACGCCAATATCGTTTTTTTCGCGCAGGGAGGTGGTGGCGAGCCTAATCGAGGAGTACAAGGCGTGCGAAAGCGCTGACTACATCAATTGGGGGATGGGGGGCGGGGGGGGAAGCAGGCTTGCGGGGGCGGGGGGGGGGGCAGGGGCAGGGGCGGGCGCGGCACAAGGGGGCAAGGAGCCCGCGACGGCGACATGACCTGACGCCTCTCCTTTTTTCAGAATAGGCCGTGTACATTTCTTGCTAGGGAAACCATTTATAGCTATATACGTACGTACGTAGGAAGGAACAGTCTTGGGCAGCCCCTGTTTGGCTGTTGCGTGTTGATCGGTAATAATAATGTGATGGGTGTGGTCGCCGAGATAGCTTCGCTGGTTCCGTTGTGGTCTACTGCTTTCTGTCTACTGTCTACTGTACGAAAGCTACTGACTTGTCTACTGTTTCTTCACGCGAAAGCTTATGTCAACGTACGTACTGTACGAAAGCTGACGTCGTACCAGTTCCGTTGCGGTCTACTGCTTTCTGGCTGTTGTCTACTTTCTACTGTCTACTGTACGAAAGCTACTGACTTGTCTACTGTTTCTTCACGCGAAATAGTATGCCTACGTGTGTACTGCACGAAAGATGACGTCGTGAAGAGTGTGCTGTTCGGTGATAATTAATGTCGACGCTGGATGTTTGTGTTTGCGCTGATTGGGTGCTGGCGTGTACGGCTGGTGTGACTGCGATTCAGTTATCAATATCATCAATATCAACATTTCGCCTGTGTAAGAATGAGCTAAACGGTTTAGAGCAGTGGTGGTCCTTCTATAGTGCCGGTTGTCTGAGATATTACCTGGCACGGATGGGATTATAACCTGTGTGGCAGTGTGCGGAGCACAGCAGTAGTGGTTTGACGGTTGACAGCATGATCGACACACGCTACGATTGATTGCGCAACTTACTCTCAACTCAAAAGTATGAAGTATTACTGTGCACATTAGTGCCATGTATTATTGTCTCAATACAGCAGTGCCAGACGTTCAGCAGTAGACGGTAAATAGAGTGCCAGTATGTCGTGACACGTAGATCTCCGGGTCGTTACATATACAAGGGATACACTCCTCCTGCTCTCTCGGTAACTTACTGACTGTGTAGTTCTTGGAAATGTGTCACTGCGCCTGTTTTGCCAGTATTACGGGGTAGCAATACATACTAATACTAATACTAATACTAATACTAAGGGTCGTTCTTATCGAGCAACTTTTTTCCAAAATTTCCAAATAAATTTTCCAAAAAAAAATAGGAAAATCAAGAAAAAACAGGATTTACTTGGAAATTTGGAATTTTTACAGAGGGCAAAATATTTGAAAGGCTTCGCATTCCAAAATTTGGAAAATATTCTTGGAAAATATGGAAGTCCTAAAAATTGCGCGAAAAATGTATTTGGAAATTTTGGAAAAAAGTTGCTCGATAAGAACGACCCTAAATAGGACCTATTTTTTTTTTTTTTTTTTTTTACGGTACACCCGAAAACCTACTGTATGTATTTCCCTGTTTTTAATAGCGATATTTGGTCCTGTTTAAGGGTCGTTCTTATCGGAGCCATAAATTTCCAAAATTTCCATGTTTTTTTTCGCGCAATTTTTTAGATTTCCATTTTTTCCATGTTTTTTTTCCTTTCATTGGAACGTGAAGCCTTCCAAACATTTTGCCCTCTGAAGAATTTCCAAGACTTCCAAGATTTCCTTTTTTTTTTGGAAAAAAATATTGGAAATTATGGAAAAAAGCTGCTCGATAAGAATGGCCCTATTACTAGTGTTTACTTTGGTCCCCCGCAATAGTTTGGTAACAGTGTAAATTACATACAATTCATACATAGACAGATAGCACTCTCCAGGACGCCTCCCCGGACAAGACCCAAAATGGCAACATGGCAACATGGACGACACCCACAATCGAGCGATCACACAACAACCTCGAGAGAAGGCCCTCGCGATCTACAGTCAGTTCCTCTCTCTGTCTACAGGGGTCCTCCTTTGTGCCTGGAAGTTTACCTGTCTGTGTCTTGCCATGCATCTCCCGCCAGAGTGCTCGCGATCTACAGTCAGCTCCTCTCTCTGTTTACAGGGGTCCTCCTCTGTGCCTGGAAGTCTACATGCCTGTGTCTTGCCATGCATCTCCCGCCGGATTACTCGCGATAGGTGCCCAAAACAATATTGTTCAACACTCCCTTTTCTACAGATTCGGCCCTGCGGCGGGGCGGGGGGTGTACTCACTGTCATGCATGGCGGTATATAGTCGTATGGCCATATACCCTCGCATCCCTACAATGCCGGGAAGGAGCACGTCAGGTTTTCACCGACCATGTGCGAGGCGCCGTGAGGTGTGCGTTGAGTCGCACGAAGGGTGAGCTGCACCCTACTGAGAACCGCTCGCGAGGCGGTCTTTCTTGCACATGGATGACAACGTCGAACTAATTGGGGGCGCGTACGTAGTAATTTGTTGCTTGCCGTGTCATTGGGCCATTGACCGCGCATCCTTTCCGAGACGGAGCGGGGGCAGCCACGCAAACATCAAGTGATACGCTGATTGGGGGATGGTTAATTTCCACCCCCTCACCTAAGAAAGCCTCGCGATTTCAGAACCCTGCAGCGCATACCGTATGCTCTTTCGGCTGTTGGATGCCCGAATCCTTCACGTTGGATGGAATCCGCGCTCGGAAACTCGAAGATAGGTTCGGTTGTGAATGTGTGAACGGGCAGTGCACCACATTCTGTCTGTGGAAGCTTGTATGGCGATATATATGTAAAACAAAATGTTTTTCGGCGCTCGAGGGGGGGGGGGGGGGGGGTAGTGTTGATGTTTTTTTTTCTGGGCACCCTCGGGTACCTATAAATTGTTTTCTCGCTCACTTGCAGCTTGCAACTTGCAACACACATCGTTCATTGTTGCTGAAATTGGTAGCAACCTCCTCGTATACCTGGTAAGCATTTGAAGAATGCACTGGGGGACAGCACAACAACGCATATTGTTGGCGTTGTGCTGCAGTTAAAAAAAACTGCTTTGCTACTGCTGTGGTAACGAAGCGTTGCATTTCCAAGCGTATAGAAAAAGACGAGCATGCCGTCGCTGCAGTTTGTAGACTAGTCAAAGCATGGCAGGCAGTCGATGGCACAGCAGTAATGGCTGTACTAATTACGGTAGCAAGTAGTCAAAGCAGGAGCCGTGTGTTCGACTCGTCCATTGACCCAGCTTCGACGAAATGGTTGAACCATTGAAACATTCTAACCCCGACCGCCCGGGAAAGTTCTAGGAAAAATCGTGGAAAATTCTCGGAAAAAATCTCAGAGTGAAGCTGTATATGAGGAGTTCGTGGCATTGTTAACAACTTTGTCTAAGCTGGGTCAAGTTGTCAACACTGCTTGCATACGAGCGCAGCAATAATCACAGCAGTATAGCGGTCAAAGGTGGCAGTCAGAGCACATACAATACGTTTTGACACCACAAGTGGTGCGAGTCCCACGCAAAACAATCGCCAGCTCCGAACGCGGCGCACCCACAGTGCCAAATGATTCGTTTTTGTTGTGATATTGCGCTTCTTCGTGGTACAGCGCTGACACCAGCTGACACTACAAGTATCTCGTAGTGCTGTCCACGTCACTTCGCCTCGCTCCCACCCGAAGTACAAACTCAACTGAACTTCAGCGATTTTCCAAGCAGAAAAAGCGACACACAAACTAACTGCTTCGCCGTTCCACCTTGAAAAAAAACAAATTTCTTGGAAAACAAAAACAAAAAACGCGATCGTTGGGCAGCGGAGATGCCACCGCTTTGCTGGCATGCCTTAACCACTGCAACTGCGCAGTACCGGTATACACCAAGGAGTGAACATGGTCCACGTCAATCAAGGCGGCTTTCATGTTCCACCCACCCCTGGTAAGCATGCACCCCCTTTTGGCACATAGCGGGATCCCCCGGTCTCCCACCATGTGACATGGCAAGACCGGACGATGCCCCTGGCTACCTCGAACCATCTGGCATGTGATACTCTAGCACACAAGTTCACATGCACCAGCTTCCTCGCGTAGAACCCCAATCCCCACCCCCCAACCCCGCCCCTTCCGACTCTACAGAAAACCCGACGGAGCACCTGGTTAACCATATCTTCTCGGACATGTGATAGCACACAACTAGCGTCTACGACGATTTGGGGGGGGGGCGTCCACAGGCTACTCGTATACGGCCACAGCCAAAGCTGCTCCCAACATGGTAAAATGCTGTCACCTTTAACACCGCACATATAAAGCATAGCGCTCGAGACTGCTTCCTACCACTACCCCCCCCCCCCTACTCGCCGAACACCTCACGGCGCTTTGCGCTTGGTGTAAGCAATGTCTGCCTGGTCGGTGAAACCCCGACGTGCTCCGTCCCTGCAGTGTAGGGATGCAAGCAATGTCTGCCTGGTCGGTGAAAACCCGACGTGCTCCGTCCCGGCGTTGTAGGGGGGGGTACGAGGGTATGTGGTCATACGACTACGGCCATGCATGACATGAGTACGCCCTCCCACCCGCACCCGCCAACATGAAGTGGCTACTCGTCATATTCCTCCTCCTCGTCGTCATCGTCTTCATCATCATCCTCGTCATCGTCGCCTGCTGCGGTGAAGGAGTACCTAGGTTCTTGGGAGTAGATCTTGCCGTACTCTAGGGGGAGCCCCTTAGCCTCTCGCACGTCTCTCGCTAGTGCCTCGTCCCTTGCCCACTCCTGGTCAAGTCAAACCACGTCAGTCAAGTCAAGACAGTCAAGCCAGTCAAGTCAAGTCAAGTCAAGTCAATTCAGTCAAGTCAGTCAAATCAAGCCAAGTCAGTCAAGTCAAGTCAAGCAAGTCAAGTCAAGTCAAGCAAGTCAAGTCAAGTCAAGCAAGTCAAGTCAAGACAGTCAAGTCAAGTCAAGTCAAGTCAGTCAAGTCAGTCAAGTCAGTCAACTCAGTCAACTCAGTCAAGTCAAGCCAAGTCAGTCAAGTCAAGTCAAGTAAGTCAAGTCAAGTCACGCAAGTCAAGTCAGTCAAGTCAGTCAAGGCGAAGCAGTCAAGCCAAGGCAGTCAAGTCAAGCCAGTCAAGCCAAGTCAAGCCAGTCAAGCCAGTCAAGGCAAGGCAGTCAAGCCAAGGCAGTCAAGTCAAGTCAAGCCAGTCAAGTCAAGTCAAGCAAGTGAAGCTAAGTGGAGTCAGTTAGGCATCGAGGCAGGCAGTCGTTTTCGGTCAATCGTGTTATTTATGTGATATTTATGATACAGAGTAGTTGTCAAGCTTCCATAGTATGATGTTATCACCTACTGCTGTCATCTGCTGCTGTAGGGCCGACTGTAGGTATCATGTAAGTAGCCATTTACTATGGGTATGATGTTGTCATCTACTGACTGTACGTAGGTAATAAATACTACCGGTACCCTGCGGTACCTGGTATTATATTTCGGAAGGCTCTCTCTCTCGACCTGATATTTCCGAAAACACCTTGTTCGGTATTGGCATTCGGTATTGGCAGCCTTCCCGTTCTGGAAACTTGGTTATTTTGGTCATACCCGGGTAGGTACCCGGGTACGGAACCTGGTTACTTTGGTCGTAACGGGGTAGGTACCCGGGTAGAACCCCTGGTTATTTTGGTCATATACATACCCGAGTACCCGGGCAGTAAACCTGGCTATTTGGTCATAAACGGGTAGGTACCCGGGTACATATCCTGGTTATTGTGATGTAACTGGATAGGTACCCGGGTACGTACGTACGTACATATCATACCCGGTTTTCGACCGTGAACACAAGCCCCATTTGGACTCTGCTACGAGTATCGAACCAGTCCTTCTATTCACGGCAGGATCGTTAGCAGGTAATCTACTATTATTAGTAGGGTGTAGCATACCATGGACGCTTGCCAATACCGCACCTTCGTACTTCTGGTGTATTTGCTCGCTATACAGCACTATACACCTGGATCTTAAAACGGCTATACATAGCATACACACATATCATACATTACCGCACCTTGCGTGCTCGCATTGGTGCTATACGGTATCCCTTTCAAGTCATAAAAGGGGCTAAAAAAAATAACAAAACCCTCTGGGATTAGACAGGGATAAAATCGTGACAAAAAAAACAACAGCTACAGCATTAGACCGTCCCTTGGTTGCTTGACGATAAGTTTCGTACGTAGCCCAATTATATAGGTACCAGGTACAGCAGCAGAACAGCACCAAAATGAAAGGTGCACGGGCGCAAAGTGTAAGGAGGTCGGTCCACTTGTACCATGCGGGCGCAGGACGACGATATTCGTTATACTACTTTTTGTACGTACTGCCTCGCTCTTACACTACACGGATCATGCGGTAGATACCTTTGTACGTGGGTACGCTATTCGGCACTGTACCTTGACTTTTAAGGCAAGACTAAAAATGTGCTTGTTTTTGGTTGTTTGGGTCGCAAAAGACCAAACATGTCTGGCTCGCAAAAGGTTAAGCTGGGGCAGAGCGACGGCAAAATTAAGAGCTTCACTTCAAAGCCCTTCTTACCATGGCGGGATAAGCACCGCCACATACAACAGACACACCCCAAAGACGCTATATACCCGCACACGACAGAGTGCGGTTTGACGCCTTGACAGGCCGCCCCCTACACAAAAATCAGTATAATATGGCCGGAAGGGGTAGCCAACAGGGCTGTTCACGGGTGCGGTCAAACCTCGCGGGTCGGGTCGGGTCGGGTCGGGTCGGGTCGGGTCGGGTAAGGGTGACCCAACCTGACTCGTGAGAGTCTGAAAACCTCCCGACCCGACCCGACCCGACACCGACCAGCACGACCTCGATGCCCACCCGAACACTCCGACCCGTAAACGCGGTGACCGCGACTCCGACCCCGATGAGGAACCTCGACGCCGACCGACCTGCGACTCCGACCTCCGACCCGACCCGAGCCTTCCGACAGTTCTCGAGCCCCGTACCCGACCGCCCTCGACACGACCCGACCCGAACCCTGACCCGATACCCGCACGACCGCGCCGCCCCGACCCCGACCGACCAGACACGACCCACGCCCCGAACCCGACCAAACCGACCCGACCGAGGCCGACATGATGTTGATGACCGGGCGAAAGCGCGTACCGCGCGATCCGCCACTTGACCCGACCCCGACGCCGAGACTCCGACCCGAACCGATCCCGACTACCGACCCGAGCCCGACCCGACCCGACGTCGGACCCGAAACCCGACCCGCCACTCCGACCATCGAACCGACCCGACCCGAGCGCGGCGACCGCGAACCGACCCCAGACGACGCCGATCCAACGACCGCGACCCGACCACGACCCGACCGACCGACCCGACGCCCGCACCTCGATCCCCAGATCCCCCGACCGACCCGACTCGACCGACCCGACCAGACCCGACGCGTCGACCCACCCACCCGACCTCTGTTTAGAGGCGCGTATGTTGTTTTGTACTAAGACGTTCTGAGTGCGATTTCCGTGAAGATTATGTTTACGAGAGTGACACCTGATCCCGAGCCCGACCGACGCCCGACCCGACCCGACCCGACCCGACTCGACCCGGTCCGACCCGACCCGGTCCGGTCCGGTCCGGTCCGGCCCGACCCGAACCGACCCGAACCGGTCCGAACCGGTCCGACCCAGTCCGAACCGGTCCGACCCGGTCCGAACCGGTCCGACCCGGTCCGAACCGGTTCGAACCGGTCCGACCCGGTCCGACCCGGTCCGACCCGGCCCGACCCGACCCGGCCCGACCCGACCCGGTCCGACCCGGCCCGACCCGACCCGGCCCGACCCGACCCGGTCCGACCCGGTCCGACCCGGTCCGACCCGGTCCGACCCGACCCGACCGACACGCGAGCCCGTCGACACACTGACCGCGACCGACCACCGCGACGAGGGGCGACGGACCACCCGATTCGCCGCACCCGACCCACACGACCACAAACTCCACGCTGCCGGAACCAGAAACCCGCCCCACCCACGGACGCGATCCGGCCCGACCCGTGAGGTTCCAAAACAATCCTGACCCGACTCGCGAGAAGTCGGGTCATGAACCGTGAAGAGCCTTAACATTTAACACGCCCAAAAAATGAGTGGTATCATTTTGATAGCAGCGTTTTTGCTCACACCCTCACTCCCTTCACCCTTCACCCCCCACTTGTGCGAAGCGGCACTCCGCATTGGCCTGCAAGCCCGAAACGTCATGAGTCATGCCGCATCCTCCTCACCTTGATGCCCGTTTCCGGCCCGTAGCCTAGCCCGACGATCAGAATCGCCGCGCTTGAGATCCACGTGACCGCCATGATCCCCTCCCACCCCTCTCGCTTGTAGTTCGGTCCCATGTTGAAAACGTACGCCTTGTTCTGTCGTGCGGAATGCGATTTCATAACGTTAGTGTACATATTCCTTTACGTGCATACCAGGTAGTAGTTTTTAGTTTTACAAACATTGGTGAAGACACTATTGATAGTGTTGGATATCTATATCGGAATCGAATTCGAAAAGATACTGATAAACGAAAAAACAAATAGTTGATACTATTTCAATGTTTGATATCAAGTATATCGACAATTCGATGCGAGTCGACGAGGGAAGAAAAGGCTGAAGCCTTCTCGCGATAAAAATGGAAGGCAAGCACCGTAGTGGGGGGGGAGGGAGAGGAGCCTACTTTGTGACCCCGGATCTGAGTTACGACTATTAATAGGGAGGAGAGAGAAAGAAAGGGCGAAGATCATAAACGGGATGGAAAAAAAAATAATATATATATATATATCGAAGCTTTCGTTCATTGTCAGCAATAAAAAAACGGGGATGCCAGGGGATGGAGGGCAAAACACATTCGATAGCATATCATACCAGGTACCATATATCGAAGGTTCCGTATCTCGATGTCATACATCCAAGAAAAAACGATATCACATATCGAAACTTTCGATACGATATGATATATCGAAAAAAAATCGATATGATATATCGAAACTTTCAATAGATATCCAATTTACCCAGAGACATCCTCAGCTGTCAGATCGAGAACTTCATAATTTCGTCGTTTCGTGAGCTGCGTAACACGTAGGCCGTGCAGTTGCGATTGACGGAAGGAGGGGAAACAAAATGAACGTGCACTGCCTGTGACCTGTGATCATGTTTCACATTTCACACACCTCGGACAGATCAGACAGATCAGATAGATCGTTCAGATGCTTCCCAGTTCATGATCTAGACATTGCAAGGCAGATTATTCCTGCTCTGTATGATCTGTATGATCTGTATGATCTAGCTCATGTTGCCGGGTGGGACCCGTATGATAACCTGCACGATCTGACACACGTTTCCTGGGTTGGATCTTTACTGTACAGATCCTTCACAACACATAACACGTCAGGTGAGAAAAAAAAATGATCTACGAGTATACGATCTATATCTAATCTACAGTATCTGTAGATGATCTGTCCGAGGTGTGGAGGATTTTAGATGATCTACAGTAGTAGATGACGATCGTCTACAGATAAAGAGGGAAAGTGTTGACGGGGGCCGGTTCTGAACAGTGCCGCGTGGGCTGTGTGATCTTTCTCAACAATTTAGTCGTGACCATGAATCAGGTGCGTTTCTTGGTTGGGAATACTATTCATACTCTGGAGGTGTCACATTAACACAGCTCGTATAAATACGTAGCTGTTGACAGAGTACAGAAACGGTCCCTCTATGTATAGTACCAGTATCATACGCGGCAGCGAACAATACCGGCACTATAGCGGCAACCGGCACTACTAGTACTACTCCGCACACTGCCACAATGGTGAATGCCATCTGTGCCAAGCTTCCACAGGCACTACAATAGCGGACAGCCGGCACTAAGCCGGCAAAAAAGACTGCAGTTGTGGCGATAGCAAAAGCTAATGATAGCGCTCGTGTACGTCTGATTTGGGGTTGCAAGCAACATCGAACATGGATGTGACTACAGTAATATCACGTTACTCGGGTTTCTGGTTGCAAAAAAGAGGCCACCAGGCCGATAAAAGCGCATGCTCTCATGCTCTCATGCTCTCATGCTCTCGTGCTATTAAATGGTGCTGTCGTCGTCGTATGATGCTGTGATGCCGTCATGTGATTTGATATGATGATATAATGCTGTATTGCTCTCGTGCTGTTAAATGGTGCTGTCGTGGTGGTATGATGCTGCGATGCCGTCATGTGACTAGATATAATGCTGTATTGCCATGATGCTATTATATGATGCTGTCGAGGTGGCATGGTATGGTATGGTGCTGTGATGCCGCCATGTGATTAGATATGACGCTGTATTGCCATGATGCTACTACATGATGCTGTCGAGGTGGTATGGTGCTGCGATGCTGTGATGCGATTTGGTATGATATATATTACGCTGTGATGTCATGATGCTCTCGTGGCGTGGTGCAGTCGTGGGAGCAGCCGACCCCACAGTAACTACTGCAACGTCTCCAATCTACTGTTCATGCAATAGGGTCTACTATCTACCGTACGTCAAATGGGGTCTACTAATAACAGAGTCTTGCCGGGTTCCATTACATGAATACAGCATATAGTATTAATAGTTGTAGATGACCGATAATACTAATACCCGTATTATAGCATAATACCAGAGTTAATTACAGGAGGCTGTCCTATGATCGCGGACTAGTTATGTACCGGTATTGGCGATGGGTGAACGTGTAAAGAACAAGAGCAGCATGCACCATACGTACAGAGTTAGTGCGGGCTGGTCTGTGTGTTCTTCACATTAAACCATTTTTTCCACCCGTTGACATTCAGCATTCAGCACGCCCAGTATCCGTGCCGATTCTACTCAATCCTAGAGAAATATAACGAGCTCTCTGGTCACAAAATTTTGCGACACAGAGAAACTACATTGTTACGTAATAAGCAGAGTAGTCTGGTAGTGTACTACAAATATTAATAGGGTATGAATAGGATAGCGTAGGGTCTGGTAGGGTGGTAAGCTATGGTACGATCGAGGGTATATATGATAGGACGATCGAGGAGGGCATGAATACAACTGCTGGAGGTATCATAGGATACTATTAATACGGTATATATATCCTTGGGGTTACCTTGGGGTTAGGTACCAGGTACCAGGTACGTGGCACTGCTGATGTCTTGTGTCGCGTTAGGCCAGGTAAAGTATGAAGTATCCCATGTACTACAGCTGCTGTAGCATGTATCGCGCCGATTTGTGTCGATTCGCTTGTCATCGCTCACTGATGCTATAGCATCGTCACAACAGCACCCCATCCGTCACCAAACATGGACATACTATTTTAACACTTGCATACCATAGACACACTTACAGATATCTCGCCCAGGGATCCCTCATCCCTGCACTCTCAGAGCTCCCACTTCGAACACCGCCTCCGTTCATTACTTGCTCATTCTCTCTCTCTTTGTTCCCTATATACTTTAGTTCGCGAGAGGCTTCTTCCTCTTTCAGTTTTGGGTTCGTGTGTGTGCCCAGACAGCACGGCAGCGCGGGCGAGCCCGGCGCCATCGTGGGTATGGGAGGGCGCTGGCCAGTAGAGGGGGGGTCAGAAGGAGCGCGATCGCCTTTTTCGTGGCTAGGCGTGGCGTGTCCACCGAGACACGAGGGAAGCATGAAGGCGCTTTGTCTGCGTTGCTGCTGCCGCATGTCCGAAAATATAAGGGTCGTTTGGTCCTGTAAAATAAAATTCAAGCGTTACTTATTTATCGGAACAAATAGGATTTAAAGAGAAACCCCGGCAGTTTGAACACCATCATGATGGAGCGGGCGAACGAGGGCCACGGTGAGCACCGGGCTCCATGCGAGGCGGGCCACGGGGCTCACTGGGGCAGAGAGGCAGTAGAGCTTGACCCGGACCGAATCGATGGCGACGTGATCGCGGAGGGACGGGGAGCATCAAGGCTGACAGAACGCGAAAGACGTCTCAACTTTTTTTGTTTTTTGCGGCGCAATGGGTCCGATGGATTTGTTTTGTTTTTTTTCGAGTACGAGTACGTACGAGTATACTCGTATGTACGTACGTACAAATGTGTACGTCTTTCTTCTTTCTCAGTTTTGTTGATTTCCTGTTTTTCGTACTTCACAACAAGACGACCGAGCTGTGCTGTGCTTTCTCTTTCATACATACAAAGGACGAAGTAATATATACCACCGTTCGTTGTTGTTGCACTACCACACATACTCACGAAGGCACAAATCACACACACCACAGTAGGCAGCGCAGCGCCGTGCTGTGAGCCGTGTTGCTGTGCTTTCTCTTTCGATCATACAGCTTCTTTGTTGTCCTGGAGCATGGAGCTAGTGTGCATCCCGAGCATGTTTTGCATGCATGTCAAGTCCGCCGTTTCTTCCCTGTGCACCATGAACCTCTTACCATGAACCTCTTGGCATTTTCAAGTCGGTGCTTTTGCTTGAACTATACATCATGGGCCTCTTCTGCTCCTTTCCTTGCGCGAGCGTAGCGGGCGGCGTCAGCCGCCCGCGGAGCGGAGCCCTTGTATTTAGCTACTTATGCGGTGGCTTGCCATAGCTCCAACTCGAAAAGGAAAGCCTACGGTATGATATGATATGAGTACTCTATACTGCTGTACCAATACTCCTATTAATAGCTGGGGGTTACTCCTATTAATAATGAATAGCTCTGCATGTGTTCCAGCAGTACGTACTGACGCTGCTGTATGTTCTTACACTACAGACAGTATTACTCGTATACGTTCTTACAGCTGTCTGATTTCACGGTACCTTTGTATTAACACAGAAGTAGTACTCGTATGATGGCGCTGCTTGAGCTTTTGAAGGCAAGCGGTGTCGAGAAGGTGGACAACATTCTGGTGTACGATTGTATCGTGGGAATGATTGTCCTCCTTTTGCACGTGCGGAGTAGGAGCAGCAGGGAAATGGAAATCGCTCTCCTCCCCTCTCCCCTCTCCCCTACCGGTATCTGTGTGTCATGGTAACATGGTAACTATTTATCTATTTATGGTCGGTCCGTGTACATACAGTACTACAAGTCAGTGCTGCGACCTTACGGCCTTACTGGGCACCGAGAGCCATACTGCCATACTGCTGTGCCGGCATAACACTGGCCTAACAGCAAACAAGCAGTGTAACAGGGTTCAGGGTTCTTTGGCCTCAGCGCCGACTAAATGCAGGACGGTTCTGCAAACAAAACTCTGCAAAACTGCGAGCAGTGAGGAGAATACGTACCCGGTACAGGAAGAGTACTGCGTACTTGGTCTGGTATGATATGATAAGTTGGTTTTCTTTGCTTGAGACGTTTGGTGAAAACCCTCGATATTGGTGGGACTACTGTAGGTCGGCGTAGGGTCAGGGTTTGTTGGCCACTGCTGTCCTCTCGTAATCCTACCGGTTCTACTGCTGTACCAGGTACAGTGGCAAGTACAGCAGTAGTATGTTTGGGGGGGGGGGGGCATGCCGATGACAACCAGTCCATCCAAACACGATGTACCTCGTACTCGTATACCAGTATGGTAGAGGCATAACGTGTCGTACCTCGTACCGTATGATGTGTACGTACCAGGCACCTCGTACTTGGTATAATATGACCGCTGTATCGTACCTGGTATCATATGTATCATGCCAGGCATGTACTGACTTGTGCGTGAGTCTATGAGAAATCGCCGCATAGACCGAAGGTACATAGGGTGACATATCGAACAAGGAGCACACCCTCATTCCTACCCTACAGGTGTACCATGTGGCCTATTCTCGCATCACACCTATCCCCTAGCCTGCAACGAGCCAAAAGAACACGTGAATGCTTGGAAAAGCACGGAACAACGCCATCACTCGTGGGCTCACCTGGTCTACAGGTTTCAAGTTTGACGCATTGCGTCGTGCGCCACCCGATGCAGAACCAGCCGATCTCCTTGCAACAGCCGCAGACATCGCTCCGGCTCGGGCGAGCATCCTCCCGGTGGAGGCCATCGTCTCTGTAAGCAACGTCTGCCTTCTACGAGCTGCTGGGTGGTTCAGACCCTGGGACAGATAAGAAGTAGCCCCTTAAAAATAAAGCCACATTATCACTGGTACGCCACTTGATCTTTTATCTGGGTTTTTTAATCGACACACACGAGTGTCGATAGTTTCAGAAGGAGCTGTAGTTCTCGAGGTGCCTGGTGCCTGCGCAGCGGTAAACTTGCCTCGGTTCGAACACAGCATGTCTTTGAGGCGGATTAGGCGAACACTTCGCGAGGATGACGACGATGGGGAAGAGGTGATCGCCTTAGTATCATAGGTTATTTGCGGTGTATATCGAGTTTCTTCGTTTTTCAACACGATTTTAGATACAGCGCGAGTCTCGATCGGTGAATGATTGAATGATGCAGCCTTTCACCGAAGCAGACACAGGACTCATTGCAGATTTCAAAGTCAAGCAAGACTAGCTTATCGCTGGGCGTTGTACACAGCAGACTTGCGTACTGTGTCTAGACGTTGCGCAAGTTGGCTTCGCTCACAGAAGCCTAGAGCACCCCCGCCCTTGTACCGTTTCGATGTTTTGATTATGTACCGGTACGTAGGGATCGAGGACCCTGCTGACAACATCAACCTGAACTCGTCAAGTCGGCTAAACTCCGAGCCAGGCTCACGCATGTATCGTACATACGCAAGAGCTTGGAAGCTTACGTACAAGCGTTAGACTTGTAGACTGCTGTGCTTCGACAGCATAGCTCTAGCCCATAAACTTATTGTAAGAGTTGCAAGGTTTACATTACATTGCTGCTGCTGTCTATACCAGGTTTAGTACTACCTCTGCAGGATATACGTAGAGATAGGCGATGCTAATGCTGCTGTGTGGCTAAAGGACGGTCATTCAAATATCGTCCTCGTACACCTACTGCTTGTAGTTGTCACATTGCTGCTGATACGAAAACACCAACATCGCCCGTCCATGCTCGTGCTCGTGCTCATGCTCATGCCCATGCTCGTGTCAATGTGCTCATGCTTGTGCTCAACTCACTCGACCCTTTTTTGACGTTGGGTTGTCTAAAATACAGACAATAGTATCCCACGCTGTTTCCAAGTACAGTACTCGTACGTACTACGTAAGCTGTTGTAGTTATTGTCCCCAATACCGTGCGTACAAGCAGTGCTATCATACGCGTAAAGTAAAATTTGAGGAATTGTCCGCTTTGGCATTGAACCCCCCCCCCCCCAAGCAACAAATGAGTGCGCCCCCCCCCTCCCCCTGATTAATTAAACAGGTCGCCCTCAGTCCCGAAGTCGTAGCCTCGCGATCAAAATCTAAAAGGAGATTGATTGCATCCGACGACGAGGATGATGCGGATCATGACGGGAATCACAACGAGGAGGAGGACGGGGGGTGGGAGGAAGAGGGGGAGGAGGACGGGGGGTGGGAGGAAGAGGGGGAGGAGGAGGGGAAGAAGGAGCGGGGACATCCGGCTCGCAGCCCCGGATCAAACACGCCAGCGGTGGATGCGGCGGGTGGGAAGATGGACAAGGATGAGTTTGGCGGCGGCAACCAAGAGAAGTGTGGCCTGCTTACCCCGGATGGGGCTTGTGGGGACGTGCCCAAAGATGCTTCGGTGGCAGCGTCAACACCAGCAGCGCTAACAGGAGCAGTATCCGGAGTGTCATCGACAACAGCAGCAGCAGCAGCAGGAGAGGCAAACGTAAGCCCTCTGGCAGTAAAGGCTGTATTAGCTAGCGCGGTCGCCATCAGAGCTAAGGGGGGAGACGGAGGGGGGCGCAGCAAGAAAAGGCTGAGGCTGGAGGGGCTAGACGAGCTGGAGGGACCGGAGGGGCTACAGAGCGCTCACGCCGAGACGGAGCGAGGTGATGGTGGTGGTGGTGCTGGTGGTGGTGCTGCTGCTGCTCTGGTGGATCTGACGTTTGAGGGCAACCCTGTCGCTGCTGCTTCTGATTCTACTGCTGCTGCTGCTGCTGATTCTGCTGCCGCTACTGCTGCTGCTGCTGCTGCTGTTACTACTGCTGCTACTCCTGCTGCTGCCGCTACATATGGTGAGGGAGAGCTACTGCTGTGTGCGCATCGTACAGATCACGATCTACTCGTAGGTCATCTGTATCCTTTATTAATAGTTGCCGTTATATACTCGTGTCATACGTATATATGAGATGTTTTTTGTGCACGATCTGTGTCATTGTGTCATACAGATCTCACCCGGCAAACACATACATGCGCAAAGAGCACAGCAGTGTCGTGTAAAATACATATCGCACCCGGAAAATATGGTGTAGATGTTTTGGATATCTTAAATAACGGACAACATCTGCCCTGAAAGATCTAGATCGTGACATATCTAGATCGTGAAATGGGAATCTGATCTGATCTGATTTGATCTAATCTGATCTGATCTTGCCGATGTGTGTAAGTGTGTAAATGTGGCAGTTGTATGAGTACAGTGGCATGTTATATATACGTGTATATACCTGGTATATTGTAGGATACACCGTGCCTGATACTTCTGTGCTCGTAGTCAAAGGGGCATAGGGTTATTCTACGTATGATATATAGCAGTGGTCCCTCTATAGCGGGCAGCCGGCACTATAGAGGGACCACTACTGTGCAATGTGCAATACATACTGGTACCTGGTATATACCGGTACAGGTAATATTTACAGGGGGGCATACGTAAGGCATAGTATGACGTAGTAATACACAGTATTTCATAGTGGTATATAGTAAACTATATAAACAGAACCCACGAGGGAAACAACAAATAGGTACGAGTACAGCAGTATCCCCTCCCCGTACGTTGGTTATGATTACCATAATAACAGGTATCATATACTTCGAAGTATGTATGATATAATACAATATGTTTCCCCGTAGTACAGCAGTATATACCAGGTATTAATATTACGGGAAACCATGGTTAATAGGACAAAATAGTGTTAGTAAAAATAAGTAAATATATAGGTGTTTGTGTGTACCGTAGATCCTATTTAGTCCTATTTACTAGCATTTACTATGGTCCCCCGTAATAGTTGCTTTTAGTAGTGATTGATGAACCTGGTTTACTTTTTGCCACAAAAAAGATACGACAATACTCCCGGTATGGGGCGACCCGGAACACTCCCAGCAACGACTATTAATATTATATCAGACAATGCTAAAGAAGAGGAAAACTATCCGAATATTCCCCGCGGACACAGACAACAGCAGTCTTGGCATAATGATAGAACGGTAGTGGCTTACCGAGCGAGGCGCTTGATTGGCTAAGACGGTTGATTGGCTGAGGCGATTGGTTGACTATGGCCATGACTTGGTTGTGATACACTCTGTTATTACTGTTATTGATAGTCAATACACCCATCGTTTGGATGCGCCTTTGCTACAGTACAGTATGCACGTACTGCCAACGCTACTGCTACTGCTACTTTAGTACGTTCTATTGCCACTGCTGATTTTGCTATATACCCACTACTGCTACATGCTGGTGCTCCTTGCTTGTCACTACCAATTATCAATCATATCGCTACTACCATTACCACTGTTGCTGCCACCTCTACTGCTGCTTCTACTGCTGATGTTTCTACTGCTTCTGCTATAACAACTACTACTAACTCTACTGCTACCACTACTACGGATACTGATACTACTTCAAATATGTTTGCTGTTGCTGCTGCTGCTGCTACTGCTACTGCTACTGCTACTGCTACTGCTACCGCTACTGCTACTGGCGTGATTCTACCTAGAAGGGGAACGCGATTACGCCTCATCCGCAGAAGAAGAGTTCGACGACAACACCAACAGCAACAACAACAACAACAACAACAACAACAACGACAACATCAACAGCAACAACAACAACCACAACGATAGCGATGACGAGTTCGCCCTGAACCCGCGCACCCCTCCTTCCACGGGTAGACTGAAAGGAAAAGGAAAAGCCAAACCAACAGCCACGAGCATCCAAAACCGCAATAAATACAGTAACGCCAGAGTCGTGGAAACCCCTAGTAGTCAGAAGACGCGAGGGTCGGTCCCCGAGAGGTCTTCAGGCAGGCGTTCTCTCCGCTCTCAAGCTGCGACGGTGGGGGTGGGGGCAGACGGAACTTCCAGCTCCGACGATGGACCAGCTGGGCCGAGGGCAAGGGCAGTGGCGACACCGCGGAGAAGGACTCGATCGACGCCTGCAGTTGGACGACCGAAACGCGCCGTCGCTTCGGTGAGGGTCGACTACGCCCGCATGAACGAGGGAGAGCGGGAGGAGGAAGAGGAAAGTGAAGACGGGGACGGCGGAAGCAGCAGTGTCGGCGGTGGTGGCGGCGGTGGCGGGGAGGGGAAGGGGGGCGGGGGTGGGAGCGACGATGAGGAATATGTTGATGGTGAAGATGAGGAGGAGGAGGAGGAGGAGGGGGATGGAGCTCCGGAGGAGGCGGCGTCGGGGGGTGGAGGGAGGGGACGCGGAGAGACGCCTCGAAGGGGGAGTCGGACTTTACGGAGGGGGTCATTGTCTTCGCGGAGGCGTATTGCTGGTGGGGATGATGATGATGATGATGATGATGATGGGGGTGGTGATGGTGATGGTGATGGGAAGAGAGAAGGTGGGCGGGGGAGGTTGAGGTCGAGCGGTCGCCTGGCGACAAAGAAAAAACTTTTTGTCGCTAGTGAGGATGATGAGAGCGATGAGGCTAATTTTGGCGCAGAGGATGACGACGATGGCGATGGCGGTAGGGACGGAGGAGGGGGGGGAGGAGGAGGGTCCCGACCGCTAAGGAGTGGGCGGGCGCGGAAAACACGTAGTTTAGTGAAAGGTAGAAATCGGAACGGAACGCGAGGAGGAGGAAGAAGAGGAGGAGGAGCAAGAGCAAGAGGAGGAGCGGGAGATGAGTCTTCCGAGGGTCAGGAATGGGGCGAAGAGATGGAAGACGACGACGAAGAGGAGGAGGAGGAGGAGGAAGAGGTAGATGAACAAGAGAATCACTCTGCGCTGCTACACCAGCAGATGCTAGAGGAAGATGAACCGGACTTGGAAGACCTGGTTGAACGCTCGATGATGATGAGGTACGTGCAGGGGTTAGAATGGATCTCTTCGCCCCGATGGCGTATCGGCCATATTTTGGGTTTAGCAGTACGTCCGAACGAATGACGAGACGTACGAGGAGCATGCGCGGTTATCGTCGATATTAACCTTCGGTCGTCCTAACATGCGCGACAATTGTCGAAAGCGAAGCAGTTCCGCTTATGCCGTAAACCCTGTTGCTTGCAGTGCTCTACATACGCTCCGAACGACGTGTGCTATTCCACATATATACCTGGCATGTAGATCCTAGATATTTACCCATCGAGTAATAGGTCGAAATGTTAGCTATAGTGTACTTGAATGATTTCCGGTATTTCAGGTATACTGCCGTGTTTGTTGGTGTATCGTACTGGTGTTCTGGTGTTGCGATGTACTGGTAATTGTCTGTACTGTACTCTATATGTGTGATTGCTCTAAAGTATCTCTCTTCAGAATGGTAACGTTGCACACGTCGGACAGATCATCTACAGATCATACAGGTAATCTACAGATCATACAGATAGATCATGTAGACCATCTAGATCTTAACCTGTCGTTGTGATAAGTTGTACAGGATCTGTACAGCACAGATCCAACCCAGGAAGCATGTCCTAGATCATGCCGATTGTATAGCTCCCACTCGGCAGCGTGAGTTAGATCATACAGATGAAATATATATAGATATATCGTCGCTGAAAGATCTAGATCATCAAGTGGGAATGATCTATCTGATCTATCTAATCTGCTCGAGCTGCGAATACCGTTGTATTTCATCGCGTCACGTCACGTGTTCGCCTTCGTCATATGCATGTCAATAAAAAATGTTAATGCCGCGTTGCGTCCCGTCACATCGTGTGTTCGTTTGCTTGTTCCGCATCCCCTTGCTCTGTCGACGCCTTCCAGCCCCGCACACACGGAGGATGCAAGCGTGTCATTCATGTGGTACGTGGAGTTCCTCGCCAAGGCTGCCGAAGGTGATCCTCTAGGCTATTGTCAGTAGCTGTAGGTGTAGCAGTAGGTGTAGCAGTAGGTGTAGTAGCAGTAGAGTAGCAGTAGCAGTAGCGATGCATAGTTCCGGGTCTGTTTTGGCTGTTTAGACGGCAGCATGGAGCGCGCATTCATCTCGTACCGCCTACGTAGTATAGCACTCACCAGATCCTCCTGATTTTGAATTAGGGAGTATTCTAGCCCTACTTGGAGATAATTTCGGACTTTCTTAACATCCAATGAATGTTTGAACTAACGTCAATGATCAACGGGTGCTATCAATAGTGTGTGAACGGAATGTGTGGCTCCATGAAACGATGAACGAATGCGTGGCTGAATAGAATGTGTGGCTGGATGTCAAAAAGGTGATGGCATGGGAGAAGCGTTCATGGACAAGTTCGTCAAGTGCCGTCACAAGTTTCGGCCGTACCGGCGTGCGGTGAAGAAGTTCGAGGACCACATCTGCACCGTCAGGGAGAGCATCGCTGGCGGCGGCTCTTGGAACCAGGAATTCAAGTAAGCTCAACTGCTGTTACGGGGCAACGTACAGCAGTAACACACAGCAGTACCATACATATGATAGTAATAGTATAGTAATCAAAACCATAATACCAGGTATATAATATGGCGTGTACACATACGGGGATGCATGTTTTTTGGGTCAATCGTGGGTTCTGGTTACTATTAATAGTGTTTACTACAATAGCCCACCCTGAACAGCAGTACAATAGTACACCGCAACTACCAATACACAATCGGCGGGTTTCGCACGCCTTTTTTTTGCTGTTATCGGGCTTCGTCAAGCGAAGTTTGTACCTGGTTGTTCTTGTGGAATGTACAACCACCCCATATTTGAATATAGGTCTGGTTGCAGTAGATCGATTTTGCTTAACCTTCTTGTACATGTATACGTATGGTGAGAACGTATTGTATACCAGTACTGTATACTGTCATCATGTGATAGGATAACAAACACCCCCGGACGAATGTTGGTTTTATCGACAACGAGGAGAGGGCAAGCGACTCGTCTATGGAAACGTCCGGACTATTACTAATAATAGATCTGGCCAAAGCCACCGTTTTCATTGTGTACCCCTCGCTAGCCCTTGTTTTGGGGTAAACGGGCCCTCAAATTATTCAAAGGGGGTGTTGTTTTGGAGTAAATCGGCCCTGAAATTTATCCGAGGTGGTGTTGTGTTGTTGTAAATTGGCCCTGAAAGTAATTGCAGGGGGTGTTATCTTGATCACAGTATACGGTATACCTGGTACGGTATGCATAGCGCGTACGGTTGCATCCGTTAGTTCTGCTCTCCATGTCAAGTGTCTAAAATATGTGCTAGAGTTGTGTGTAGTGTGGGGTGTGGTACGGCGGACCGTATGGCAGTGTTGCGAGGTGTGATGTGACCTCATGCATATTTTGTACCAGGTGTATTTTTTATGTGGCATTGCTGGAGTTGCTATTGATAGGCGATGGTCGTGGCGTGTATTGTGCCCATGCAGCAGCTTTACTAAATCCGGTTTTATCCCAATTGCTGTCGCCCTCGTGCCACCACCACTACCATCATTATCCTCCTCATCATCATCATCATCATCATCGTCGTCGCCATCCTCACTAATACTATCACCATCGTCATCGTCACCGTCATCATCACAATCATCACCACCACCGCCGCCGCCGCCGCCGCCGCCGCCGCCACCGTCAACACCATCCCTACCACCACCATGATCTATAGGACGGCGGTGACGAAGTACCCGTTCGTTGGTTTCTGTGACGTGTTGTTCTATGGCGGTGAGAAGGAGAGCGACAGCGACAGTGAGACGGGGCGGGACGGCTTCAAACGCTACAGGAAATACGGTGAACACGAGTACGAAATACGGGACCGATGTGCTGCGTGCCACCGTGCAGAGTTCGCGAATGTGTCCGAGATGTACCTTGCCGGGGAGGGGTACGACTCCAACGGGGTGAGCGGGTCACATACATCGGGCATACATTCGCCCATTCGTCCATTGGTAGATGCATCCATTCATCGTGACCTGTTCATCCGTCGGGCGAATATACCCATCCCTCCATCCATGTCCATCCATCCATCCCGCTATTCATCAACACCTCTCTCCATCCATCCATCCACCCATTCACCGTCCATCCATGCCTCCATGCCTCCATCCATCCATCCATCCATCCATCCATCCATCCATCCATCCACCATCCATCCATCCATCCGTCAATCCATCCATCCATCCATCCATCCATCCATCCATCCATCCATCCATCCATCCATCCATCCATCCGTCCGTCTATCCATCCATCCACCCATCCATCCATCCATCCATCCATCCATCCATTAATGTATGTGCTGTATGAGCGAAAGCGTGGTAGCATGCACTGTATGCGCTTGCGCGGTTGTATGCGCTTTATGTGCTTGCAAATGACCCACCAGGTGGCCGGTTTAACGTTTTTCGTATACTATTAATAGCATATGACTACCCCCAGCCCCAATGCTCCAGCCAATGATCTCAATGAAGTATTTGCCCGGTAATCACCGCAACAACCCCGCCCCTCCACCCCCGGCCGCAGGGACTTGCTTGCATATCTCTTTGCAACGCCGACAATATACGATAGTTGCTTAAAAACAAGTAACCTCAACCAAATACTACAACCAACCTCAACCCAACACCAAAGCCTAACCTCCCCGCTCCCCCTACCCACACGCCTTCTCGATTCCCGAACCAAACCTCTCATCTCTCCTCACCCACGTACCTAAACCAAGCCTCTTGTCTCTTTCTACCCACTCTACAACCAAGTACACAAACCCAACCTCCTATCTTCCCCTACCCCAACACGAACCCAACCGAATACCCGAACCCAACCTTTACTCCCCCCCTACTCACTCTGCAACCAAAACCCCCAACAAAACACGCAAACACCACCCAACCTCTACTCTTCCCCTACTCGCTTTACAACCAGATACACAAACCCAACCTCAACCAAATACCTGAAACAAAACTATACTCTCCCTCTACTCACTCTACAGCTAACCACCCAACTAAATACCCATCACCCAAACTCTTCGTTTCCCCTATGGATACCAAATGGATACTCGATCTACAACCAAATACCCCAACACAACCCCAACCAAATACCCGAATGTAATAAAATTAGGGTAAGGTTATACCTGATACCAGGTATTTACGAACGTTTCCACATCATTCCAGCAGTACCATAACACGAACCCAACCTATACTCTCCCCCTACGCACTCTACAACCAAATACCCAACCAAATACCCAAACCCAATCCGACCCCTACTCTCCCCCTACTCACTCTGCAACCAAATACCCAATGAAATACACTAACCCAACCTCTCCTCTCCCCCTGCTGGTCATTGATAGATGTGGACGATGTCGAGGTGGGACAAGCTTCTGCCTGAGGGGTGGGATAGCGCCGCAGGCATCGCCGATAGCAAACGGGTGAGTCCATCATCGATTTTTGTTTCTCGGCGTGTCCGCGTCTATGCGTACGGTTTTTTTGGCGTGTCCCCGTCTAATTGTACCGTTTTTTGGCGTTTGCGCGTACAAATGTACCTGGTACTGTACCAAAAACCATACCGTACGGAATATTGCTTTCTGCTGTGCTGGGTACTGAATAGTTATTATCTTTTTTCATGTTCTTTTATTTTGTCGTGTGTTTGTTTTTTACAGTGGGACAATTTTTAACGGTAGGATTTTTCTCATAATAATAATAAGATATTCTTAACGGCGGAATGCTTTTGACGATGTCGGTAGGACGTTTTTAACGGTATATAGGGTACTTTTAACGCTAGCGTATTTTTAACGGCAGGGTGTTTTTAACGGTGCGTAGGATATCTTTATCGGGTACGAAGATTTTTTTAACAGTGGAATCGTTTTCGGTATGGGTCGACGGATTCTGGGTGAAACTGGCGGGCGCCATCACGGTTACTGGGACTAAACGCTCCACATACTGGTATATAATAGATCACGATTTAAGCCATCTAGCATAGATCCTAACCTTCCGTTGTGATATGTTGTGCAGGATCTGTATAGTACAGATCCAACCCAAGAAACATACCTTAGGTCATGTAGGTTATGCGGCTCCCACCCGGCAACATGAGCTAGATCATACAGATCATACAGATCATACACATCATACGGATCAGGCATAGATTATGAAGCGGGAATCGATGATCTATCTGGTCTGTCCGAGGTGTGAAACGCTTGACTTGTAACAACAACCAACAACAACAATACTGGATGTGCAGTGAGATAATCGCGCAGCAGCCGTTTTATTTTGCAGGAATTATTTGACATTGGTGCAGGTAGTATGTGCGCGTAAATGTTGTTTGTCGCTTGAACGAGAGCTCGCTTGACACGGAGCGTGGTATCATGTTCTAGTCCCCCAATGAGCGCGCTCACGAATAAGAAATAACAAAAAAGAGCGTAAGGCTCAATCTTTGGGGGTAGCTACTAAACTGTACCTGGTACGTGCTTGTAGTAAATTTAGCTCCAGATATCGCGAGCACTAAACCGTTTGATTTACATACCAAACGGTGGTATACAGTAGCCCTTTTTCTCGAGGTAGGTCAAGGATGGTGTTACAAGAGAGTTCGAAGGCTTATCAGATTATGTGCTTCTTGGTGGCGGCCCCATACTGGAAAAGCCAAAGCCCGACCGACCTTGCCTCGCCCATTAGTGATATGCTCCTCCTCTAGAATTCTGCCCGGAAACGCAAGAGACCATGTTGGCATTCGCCTTCGCGTACCTTGTGTAGGTCTCCTGCCTACAATAGCTGCTGCCCACTTTGTTATGTTGTTGACGAGAGCTAAGGTGTTCTGTAAACGGTGCCGCCGCTCTTTTGCGCTGTCTGTGTGTCTGTCTGCTGTCTGTCTGTCTGTCTGCTCGTCTCTCTGTCTGTCTGTCTGTCTGTCTGTCTGTCTGTCTGTCTGTCTGTCTGTCTGTCTGTCTGTCTGTCTGTCTGTCTGTCTGTCTGTCTGTCGGTCGGTCTGTCTCTCCGTCTGTCCGCCTGTGCAGGAAGTTAACCTGTGCCTTAAGCTGGGCGGAACGTGCCGCTTCAAGTCGCACCTCTACCACACGTGAGTTGCCGCCTGTCATTCTCTAAACAAGTACGAGGCACTCGTACCTGGTACGAGTTTTATACCAATATTCCTATGTATATACCAATACTAACTATACCAATACCGGGTACCATTCTGCCAGGGAATACAAACATATTGGATGTCGTTTTATGTTCATATCAGAGCCCAAACAAACGGGCCCGTTTGATGTTTGATGCTTGATGTTTGATGTCCATAGCGGAGTCCGAACGGGGGTTGTATTCCCGTGTCGACTAACGAGTGGTATGTATATATGTATGTCATATTTTTATTACAGTGCCAGTACTCGTACGCGTTCCTCGTGCAGGGTTCGGCTGTTGCTACCGTTGCGACTTGTGCTGCTGCTGCTGCTGCTGCTGCTGCTTCTGCTGCTGTTGCTGTTGCTTGTACGGTTTGCTTTTTATGTCTCGGACCAATCTACAGTACGTTGCTTCCGCTCACTATTGTGTGCCACTATGTCCGTAAATGTAAGTATCGTTTGCATTAAACATGGTGTATAAACGGTTCTTATATTTCGGGACCTAGTGGCCCCGAAAGGTCTAGACAACGCAATTATAGGCTTATTTACATATAATTATGAGTGTGATATTGGGAGAGGAGAGGTGTGTTGGCCAGACAAAATCGTGAGTGGCATCAAATGTGAATACTGACTCAGAAAGCAGGCATTAATGTTGAATGGTGTCATCAAAGCTATCACCGCTGAACTCGCGAACAACAGCAGGCACGACGAAGTGTAGTGTAGTGTATACATGCGAAACTTCCGAACTGCACGAGCAGCATCACTGCGGCTTGGCACGCTAAGGGGGAACAGCAGCAGCACTGACAATAGCAGTATCTGTAGTAGCAGCAGTAAACGAAAGCTATTGATACGTTAGCTCCACTCCTACTATTTGTGCCCAAGTATATACTTCGTACGCCTATTAATTGTGTACTACCTGGCATTGCTTTCGTTTTTGTTTTTCGATTTATACAGCACTCCTCGCTTGTCACCCTATGTCGGCTACTTTCTTCGTATTTTTGGCACTTATACGTTTGTACGGTATACCCGGTACAGCTTACCCTTATTTTTGTATTTCCTATTTTTTGTTTTGACTCGTGTCTCCTCCGTGTTCGATCCGTGTCCTCTCTATGCGTATCGATCAGACCCTGGTGTATCTCGACACCATGGTCGAAAAAACGAGTATATTTCCGAAGCGGTTCAACATAATAATTTGATGCGCCCTTATATCACTTTATATCGTACCCCGTCCGCCAAAGTTGGCCTTGTGTTTCCACGTATTGCGATAACTTGTGAGACTGCTGTATGTCGTATAAACCTTGCGAAAACACACATACAACAAGACTTGCAAACACACGTTGCAAGCCTTGCAATCCCACACACGCGCACATGTAAAAAACAAACACACACAACACATGCGCATGCGCATGAACAATCGTCGCAAGTACACTCGCATGACATGACAACAAAGACTTGCACAACACGCATGATTCGCTTACCTTCCTCTATGGCTCGCGGGCGTGCGCGCCCTGTCTGTATGTTTCTCTACTGTAGCTTGCTGCACTACAAGCTGTACCTTGTGTGCAAGATCCGGCACAAGATGGACGTGGAGGGGGTGAACCCGGAAGGGCTTCGAGACGAGCGGTTCAAGGACTTTTGGGACGCCGAAAAAGCTGCGGTCGACCAGGTTAGTGCTCCGAAATATGGTAAGATGGCAATACGGTAGTACTCCGTATGTTATAATGGTACTGTGGTGGTATGGTAATATATTAATACGGTAGTACCGTGTTCACGTTAACGATATCTAGTTGGTGGTGGTACGGTGGTGATGGTGTTCATATTAGTGTTGGGATTGTAGTTGTGGATGGTGGTGGTGGAGGTGTTGTTGATGAAGTTGTTAGTGCTCCCAAATACGGTCAGTACCATGTATTCGTTAACGCTATATCTACTGTAGTTGGTGCTGGTGGTGTTGGTGGTGATGTTGGATTAGAGTCAGGGACAATCCTAATGAATCGATTAACGAATCAACCAGTCAATCAACCAATCAATCCGCAAACAAAATATACATATATATCAACCAATCGATCTCAATCAACCCACCACCCAATCAATCCGACCTATCAATCAATCAATCAATCAATCAATCAATCAATCAATCAATCAATCAATCAACCAACCAAGCATTCAACATGTATGCGAGTATGACGCAAATTCTGGTGGATGAGTTTTTACCTCAAGTATGCTTTTTTTCGTTGCAGCTGGTGGGGCGCGCTGAGATGATGGCCAAGATGAAGAACCAAGCTGAGGACTGGCGGCCCGAGTCGTGGGAAGGGATACGCACCATCCGCAGGTGAAACGAAGTGCATCATCCGCCTTCACACCGCCGTCTTCATCAACACCGTACTTTGATTGACACGGTATTTTCTTGATTGAAACCGTCTCTTGATTAATGGCGTATTTTCGATTGACACCGTGTGATCTTGATTTGACACGTATGCTCTTGATTTGACACCGCGTGATCTTGATTTGACACCGTATGTTCATTGACACGGTCTTCTTGATTAACACCTTATGTTGATTGACACGATCCTCTTGATTAACACCGTCCTCTTGATTGACGCAGTCTTGTTGATTGGCATCGATTTTGATTGACTCCGTATCTGGGTCTTGACACCATACGTTGAGTCGATGATTGACACAGCCTTCTTGGTTGGGGCCGTTCTCTTGATTGACGCCGTCTTCTTGGTTTGATACCGAATCTGGATTGACACCTTATCTTGGTTTGACAACAGATCTTGAGTTGACACCGTATTTGAAAGGGTCTTCTTCGTTGAAACCGTCCTCTTGATTGATACCGTTCTCTAGATGGACGCCGCCTTCTTGATTGACGCCGTCTTCTTGGTTTGATACCAAATCTCGATTGACACCATATTTTGGTTTGACAACAGATCTTGAGATGACACCGTATTTGAAAGGGTCTTCTTGGTTGAAACCGTCCTCTTGATTGACGCCGTCTTCTTGGTTTGGTACCAAATCTCGATTTAAACCATATCTTGGTTTGACAACAGATCTTGAGTTGACACCGTATTTGAAAGGGTTTTCTTGGTTGAAACCGTCCTCTTGATTGATACCGTTCTCTTGATTGACGCCGCGTTCTTGATTGACGCCGAATCTTGATTGACACCGTATCTTACTTTGACACCTTATCTTAATTTGACACTGTATCTTGATTGAAAGGGTCTTCTTGGTTGAAACCGTCCTCTTGATCGACACCGTCTTCTTGGTTAATACCATATATTGGTTGACACTGTATCAATCATTGACACCATATCTTGCTTGACACTGTCTCTTGATTTGACACAGTATCTTGATTTGGCACCATATCTTCATTGGCACCGTCTTGATTTGACACCATATCTGGATTGGCACGGCTTGATTGAAACCCGTTGACACCGTCTTGATTGGCTCTTGCTTCTTCACTGAAACCGTTTTCTTGATTGGCACCATACCTTGGTTGACACCGTATATGATTTGACACCATATGACATCTTGATTGGAACGGTTTGATTGATACCGCTTTGCACCGTTTTGATTGACACCGTCTTCTTGATGAAAACCCTATCTTGATTTGATACCCTATATTGATTAACGTCATCCATATCTTGATGAAAAACCTAGCTTGGTTTGATACCCTATATTGATTAACGTCACCCATATCTTGATTGACAACGTCTTGATTTGACACCGTATCTTCTTGGTTTGACACGGTATTTTTTATTGACAACGGCTTGATTTGGCGCCATGTGTTGATTTACCTAGTCTTGACTTGACACCCTACCATGATTGATGCAATATCTTGACTTCACACCGTATTATATCTAGATTTGACACCGCGTTGACTCCGTCTTGATAGATATCGTCTTGACAATTGTCTTGACACCGTGTTGAACGCCAATTGAAACCATCTTGGCAGCTCTTTTATTAACGACGTGCTTTTTTATTGACGACGTACTTGATGCCGTCTTGCTCCTGCTCCAACAGGGTTGGCATGGTATCATACGTAGAATGCTTGTTTTATGTTCCTTACCCATCAAAGCTTCCGCTTTATAATAATAAAAGAGCAGAATGGTCACTAATATGACCCTACTATTACTACCGACCCTATGGTCCCCACGCCTCCGGCAGGTGGCTGTACGTGCCGAAACATGTCATCGAGAAAGAGGAGGCCAAGCGTGAGCGCGAGGCCAGGCTAGGTCACCCCAGCAACTCGGACGCGAGTGGCAGCGGCAGCGACAGCAGCGTCGGCATCCGAAGGGGAAGGGGGTCCTCCCGGGGAGGGCGAGGAGGGGTGGCGGCTAAAGGGAGCCGCAGCGAGGGGAAGAGGGGTCGGTATGGGGGTGCGATCAGCAGTGATAGCGAGGAATCCGACGACGACTTGGCGAGCTTCATTGTAGACGGTTGATCTCGCTTCTGCGGCTTGTGGGGGGAGGGGTGGGGGGTGTACTTATAACATGGATGGCCGTAGTCGTATAGGGGGGAGGGGGGTGTTTTGTTGGGGGAAGGGGTGGAAGGGAGTGTACTCATGTCATGCATGGCCGTATTCGTATGACCATAGACCCTCGCATCCCTACAATGCCGGGACGGAGTACGTCGGGTTTTCACCGACCAGGCAGACATTGCTTGCACCAAGCGCGAAGCGCCGTGAGGTGCTCGACGAGTCTCATGAAGGGTGAGTTGCATCCTATGTATGATACTAAGAACCGCTTGTGAGGCGGGCGTTCTTGTAATACGGATGGATGACAGCGTCGAATTGTTTTTATTTTTTCTGGCGTAGCCACTTCTAGAGACAGCAATGGGTATGCTATGTAGCTTCCTCGTGGGTGCCTTATCAAATACCAGGTACACACGAGCGGGAGGGTGTTTTATTTGGGGAGGGGGGGGGGGGGGGGGGGGGGGAAAAAAGTCAAAGGGGGCGGCAAGTCGTTGGTTTAGAGATCGATTCATGCCCATAGTGTTAGTAATAGTAGATGAAATGTAGCAGCAGTTCTGTGCTACAGCGATAGGGTCGATCGAGTCCAGTATAATTCACCCGCAAGCGTGTGGTGTGGCGAGCCTTTTTCTTGTGTTATTTTCGTAATATAAGTATTAGCGGTACGGTTACTAGCGGTACGGCCACGGCTTCGCCCGTGGTGCTTGCACTGCGTTTCCCATAGTAGTATGTACATACCTGGTACCAGGTAGAGAGAAAGGGATTTCGTGCCCGCAGTTTACTCATTAATATTTCCAGCCAGAAACCTAAGATACACCTGGTACCTGGTAAACTCTTCGGAATACCCGGTTGTGCGTTTCATGAAACAAGTTTGATTACAAAAGACACGAGCCGAGGGTACTTTACTCCCTGTAGGTTCGCTGACTATTAATAACAGCTGAGCGAGGGTGTCATTGCACCCATAACCACCACCATGAAATCGATGCTATTTAATAACATCCTGCATCACGTCTCCCGCCCAAGGCATCCAGCGAGAGCGTGACAGCGCAGCAGCTACAATAGTACTAGAGTAGAGCAGCAAGTGTGCCTTACCTTGACTTATCTCTCTATTCTGGCAATCCAGCCGCCACTCACTGTCGGTGTGTGCATGTTGTATGCGCTGTACAAAATACTCGGGAAAAAACTCGCTCTCTTTTCCACACCTATAATATTGGCGATGGCTACGACCGCATGGGGCTTAGATTCCAGGTTTCAACCAGCTCACCACCGGAAAACTATTTATAAAAGGATTGACAGGGCAAGATCCACACTGATTTTGATAGTAAGAATAAGAAGGTACTGCTGTAAATAAATTAAGGGGGTGTACGTTAAGAACGCGATTAGTTGGTTTGTATCTTACTTGAGTCAACCGTGTAAATTAATAATAAGGATGTTCGCCAACTATTTGTAACTGGTCAGACGCTGTATCAGAAGTGCCTAGCACTATCTCGCGCATCGAGAAAAAGAAAAGAAAAAAAAAGAAAAGGCATTATACCGCCACTACTACTGTTGTAGCTCGTATGCCAATGATAATAACTGGTCAGACGTTCAGTCATTGCTGCCAGTTCCATTCCCTCGCGAATTGCAGATGATAGACAAAAAAAAAGGAAATAAAAAAGGCAACACAACCAACATGGAAAAGAAAGAGCAACATAAGATAATAACCGACTGGTCAAATCACCAACCATCATTGTCCGTCGTACGTAAAAAAACATATGGCAATAACGAACGATGACGATGGTTGCTGCCTGACACAAAAAAGGCGTTATTGTTGTTGTTGACGGAACAGAATCGGCATAATATCATATGGCGCCTTCGTCGCAAGAAAACACAATAAAAAAGGGGGAAGAAAAAAAAGAAAAGACAGACAGACAGACAGATGCCGTTCTAGAAAACAGCAAGTCAAGTACATCTTGTTTTTTTTTACGTAGCTTTTATATTATTTTATCATGTCGCCCCATGAAGCCAAGCCGTCCCCACATCCAACTATAATTCACTAATAACATGAGCCGCACCGCACGGCATGCGGGGGGGGCGGGTGCACTCATGTCATGCATGGCCGTAACCGTTCGACCATAGACTCTCGCATTCCTCGTACAATGCTGGGTGGGACTGTACTCGACATTCATGCATGCATGTGGCCGTAGTCGTATGACCATAGAGCCTCGCATTCCTACAATGCCGGGACGGAGCATGTCGGGTTTTCGCCGATCAGAAAGACAGTACTGGGGGGGTGTACTTCATTTTCATGCATGGCCGTAGTCGTATGACCATAGACCCTCGCATCCCTACAATGCCGGGACGGAGCATCGGGTGGGGGGGTATAGAGCACAGGACACCTACGAGTATTGACTTAGTAACAAACAGCAAAGCCTGTCGAGACTGGATTTCATGTCGAGCTGCCTAGTCTACGGTGGTAGCGCATCGCGGGAAAAGAAAACAATGCACACATACATGTAGAAACAGGCAGAAAGGTGTGCGGCGCGATATACAGCAGTGACTTTTCAGTAAAACGGCTGCCTTCCGAATTTCTTGTGTTCCTGTAAATCTCAACCTGATTTTCCTACCACTGCTGTGCTCGTTTCGTCTTATTAATGGCAGACGTACTATAAATACTGTATGATACTGCTGCTGTACTTGTAGACCAAGGAGGTTTTTATTGTGCCGTTCCGCGGTAAATCGGCGACGGAAAACAAACAAACAAAAACACCTCCAAAGTTCCGACTACTACGACGACGTACGTACCCGAATTTATCATAACAAGTACCTGGTATCGTACGTGGGCGATATTATCATTATTATCATTACGCAAATATCTATCGCGAAGCAGGTAAATACCGAATACGACTCGTAACCGAAAGCGTCACAAGTACATCACAAGTACCACCTGGTATTGTACGAGGTAAGGTATAGTATCATAACGCGAGGTCTATCGCGACGCCGCGATGGACTGTATGTAACCTTTTACCTAGTAATAAGTATACTTGTGCATATGTTGCCCCTTCTTGGTGTTAGTTGCGGCAAGTATTACTAACCTGTGCCGGCCTACTGCAGTACAGAGGTAGCGGCAGCAGCAACAGCAGCAGCAACAGCAGCAGCACTAGCTGCCAACATAGTACACCCGGTAGCAGTACTTAAGTTACTGTAGTATTAGGGGGGGGCATAGTACTCAGAACCAACGGTGGACCCAAAAAACACATACCTGGTAATATATATAGTTCATATATATATATGTTTATACTGTTTATAAACGATATTTGGTTATAAATACTAGGTTCCCCCGCAATAGCAGCAGCTATCTAGCAGTACGTAGCAGCACTGCAACTGCGCTAAAGCTACATACATACTGCTGCTGTGTGCAACCCTCTTATTATGCCTCGATCAGTTTGGCAAAGCCAGACCCAGCAACAAAGGGCCCGCACGAAAAAAAAAAAAATGTGGGCTACGTAATAAACAACCAGGGAGCAACATACGTATATATCCTCTTGTCATTATTTGCAATCTCCATTCAGTCAAGAATGTAGGCCATGACTTTTGCCCAGCCAGGGCCTTCAACGTGACGTCTGTGTGTTTAGTTTGTTGCGACTACAAAAACGGGCTTTCCCTCTCGCTGGAGGGAGTGGAACGGCGACCGCACGACCACACGCGAGATACTGTTAATAGGTTACCCTCAACAAACATGCGCACAGGAAAAAATGCAACCTATCCGAGGCACCCACCCACCCACCCACCCTCACGCCCCGATGCATCCCCGTTTTCCGTCCCCCAAGTCAAACTTGACGGACAATACAGGTAGTGAAAAAAGAGACCGAATCTCCTCGAAATGTTCCTCTTGATAAGGCAAAAACGCAAACGCTGCGAAAACAGAACCAGATCATATATAGCACCAACAGCAACAGATGTACCGCCTACAAATATATACCCCCCCTGCTTTCTCGGCAAGAACCAACCATGCTGCCAAAATATATATGCGGCACAGTAATTTCCCGTATAGAACAATCTGGGGGCAGATTACTCGGTATTAGACTTTAGACTTGAAACTAGGATCATCTTTGCTCCCGGTCGCTAGTTTTGGGGCAAATTACTTAGAAGCAGACAGACTACTGTAGGATCATCATGTTATCATGTTTGCAGTGCTTGCGGTGTATGTAGCGGCTTAAGTTGAGATATGATTACCCTATTCCAAGTCACCACGAGTTCGCCATAAATTTCAAGTTGTACTTACGTAGTATAATACTTACCTGTTAGTATTGACTGGAGGGTTGAGTAAAAGTACGTATCTTAAAGCCTGCTGGCCCTGTATCGCCCATCTCCAAAAAAAAACAAAAAAAACAAAAAACAAGTTATTTAGGCCTTTTCTCTCTCTTCCTCTCCTAACCCTTTTGGTACGGATCCCTTTTAAGGTACATTCTAAGCGATATACCAGGTAAGAGATACAAGGGATAGAACGGATAGATATCGAAAAAACGATCAAATCGGTGCCACCAACCATCTACGAACAGCGCAAGCGCCAAGCAGTATGATATGTGTATTGGTAGAAACACGTTTGTGCCCGTGGTGCCTGCCGTACGACTCCTAGCCTTGTAACCATTGTAACATATCTCGGACAGCAACCATTGTATCATATCATCACCCAATCACGGAGTGGCCGTTACTGTAACCGTTACTGTAACCGTCGCAGTAACTGTTGATGTACCCGTCGCTGTAACCGTTTATGTAACCGTCACTTCTCATTTTAATGTTTCCTTTCCCCTCTCAAGTCCCAATAGGGTCATTAGGCTAAAACTGTGCTTTGACTTCAAGCAGTAGCGTTCTGAGCTCCCTTTTCGCTGATCTCGAAACCCTCGCCGTAAGCATCGACGTGCACGCCTCCGATCGCCCGCCCGGAGCAGTCCGCGCGGTTCTGCAAGTTTGAAGGAGGACATTTCGCAGGAGGGGAGAGAGGGGGGCGAGGAGGGGGGTTCTCAAAATGATGCATGGCCGTAGTCGTATGACCACAGGGGGGGGAGGGGTGCGGACAGGAAAAAGCATGATCATCGAAGGTGGTAGAAAAAAATGTGTGTTTGTGCGGAGATAGATGCCCAACATACTGCCTGCTGGGCACCCAAGAGCATGAATCGCAAACCAAGCAAACGATAAGACAGATAATGAACCATAAACCAAAGCATACGAGCACAAATCACAAAATCACGAAATCACAAAATCACAAAAACAGAATACGAGAGACGAAAATACTCCAGTAGGCCCAGCTGGACAGAATATATAATATTTCCTCATGTTCATCCCTATCCAACCAGGGTCGAATATATCCTCTTCCTCATCCCTATTATTTTCATATAACTATGAAGTTGTAATTATTAAATAGTAATAAAAATTAGAATGGTCGATTACAACAATACTTTAAATTATTATTGGTACGTACATGTATAGTTATGTTTGTGAAATTTTCGCACTTTTCGCAACTTTTCTCTTCGCGCGAGCGCTTTTCGGCAAAACGCTAAGTACCCCGACACGGGAGGCCCGGCCGGACACATTGGTCGAGGTTTGAGCTCGATCCGAGCTCTGTGGCTCGCGTGGCGGGTGCTCAAAGTTTTTATTTCGGCGGGAGTGCATAAGACGATTTCCCGGGTTTCGCTGGGTGAGGCCCTGTTTATGTTCAGTCGTGCGTTTTTTGTGCGTTTCTTGCCGAGAACACGGGGAGTTTACACGAACAGCAGCAGCACCACAAAGAGCGTGTTACAAACAGTACAACCTCAATGTTACAACCCTGCTGCCCAGCAGCAGCAGCAGCAGCAGCAGCAGCAGCAGCAGCAGCAGCAGCAGCAGCAGCAGCAGCATCCACTACATCATGCATGCGCGTGCCTCAGATCCGTGCGGTACCGTGACGAGTTGCTTTTGTCGAAGCCTGCGATTTTTCGAGTCATGGTATCATCATACCTGCAGATCGATGCTCATGTACGAATCTCTCCGCTGTCCCGAAATGTACGAAACTTTTGTTCATTAAAACTATATATAAACTGTCGTTACTTTTCCGGGCAGAGTGATACAACACTGTGCGCCTCGAAGGCAGATCTGTGATGTGCTCTGTTGTTGCTACGAGTAGTTTTGCTTTCATAGGAGCCAGCATTCCGTCACCAAACGACACCACCACCACCACTCTTCTACCCGCTGCTGCTGTTGATGTTGCTGTAGTGCTGCTGTGGCTAGCTGTGTCTATCGGAGCCTACCGTCCATAATCCACACCATCTATCTACCCTTTTCTGTTCTGCTGCTGTGTGTGTAACAGAGCCACGCCCACTCTGACCGGAAATTAATGACCGCTTTTGAATACCACGATACATCACACAACATGCAACAAACACAAGCAACGCCACAGCCCCGGCTAGGAGCACAAGCAGCAGACGTGACTGTGGCGGATCCACCGTATACTGCTGTGGCTATTTATTAGTGGTTGCTTCATCGCAGCAGGCTTGCATCCGTCATCAGGCACCACCATCTCTCTCTCTTCTGCTGCTGTTCTGTTGTTGCTTGCTGCTGTGCTTGCATCATGTATGTGCGACCTGTCGTGTGTCTGACGCGGGCCGCGACAAATAATCGTGCAGCACAGGAAAATGTATCTTTGAAAGTATAGGCAAACGGTCACCATGCACGATTTTATGCTTGAAGGCTTGAGTTCGATCCTTGGCGATGACTCTGGATCCTTTTTTTTTTGTAGTGTACGTAACCCAGACCCCCATAATATAAGACAGGAAGCACACAAAAACTAAGTGGATTTCTTAGGCAGGTATACAATATGATATGCGTATGATACAATATCGCATGCTGTTGTTTTGATATTAATAGTAGGTTTTCGATTCGCCCTTGCGCCAATCCCCCAGGCACGTCCCGGAGGGGAACCTTGTAAAAATTATGTTTGCCATCCAAAAATGTGCAAGCGTGTGTCAATCACAAAAAATGACAGAAGAAGCAGAAAAAGAAGACCACTTCGAGTATCAATGCGTAAAATAGGTTAAAAGTACGACACCCCACCCTCCCTTGCCTTGAAAGAATCGTCCCACTCGATCGCGCGAGCGGTGGAGCAGGCGATGGAGGGGCCGGCTGGGACAGTCTCAGCCGCGGCAGGTGTGGGGAAAAACTCTTCGAAGATCTTGCGGTACAGGTAAGCCTGGAAACGGGCAACAAACAAGCCCATCAGCGCGCAGGGAAACGTACAATCAGCCAATCGGTAAACAGGAAACACACCACCATCGGCTAATATAGAGAACAGAAAACAGCCAATCAACGAAGAGGAGATCAGCCAATCAGTGAACAAAAAACACACCACCATCGGCCAATCAGCGAACAGGAAACAGCCAATCAACGAATGGGGGAATTCAATCAGTTGAGCAGGAAGCGGACTATCAGCCAATCGGTGAACAGGAAAACAGACCATCGGCTAATCCACCCATAGGAAACAGCCAATCAGCGAATAGGAGCAGTCGATCAGTGACCAGGAAGCGGACAGTCAGCCAATCAGCGAACAGGGAACAACCAAACAACGAACAGGAATAATGAAGTATATTATCAGCCAATCAGCGAACAGGACATCGACAACAAGCGAACAGGATCAGCCAATCAACCAATCAGCGTATAGGGAGCGGAAACTCAGCCAATCAGCGAACAGCAAACATGCCATCAGCCAATCAGAGAATAGGAGACAGACAGACAGCCAACGAACACGGCGAGGATGGCGAACTGCGCGTGAAAAACAGCAGCAATTGCTCTCCTGATTCTTCATCTTAGAGAGAGCAAATTATGTGGTCACAGACTGAGACAGATAAAACCTACATGAATGATTGCAAACGAGTCAAGGCAAGCAAATGAATCTCTAACGTACCCGTTTACGAAAAACACACAACAAAACAAGTAACCAAAAAAACGAGAAAAAAAAACGATCACCTTTCACCAAAAAAACAAAACAAAACAGTGAAAGTGCGGTGAGCTTACAAAGCTTCTTTATTATTTTACCAATTCCTCCGGAAGACAAGAATGAAAAAAAAACAGCTAGAGCAAAGATGAGTTTTCGACGAAATCCTCGATCTCACAGCTGTTGTTTTTTTCAAGTTTTTAAATATACTCGTAGTGAAAAATACTACTGTAAATAAATAACACAACATATTGGAACAAAAAAATGAAATAAAAAATGAAAAAAGTCCACGAGTATCATAATATCATACTATTAATATCGTACCTCCTTGGTGGCAGGGGGGTCACGCGGGAAACGGCGTGTTCGGTGCGCGAACTGCTCGTCGGTAACCTGTCACAAATATACGTTAAAATAACGAAATATCCGTTGAACGATCGCGGCAGCAGAGCAACAAGATATCGCAAAAAAAAAAAACGGGTAGGAGTATTAAGTTTTATCCGTCGAAAGATCGTGGAAGCCGTGCAACAAGATATCGCACAAAACACGGGTACGTACGAGTATCATAGGAGTATCAAGTTGGTATCTGTTGAAAGATCGCGGGAGCAGTGCAACAAGAAATATAACAAGAAATATATCATGCAAAAAAGCGGGAAAATAGCATAAATTTGGCATCCGTTGAACCATCGCGGCAACAATCCAACAAGCTTTCGCGCCAGCAACGGGGAGGAGCATAGAGTTCGTATCCGTTGAAAGATCGCGGCAGCAGTGCAACAAGATATCAATCATGGAAATAGCGGGATCATAGGATAAATTTGGCATCCTTTGAATGATCGCGGCGACAGTCCAACAAGTTGTAGCACCAGTAACGGGTAGGAGCATAGAGTTTGTATTCGTCGAAAGATCGCGGCAGCAGTGCAACAATAAATATATCATGCGAAAAACGGGCACGTACGTATTGGTATATACCAGGTGTTCATGCTATACTTTATATCCGTCGAACGATGGCGGAAACAGCGTAGCAAACTATTTCACAAAAAGCGGGCAGGAAAATACATGAAGCGAGTATGGAAGAAATAAATACTATATCGTGCCGCTTTGGTTGACTGTGTATTCATAGCAGCATTGTTGTAGTATACCTGGTGAATATATAGCATGAATACTCTCGTAGCAGCATTGATTGGAAGTAGCAAAAATATGTCGAATTAATCGAAACTTCGATACGATGTATGAGTACATGGTATCTAACTCTCCCAATCTCCAAATCTCGATATATTGAACTGTCGATATATCGAAACTTTGACACGACATTGCAAGGAATGCGAGGCGATGACCCACCTCCTGTTCCGCCTTCCCTCTGAGCTCGTCTATCCAGTTGTAGCCGACACCGTCGCTGAACTGCTCCTTCTGGCGGTAGAGGATGTGCTGAGGCAGGTAAGGGTCCTCGGGGGTGTCGAACGCCTTGCGCATGATGTACTTCTCGATCTTGCCCTGAGGTGTCATCAGATTCGATGCATGACCATAGATTAGTGTATTAGATTTTACCAATGGGATACTCTTATATACGTATGATATGACAAGATAAATTATCATCGCATCAGAATGAGATAGACATTACCAGGTGCATAACAGCTGGTATCACATCAAGTGATGCCGCATGAGACGTTATCTGATACCAGTACTTCTTATCTTATCACATGAAGGAACATGATATGATGAGTTGTATCGATGCATCACATCAACAAGTGGTGCCATGTGAAAGATGAGAGGCTATATCATCACCAGAAACGACCGGTCGCCCGTTAAAATAGCATATTTCATATTTCTTGGTTAGCATGACATTCCTTACCACAAAAGTGTGTATACTTTGAACAAGATAAGAAAAATGTGTATACTTTAAACAAGATGACCAAAATGTGTATACTTTAAACAATATAAAAAATGTGTATACTTTAAACAAGAAAACAAAGATGTGTATACTTTGAACAATATAATAAAAATATGTTTACTGAAAACAATATAACAAATATGTGTATATTTTAAATAAGATATTAAGGCCAAAATTGGCCTCGACGAGATGTTAACACCACTCTAGTCGGGAACACTCGCCATTTGCTATTATTATAGTTGCCGACTAGTTATTACAACTACTAATAGTTGGGTGCGGCAAGTTGCGGAGTTGTGCGTCTGTCTTTAATATCGCTGGCACATATATATGTGACCCGGATTGTGAGTCTGTGTTTTTTTGTGGTTACAGCACTCTGAATATTACGAAAAACGAAAAACAAAATGTCAGTTAGATGGCATAAACACTCCGCCACACCCACAACCAAAAACTATCCATCAAGCCAAGTCCAGGTAACGAAGCATGCCTCAACGACAGCCCTACCATTTGGAAGATGAGACGTGTTAAGCCTAAACGGGTACTATACAACAATGCGGGCCAGAGCGGTACGTTTCATTTGTGTTTTATGGCCATGACCGACTAAAATTAGACGGACGACTTACAGGTGTGATCATCTTGTCCTCCGGGGTGGTGGTCATAACCTCCTCGATGAAGTCAACGTCCAGGAAGGGCACCCTCGCTTCTACCCCCCACGCGCAGGAGCTCTTGTTAGCCCTCGCGCAGTCGAATTGATGCAGCGCCAGCACCTGGTGATGTTTCACGTTCGTAATCACCACACCAACACCATCAAAAGTGGAATAGCAGTCGAAAGATAAAGCAAAGTGTCAAGTCCAAGCAAGGCAAGGTTGACAAGTCGAAATTGAAGCCGAAAAAAAAATAGAAGTTCAAGCCCAAATGGAGACTCCAAAGTCGCGCAATCGAAACTCGCAATCAAAAGTCACAATCGAAAGTCGAAATCGAAAGTCGCACTTGGCAAGTCGAAAGTCGAAATAAAAACTCGAATTGTCGGAAGTCGAAACTGGAAGTCCAAAGCCCGAATCGAAATTCGCAATCGAAAGTTGAAACCAAAAAGTCGCAATCGAAAGTCGCAATCGAAATGAATAGTGGTGACTGACCTTGTCCCTGGTCTCTTCGAAGAACTCTTGCGGGTTAGGCGCCTTGTGGAAGTACAGGTAGCCGCCAAGAATCTGATCGACAATTGACAGACAGACATACAGACAGACAGACAGACAGACAGACAGACAGACAGACAGACAGACAGACAGACAGATAAACAGACAGACAGACAGACAGACAGACCGATAGACAGACAGACAGACAGACAGACAGACAGACAAGACAGACAGACAGACAGACAGACAGACAGACAGACAGGCAGACAGGCAGACAGACAGACAGACAGACATTATAATCAGACAACGTTTTACAGGACTCAAGGGTGTCGAAATTTAATTGGCCCACATCGTGTGTTTGGACGATCATTCCCGAAAGGCGCATTGTGATTGGTTGGTTATGAGAGTGGCGCTTTGTGATTGGTTGGCGATGAGAATGCCACATTGTGATTGGATGGCTATAAGAATGCCGCATTGTGATTGGTTGGCCATGATAATGCCGCATTGTAATTGGTTGGCGATGAGAATGATGCATTGTGGTTGGTTGGCGTTTGAGAATGCCGCATTGTGATTGGTTGCCGTACGATAATGCCGCATTGTGATTGGTGGTTGGCTCACCTCGTCGGCGCCTTCCCCGGAGAGGACCATCTTGACACCCATCGCCTTGATCTTCCGCGACATGAGGAACATAGGCGTGCTGGCTCGGATGGTGGTGGTGTCGTACGTCTCTACCATGCGAACCACCTGCCCGCAGACATAAAACGGATTCCAGCGATTAGACATAAAACGGATTCCAGCGACTATTTTAATTGGTCTACGTAACAATGATTCACCAATCTGTTGGTCTCACGGTCTGTGACCACAGAATGGTACGAGTATCTTTCTGGGATGAAGCATCACGACGGACCCTGGGTGTACTGATGCCGTTGGGCAGTTCCGTGTGGAGACAACAACCGCAACAACCGCAACAACAACGACGACAATATAAACAACAACAACAACAACCATGAACGCATCACAGACACGCTTTGAGAAGCAGCTCCCACGGGCCGCCTGCCCACAAACAAAAACGGATTCCAGCGATTTTGATTGGTCTACGTAGTATAATTTTACCAATAAATACATCACAGATTCGCTTTCACGAACAGCTCCCACGAGACGTGCTGTTTACTTCGTAAAACTTGGTCCAGCTTGGATGAAATGGTTCATTTTACGCTTGACTCTAATTCTACGAGTAGCCCAAAAACCAAACCCCGACTGACTGAGAAATGTCTCCCAATTGTGTGGTTGATAGTGCTGTATTAGTGCTGTATGAGTAGTGTATGAACACTCCACCCATCGGACAGATCAGATAGATCGTTTCCACATAGATTATCTAGATCCTTCAGGGCAGACAGGTCCCTGATCTGGACCAGGTATGATCTAGCTCATGATGCCGGGTGGGATCCGTATACTCTGCAAGGTCTATACGGGGTGTCCCCTGGACTGGCTATGCACTATACAGATCCTGCACAGCACATCTTAACGGCAGGCCAGGATATAGATGATCTAGATGATCTATTGCAGATGATGTATCCACAATGTGAGCCATTAACAAGAACCTGGGCTAAAGTCTTACGTATCAGGCACACCACTGGCTCCACATCGCGGCATCATGTCTAGAAAAAGTATCCCAAGTGTTACTGTACGAGTAGTCTATACAGTAAGACCAATCAGTGAGATCGGTGGCGGTTCATGTAACGACATCATACGATGGCATGACTGATTTCCGACCATTGGCCCATTAATTTGCAATGCACTACTGCAGACACTACACCTATAGCCCCCCTGGCCTCAAAACACAACCCGGTACGTACAACATTCCGCTGAGTCGCATAAGTGGGAACACAAATCGACTTCTATATATCACCCAAAAACTTGGATTAAGAAACAATGTACACTTGGCTTTAATCCGATGAGCATTCCAATAGCCTAGGTCTGTAACGAGAGCGAATCCACTGTAAAAGCAAAACGATGTTGGGTAGTGTTGTCGCTTAAGGTTCCTTAAGGTTCTTTAAAGCCAGTTGAGAAGTTCCATGAGTCATAAACATTGCCTCATTAGGAAAAAATAATAACAATAACAATAACAGTAACAATAAAAGTGGTATCTCAACCGTACGAAGCCTCCGAAGGCGCTTGCTTACCTCCCGGATGGCGTCTAGACCCTCCTGCACGGTGTACTCGTAGCTGTGGTGAACCGTCCCCAAGAAGTCTGATACCTCTTGTGCGGCCTGCCGTATGCCATCAACATCATCATCATCATCATCAACATCATCACCACCATCACCATCATCATCAACATCATCATAATCTACATCGTCAACATCAGGAACATCAGCATTAACATCAAGAATATCACCAACAACATCATCAACATCATCAACATAATCATCACCAACATCATCAACATCATGTACAACATCACCACCATCATCAGAAACACCAACATCATCAACATCATCATGATCTACATCATCAACATCATTAGCATCATCAGCAGCAGCATCACCAACAACATCAACATAATCATCACCAACATCATCAACAACACCATCAACATCAACAACAGCGTCAGCAGAAAAGGCGCAGCAAGAACAGCAAGAACAGCAGTGTGAACAAGAACAGCATCAACAACGACGAAAATAAAAAGCGCCAACAACAACACCAAAAAGCACCAACACCAGTCATGATAATATCGACAAAAGCACACACAACAACCAAACCATCAACAGCAACACCACCACATCAACAACAACAACAAACCATTGTACGATAGGCGCCTGCTACCATACAGTACGCAAAATAAATATCGCCCACCCGAATAACGCACGCAGGTATATAGTCGAGATATGTGCGTATGAATAATATCAACACCTACAACCATACACTGAAACAACCAAGCAAACTTCCTTGGTCGTCTACAGTCTACAGTAAGGCGAAAACAGTACCCCTCGCGGTACAACTGAACATTAGTTTATAAATACACCCTTCGTCCTCCGTATGAATAAAACAACAAAATAGCCTCAGCCGGGTTACGTGCTCTAGAGACAAACAAACTTTGAAGACAACAAAAACATACCAAGTAATTCCAAGTATACCCGTGAAAAATAAAGAGAAAAAAAGAAGAAAAAAAAAGGAATACGAGAATACCTCGTATACGTACCAGATACCAGGCACTTGGTATACTGCACTTAACCCATTCAGAACTGAAAAAATATCCCACACTAATTCCAAGTATTTTTTCCCTAAATTCGTGGGACCAGTTGTTAAGGGGTTAAATGAAAAAGTTAAAATAAAAAGGAGAGGAAAACTATCAAAATTGAAGAGAACATCAGACTGAGACACGTGATAAGTCACCTTGAGGTCGGGCGAGCCTTTAAGTCCGACGCTGAAGGAGTGTATCCTCGGGAAGGCATCGCACAACTTAGAGTCCGGGTGCTCTCGCACGTGCCTGCACGCCACGCTCGCCACCAGGCTAGAGTCCAGCCCGCCTGCACACCAAACGGTCCATTTCCGTTTGGTTTGGTTTGGTTTCGTTCGTTATCGTTTGTTTTCGTTTGGTTTTGAGTTCATTCAATATTGGATTGGTTTGATTTGGTTTGGGTTTGGTTCGTTTGGTTTTGGCTTTAATTGGTTTGGGGTTTTTCGTTGGGTTTGATTCGGTTGGGTTTGACTTGTTTTGGTTGGATTTGGTTATTTTTGGTTTGATTTGTTTTGGTTTGGTTTGGGTGAGGTTTTATTCGAGTTGATGTTACTATGTTTTCGTTTAGTTTTGGTCTGGTTTGGGTTGGTTTGGGTTGGGTTTGGCGTGGAATGAAGGCCTACCTGAGAGAAGCACACCCCAAGGCACGTCCGTCATCATCCTCCTTACCACCGACCGCGTGAACGACTCGCGCAGCCGGGTCAGGTCTACCCGCTTCGTGGGGTGCTGCATGCAAACAAAACCAAAACAATACGAACAAAATAACACAAACGAACAAACGAGCAAACGAACGAACGAGAAATGAGTAAGATCTACCGTCTCGTACAAGAAAATAACTTCGTGGGGTGCTGCATCCAGACAGAGTTCAAACAAACGAACAAACAAGCGAGTAAAAACAACAACAAGCAAAAAACAATAGCGACAACAAACAAACAAACAAACAAACAGATATTCAGACAAAAAAAGAGCAAGCTTCACCGTCTCGTAGAAGAGCCAAATCTGATTATTTCATGGTGACCTACGTACGGAATATATTAACGGCTCCCTCCCACAATTACAGTTTTGTTTTAAACGAAAAAAAACGAAGAGAAGAACGAACGAGAAAAAGGGAGCGAATGCCTTCCCAAAAACACCCAAAAACAGCCAAGAAGAGTTGTAGATAATAGAGGGAGGGGGGAAAGAGGGAGCGCGTGCCAAAACGCAACACACATCCGACAAAGCAGATCTCCAATTCATGATCTAGATACTATTGGGGCAAGTGTATTGCTGACTTATAGGATCTGCAAGACCTATGTACGGCAGGCCATGTTTGCCAGGTGGAATTTGCTTTAGGTGTATGACTACTGTACGTAGGTTCTTGCACACACGTTTGCCGCGGGTGGGATCTGCATATTATGTACGGCTCATGCAAAACATATCTCAAAACGGCAGATATACAATCAATTTACACACGATTTCGCACCTTGGACAAATCATCAACAGATGGATCAGATAGATCATCAACAAATCACCGGTTCCCACTTCACATAATGATCTAGATCCTTCAGGGCAAGATATGTTCTCGATCTGTGTCATCTGTATGATCTAGCTCAGGTTGCCGGGTGGGAGCCGTACAATCTGCGTATAGATCTATCAATAGCACATATTTCCTGGGCTAGATCTGTACTATTCATGTACAGATGCTGCACAGGATATCCCAACGACAGGTCAGGATCTAGATTATCTGTAGATATATAGATAGATAGATATGTCCGAGGTGCGGACGATTTATCTGTAGATGATCTGTCTAATGTACAGACGATATGTCCGATAATATGTCCGATTATCTAGATCATGCACTCTATACCTAAATGGCCGACGGAAGGTCAGAAAACACGGGGGCAGCGTAGAGACGGCTAGACAAGACACTGACCTCCTTGATGGTACGCCAGACGGGGTTGTACCACAAACTGAACTCTCCCGTCTTGGAAGAGTACGAGTGCCCAGGGGGGAAGGCCTTCAGCGTGCGGCACTCCGACGCCAATCCCTGCTCCCACGCACAAAAAAAAAGCAAGAGGCCCGACCGACGGATTGATTGATTAGTCACAACGACCAAGCTATTGATTAAGCACAAGGTAAGAAGGTAAGGTAAGTAAGATGCCCGGCAGACGGAATAACCACATCGGCCGCCTGGAATAAGAAAGGGTCGCAGACGGAATGGTCACAACTTCAACTCAACCAAACATTTACCTCCAATGCAGCTTCAACTTCAACTTGAACCTTCTCAATGTTTTCAACTGAAACGAACGGCCTCAATTTTCAACCTCAACGTTGACCTTTACCATTTGCCAATGGGAGGCTACGGTTGAAGAGAACTCGATTTAAGATAAAAACTGGTTTAAGAGAGGTCAAATGGCTTGGCACGAGACACTGGTTTAAGAAACGTTAAATGGCTTGGCACGGGCATACTGAAAGCTATATATATCCTACCCGTTTCGGCTCAAGACAAATACCGGTTGAAGTGAGGCGTGCAAGTAATACAGGCCTGACATACCCCTCTTTTGCATCATAGGCACCCCTGCAACCTCGCCCTTATTATCATAATCTGAACCTAAACCCAAACTTCATACAAGTCTGGTCGTGAAAATAAGGGACATTTCGATGACCGCAAAAGCCTAAAAAAACAACGCACCTCATATGTACGACCAGACTAGTTGTGAACTTCAACCCAACCTCCACTTCAAGTGAGAAAATAGCAACCTCAAACTTCAACTTCAACCCAACCTTCACTTCAAGTTGAAAAAAAATATCAACCTTAACTTTAAACTTCAATCCAACCTTCACTTAAAAGTTAACAAAAAAATAACAATCCTAAATTTGAACTTCAACTCAACCTTCCCTTCAACTCAAAGTTAACTTCAACCCCAACTTCAACTTCAACTTCAACTCCAACTATCTCACCTTCATCTCTGAGGAGATCCACACGCTCCCGTCGTCGCCCCAGCCAATGTAGAGCGGGATGATCCCCACGTGGTCTCGTGCAACGAAGAAAGAGTCGTCACGCTTGTCGTAGATGAAAAACGCGAACATGCCCCTCAGCTCGTTCAGGCAGTCCTGCCCCTTCTTGAGGTAGAGCGGGATGATCGCTTCGCAGTCCGACCCCGTCAAGGGCTGGACGTGTAGTGGAAATAACATTCGGGAGTTGCACGCGTGTGGTTGGCGGGAGGTCAAGAGGGGGGTGGAGTAATGTCATGCATGGCCGTAGTCAAAGATGTCGGTTGTCAGACTTTGAACCCCTTGACAGACAACAATTCACCAAACACCTTGACAGACAGCCTTGACAAGAAAAAGCAGGGGACATTAAAAAACATCCCCGGTTTTCAAAAACGCCGTATAAATTCACCTAACACTTCAATGTTTTTATCCTTTTGTACACAACACTGCAGGTCAATCTGACTTTCTTCTAGAAAACGAGGGGTTTCACATGAGTTCTGGAGGAATAATTATTCCGGGGATAGGGGACATTTTGGCTTGACAACGCCAAAGGCCTTGACAGACAACCTTGACGCTTGACAAACTTGACACTTGACCGTCAACCGACACCTTTGGCCGTAGTCGCATGATACGACCATAGACCCTCCCTCGCACCCCTACATTGCCGGGACGGAGCAGTAAGGGTTTTCACCGACCAGGCATGACACTGCTTGCACCAAGCAAGAACGAGGGGGAGGGGGGAGTACTCATTTGTCGCTTGCCATAAAATTCCTTCGACCATTGACCACACACCCCTTTCGAGCCGGAGCAAGAGGGAAGGGGGTCGTTCAAGGTTAAGCTTAAAGGACTGCACGTTTTGTACCACACCAATTAAGTACACTATTACTACAGTAAGTATAGTTCGTACCGAAAAACGTGAGCGCGGTTTTACAAGTAATACAAATAAACGGGTAACTATTCTTGTCATAGCGTGGTGGTTCGGAAAAGTGACAAGATGTGCTGCTTAGGGGTGCCGGTTTATTTAAAAGTGGAGGTTCAGAAAATGGAGAGACAGAACCTCTATCATATGTAGGGTGATCGCCAGCGGGGGTAAAGGTCGGGTTGTCGATGAGAGCTGTCGCAGGGCGGAGAGAGATGGACAGGTGGATTTCTTCGAACGCGTGCGATAAGTGCAGCACCCACCACAACGAGCAAGGCGGGCCGCAAGGCTTAGGGATGGTGCTTGGCACATACCATGCAAGGAGCGGTACTACCAGGTACCTGGTATACGATAAGCGCGTAGCATGAAATATCGTAATTTCTCCATGTTCCATCGAGGGTTCTGATTATATAATACTATTACTACTCGTATGTATTTTACCATGTATTATTATGCATTACTATATATGTATTAATATGTAATACTATGCCCTAACCGAAATAATAGAATTTAGATGGGCCCTAAGAGGTGGAGTAAACGCTCAGCAGGCAGAAAAGAGGGGAGGGGGGATGAGAGGGTGGAACTCACCTTGTAGTCAGTCTCGCCACTCTTGAAGACTTCGGCGTAGTTGTAGATCTCTCCGTTAGCAGAGAGGATCACCTGTAAGGCGTTACGGCACAGCACACACAGCCGGGGATAGGGGAGGGGGGGGAGCACGTCAGCTCAATTCCGAGCAGGGAACGCATGTATACGGTACGCGACAGCAGGACTGCAATCCTATTTTGGGGGCAATTGGGGACAGATTACTTGGAAATAGAGTTATGTAGACAGAATATACCTGGTACAAGGGGCTTCGCCGGCCAGGCCGCCGGTCGCAGCCTTGCGTGATACCGGGAATGTTAGCAGCATTGTGGCTAAGGATAGGGGTCAGGCGTAATGCCAAGAGTTACACACGTTAGCAGAGCAGCATTGTGTCGAAGGATGAAAATCAGAGTTTTTTTTTTTTTTATATCCTCCGGCGGATGGGTCAAAATAAAGCTTAGAAAATCAGACGTACTGCCAAGAGTTGTGAGAGTGCTCTGCACACTGCCCACGGAGAGGGTCAACCGTATCACTCGTAATAAATGTGATCCTGCTGCTGCTGTACTCATACGTGTGTGCGCGTATGTATCTTGGTCACACACCTGACACGTGCACATTGTTTGCTGTACAGTTCTGCCTACTACTACTGCTGTGTGGGCCTGTGGGTCTACACATCTTCGAAACAGGCGAACAACGGCGACAACAGGAACAAAACAACAACTGATACGACGTGCGTGTATCTTTGATACTGGTCATGATACATATCCAACCTACGTACTGCTCACACAGCTCGTGATAGGTACTGTTGTAGTACAGCAGTATTTCAGAGTACTGGTACACTCCACACACGCGTCTTCGATATAAACCCGATGCACGTATACATCTACGCGCCCCCTCCGCCAAAGCAAGACCAAAGAACAAAAAACAAAAACGTAAAAAAACGTTTAAAAAAAACGTGTTTCCCCATCCCCGTTTGTAAATGCCATTTTTTTATTTTGAAACCCTCAACGTATATTGAGCATGATGAGGAGATTTTTTTTTTGAGGCGATGCTCTCGATAGCCTCGTATCCCCGATCGTCCTTCCTTCGCCGACACGTCTCCGATTCAAGCGTACCGAGACTCTCCGTCCTCTCTGTCTCAGAGAGCCCCGTCGTCTCCGGGCGCGCTTGACGGGCACGCCATTTGAGCTCGTTCGACGAGTCACCGACACGGGGACTCATTTCGTATCTATGATTGGAGTTGGCACCACTCTGGGCGCAAATGTAGGGACCGTTTAGACTTGATATGTATATTAAAACAGTTCTTATTTTTCCGTCCAGAGTGCTGCCAAAGTCATGCAAAACTGTAAATTTCAAGCTCTCGACCTCTCTTTGCTTGACCGTGCTCCCTCTACGTGCACGTGACGGCGAGACGCGAAATCGTGCATATACCATTTGTAGCTCCGTGATGCTGCTGTGCATATACCATGTGTAGCTTCGTGATGCTGCAGGCTCATCATAGCAGCTTCAGCTGCTGCTGTACATTATGTACATACAGCATATACGTGCTGCTGTAGACTGCCCGGGGTTCAAAAATATTGAGAGTTCGCAGTTCTCCACGAGGCCTGGGTGGCACGTGTTCTCGGGGATTACAAACTCTTCCCCAGATCCTAGCACAAACCTCGCTCAGTGGCCTTCACAATGGCGACGCCGGCCACGTAATCGACTCCCCCCACGGGTCGGAGGTCAGAGAACACGTACCGAAGAAAACACGCGAAGACATGAGCCCTGTATGCAGACTACGAACCAAACGTCTCACAGGGCACGATTTTTCGGAGATCTCGTCGTAGATCTCGACGTCGAGGCCTCGCGCGCGCGCTACGGCGCCGAGCGGGCGGATTAGCTAAGCCGGCGGTTGCAGGCGAGGCGGGGGCACGCCTCAGCGAAGAAATCGCGCGGAAAGGCGATCAGAGGCTGGAGATATCCGCAGACCTAAGGATGTGCATATGTGATAAGCGAACTAAGATATATATATTTATATGTGTATGTGCAGTGCAGAGCTACGTCAAAGGGTTGAACAAAATTGGGACCTGTTAATTTTTAATTTTGGGTCCACTTTTGACCGAAACGTAACCTGGCTATTTAATTTAACCGAAAGTAATGGAGAGCACGCCACTGTCTCGCGTAAAAAGTTGAGCCTGACGCAAACTAAGACTTTCTTAATTGGTACTCTCTCTTAAGTGGAACCCTTTCTTAAATGGCACCAGATAAAACATATCTGGTACTACTGTACAGCAAGAGCTCTGCTACTGTATAACGCACGTTTCTTCGCCGGGTAGGGAACCTGAAACTTAGGGTTATTGTAGTTTTTTAGTACTGCACTACTGTACCGAAACTATGCCTAAGTCTAATTCCAAGTAATTTGTCCCCAAAATGGGACTGACTGCGGTCTTGAAGGGGTCTGGGATAACCGTAGGGTTAAACACAGGGTCGAGCGTAACGTTGAGGATGTTTGCATACCGATGGCACTGTTACCCAAAAAAAATAAGGTTTATAGGTTGTACTTGAAGGTTAGAACGAAATAACCGTTTCATGTGAAGACAACACACACTAAAAAAAATAAGGTTTAACCCCTTAAGAACTGGTCCCACGAATTTGGGGAAAACTACTTGGAATTAGTGGGGGACATTTTTTCAGTTCTGAACCGGGTAAAGGTTGGACTTAAAAGGATTACGAGATATAAAAACGGTAGATACCGTTATGTCTCTGTGAAAGTTAGGCTGATTTTTTTCATCAATACGGGTACGTAGCGCTTACGCTAAGCGTCCAATACTGCTGTACATGCCGTCAGTAGGAGCTTGGGGTCGGATTTTGTGATACAGTTCCTGGTACAGTAAATCGATTTGATTATGCACCAGCAGTGGCCTTTCCTACGTTATAGCAAAATACTTCGTACCAGGTAAATATTACCGGTATCATACACCTGGTACTGCGAACCGTAAGGCTGTGAGTTGGATAGGAATTAGGCTAGGAATCGTTGTTAGGCACCTATCCGACCATTAATAGTTGGGTTTAATTGTTTTCATAGGCCGTTTCCTATGCAGTTCGATTTCGAGCTTCAGATTTGTATTTTTTGTCTCAAAAGTCAAAACATCTGCTTATGCAGTAAGATTGTGCAAAATCTGACCGGATGTTTTTCAATTTGAGAATCCGATGGCCCAAGTCGTCAGATTTTGGGCCAAAAATCGACGGCTTGCCATCACATTTTAAAATCGAAAAATGGTTGGGTCTCTAAATTCAAGGTGTTATCCACGCAAGCAAGCAGCAGCAGAACGATCGAAGAGTTGGATGGTGACAAAGCGACGTTGCTTCGCGCCCGACGCGCAGTCGGCGATCGGCGCGTCTCTCCGTCGCCAGACTACAGTCGGCTGGCGCGGGCTCAGGCCTATAGACGAAGAGAAGCGCGCTTGGCGCGCGCCTCTCCGTACTCGTAGACTACACACAGTATCAGCAAGCGGCAGTCAGGCAGTCAACGTGCTGGGCTCGGATACTTCGTTGTGTCAAAATACAAAATACCAAGGCAAGTTGACTCGAGCGCACTCGGCACGTCTCTTCGCCGCCAGACTAGAGGCAGCCAGCGTGGGTTCGGACGCTTGGGTCCTACGCCCAGTGCAGCGCACTCGGCGCGTCTCTTCGCGGCGCCAAACCACAACAACAGCAGTTGGTCTCGCCGTTTGCTCGAATCTCTGCACGTGAAATAAATCATTTTTTTCTTGCATGGGGAGCCTGTTTCGATTTTCGAACTATTAATAGGTCGCTGAAAAAACGATCGGACCCAAATCTGAAGCAAAAAAATCGAACCGCATAGGAAACGGCCTCGTAGTGGAAGCTTTCTTTGCTAGGAACAGGGCGCGCCTTTCCCGGTGAGACCACTCGCTCAGAGAGGGGGAGAGGGAGCTGAGAGGTCTACTGCAACTCATCGCGCATCACAACCCTATCGCAATCAACGGTGCCGGTGCCAATGGCAATGCCGAAGGCAGCTGCCGTAAATCTGCTGCTATCAAGCGAGATTCCTCAGGCGTGCCCGAATAAAATGATGATAGTATAAGTCATGGGGGTAGGGTTTTGTCACGATGCTGTACGGGATGGCTTCCCGACCGTGAACATATTATCGGCTTCGGCTAACCGCGGCCACCACCCCGACTCGGAACTCTAACCCTGACCCCAACCCCAGCCCTAACCAGAGGCATGCATGCTTGGTTGGTGTGCCAGCTGGTCGTTGCACTTGGAACGGTTTTATTTGCTGTCCGGGCACATCTAAGGAAGTTCGCCTGAACGGGTAGGTCTGCGCGAGATCCCCGGAAGGCCGTTGGCGATTATTTTTCATAAAAAGTATTAACGTGAAAATGCAAATCAAGCTCGAACAGCGTCAGCCGACCATTGATACCAGGTACCGGTCCAGTAGTCAACTGCCAACTAATATCTAAGAACTACTGTACTGTACTGTATTCATATGTACCCGGGAAGTGCAACCAACTCACGCTTGACTTCACACCTCGCAGCCCAAACCAACCGCTATATGCAACACGTGTCACGTGCCACCTGTTGTGTACCGGTGTCATCTTTCCACGACTTGAAGGTGTACGCAGGCCCAGCTACGAATCCCCCGCTACGACGCTTACAAGGGTATGTTCGGTAAAGTATACCGGTGTTCGGGGTATTTTTGGTGGGCGTACCGAACTTACCCACCCTAGTGTCGGGTACCGGTGTTGAGTTCGTACCGAACTTAACGAAGTGTCCGGTACAGGTTTTGAAGTCGTACCGAACATACCGAAGTGTCGGGTACCGGTATCGAGTTCGTACCAAACCATACCGAAGTGTTTCGCATATAGGGTGTTGTGGCGTGCCGAACCACTTTCCCTACAATACTCGTAGGGTAAATACGCAAATACCCCCTGTACTGGTATACCTTTACCGAAGTGTGGGGTTAACTGTAGTACCGGTACTGAGGTCGTACCGAACTTACCGATGTGTCGGGTGCTCGGTATTGAGTTCGTACCGAACCTTACAGGAGTGTTCATTCGGTATATAGGGCATATAGAGGCCGGACCAAGCCTCACCGGGGACTACGTACGCCTATTAATAGGAGTACGAGTAGGGTGTTTACAGAGTAAATACACCCGACACCCGGTATACTTCGGTACGTACAATACGTGCCCTGCCAACATTGCCTTGTAACGTACATATTCGTATAATACGTGAAACATCAATCAGGAACGTACCCGGTGCACAAATGATGCCTATAGTATTACAGTAGTAGTGTATGTCAGGTACCGGTACTCCGGGTACATCCATCGAACATCGCACACACAAAATATCAGGCACGACGAAGGCTTTACGCTCGTACTGCATACCGGGAACCTGGTACATCGTTTACCAGGTACAAACGAAAAGACTCGCCTCTATTGATAGTACGCAACCCTACAACAGCAGGCGCCCCTCCCCTACAGCAGCAGCTGGCACACACGCAACAGCTGCAGGCAGCTGGGACATACGAAGCAGCCGTGGGCTCTTTAGAGTCCAGCCACATGCAGCAGCAGCAGGTTGCATGTTTACCAGGTTACCCAAGGGTTAACCGTGGTTTTGTATATGTGAAGAGCTCCAACCAACCAACGTGGCAAACTGCCCCTATGATAACTCTGAATGAGTATATACGACATCGTACACTCACAAACCTACTGCTCAATCTACATAAAAAGTCTCTCAATTAAGTACTGCTGTATGATATCATACTTTCCATGCAGAGAGACAAACAAACAGGAGTCGTGGCGAGTCCCGGCCACAAGCCCTGCCCCTGCCAACCAATGCAACGCCTCCAAGAGCCCCAAGGAAGGGACGGAAGCGAAAGCATCACGACCATTGTCATTACTCTTTATGTACGAGTACGAGTACGAGTAGTCGTAGTCGTTGTTGTTGTGGTACATACCGTCGAAAAGGCTCATCACACACCTGCCCGTCCGGAGACTCAAGGGGCTGGGCTCCAGACTCCGGGTCGATGATCGCCAAGCGCTCGTGTCCGATGCCATGCCTGCGCTTCTCCGCAACCTCGATGATGTCGTACCCAGACCAGTCAGGTCCACGATGGCGCAGTCTGCCATACGCGACATGGCGAGGCAACGCGCAATGCGACCAGGGAACGTATCGGTTATCATTCGACAATCATTCAGCAAGAGGAAGGAGCTCGCTCTGCTGCTTCGATGGCGGCGGAATCATATATCGTCATGTCCGAATATATAAAGATCGTTTTTTTACTTATATTACAACAAAAAGACTCTTACATTTCCGGACAGAAGGGTATAGACGAAAACAGATCTGGCTGAAAATATAAGGACTGTTTGGATATTTATGTTAATACCCAAATGATCCTTATATGTTCGGACACCAAAGGTTCGTTTGGGGCGAAAAGTGCAGTAGCAAAGCGGGCTCCGCATGTTAGTTCAACCCAACTAACCCAGTCCGTCAACGGTGGACAGAGCATGCCACCAACAAGCACAGCACGCCTCCTATACCCCCACTGGACATTGCATCTAGCCGTATTCACCAATGCTGTCGGTGGCGGCTAGACCCAGTAGCTCAAGCTGCCCAGTTCTAGCCAGCGTTACGTAGATATACGACCGCACAGTATAGAGGCATGGTGTTTTACGATACAAGACCACGCATGCACGAGACAGCCGCCCAGCGTGGCCACAACGTTCTCTGCCGGTGTCCTCACCGTTGGGAGCATTGGATGAGCTTGCTCCTCAGCTCTGCTGCTGGAAGAGGTGAGCCGAAGATGCCTAGGATGCCGCACATGGTTCGAAGTGATAGCAGCGAAGCAGCAGCAGTGCAGAGTAGCAGTGTCTGGTTCCGAACACGTCGTTGATCGTGGAAAATCAGCCCCTGATCGAAAAAGCCTTTCTGAAATATCCGAACCGTTCCCATTGGCCAGATCTATTTCCATTTCCCCCCAAAAATTCAAAAAAATGCGCGAAATAATATCGTTGTTCCTTGTGGCTCTTCTTATATCTTGCTGCTTGTGGCTTGTGGATCGTGCCGTGTACCCGTACGTGGGAGGTAGGACATATCTTGAGTGTGTGCGCTGCGTGTATCTGGTGTCACAGCGGGACGATGTGTTGCTATATACCGCAGATGATTGGGTTACCTTACTGTACCGTGGGTGAACAAGCAAGAAGCAAGCAAGAAGCAACAAGTAACCACAGAAAAACCGAGGCTCACTGTTTTGGATAATACACTGTTGTCTCTCACGACGGACGCTATCATTGTACTCTAAATCCTGTATATGCCGGTCCTACGTGTAAGTAAATGTCCAGCTACTTTGTGCATCAGTGTTGCTCAGTGTGTGTTTCTTGTTGGGTGTGGGCCCATATAAGAAAGATGTCCCCTCTGGTCAACTATTAGCGGGGCTGGGTGTTTTGTCGAACTACGTAGAATCCTCAAGTAGTTGCTTTGTTGTGGCCGGGATATCGCGTACACTGCTCGATAGAGGAGTGACTATTGTATGCGCGCGTGTTGTTGTGACCTACTGTAGTCTACACGTCTACCCAGCGCAGAGTACGTACTGTAGTGCTGTATGTACTGTAGTGGTCTATCAAACGGTGAGTAAAGTGAAGTGAGTGCTTTAAGTGCGATCGAGCCGCGGTGTAGAATGAGCGCGCAGTACGACTGATGCATACTGGTATTACAAGTACGTATCGTATCATCATGCTGCGAGCGTCACATATACACGTCTCCCCATGTATGTACGAGCGTATCTTGAAGTATTGTGTTGCACCTTCGGGCACCTTTCCTCTCCAAATCCCCAAACCGAAGTACCAAAGTAGCATGCCTTATGAGACGTGAGAGCCGAAAAAAGAACGACAGAAGAGACGACAACGCACGAAAAATCAGAGTGGGCGTGCATGCATGTGTCCGCCACTCACTACTATAACAATCACCCTGTTATATAAGATACGTTTTTCGAAAATAGTGGCAAGATAGTGCGGGGTAAACATTCCGGGGGATACTGGACATTCAGAGTAGTGGTGTTGTAATGGTGTGCCTTTTGATGTCATAAATAGATCAACCGTACGTATGCAGATTTGGATACGATCGTGTCACCTTAGATCTCACCCACCAGGTATACGTAGGATCTGCTTTCTAACGGATATATATAGTCCTACTCGTACGAGTATTCTAAAGTAAATGCGTGTACAACGTAGAACACCTGTGACATGATTTGAGTAGATGCGAGTTGTGGTATGTACGTACGCACTTAAAGTAGATGCACCTGCAATTTTTTGTTGGAAGTTGAGGTAGTGTATCCAATGCTTGCCAGTACATGGGAGCCGGTCATAATAGAGAGCATGACCTCTCCAACTCCTTGCACACTCTGCCAGCTTGACCCTTCAAGCTCTCACGCAATTAATGTGAGAACATGTTTATCTTCCATGGATAAGTTCTGTGACCCTGATCAAGCACTGCGGTAGGCACGTGTGCCCTCTCTCAGCATGGCGACTCCTTAAGTGTAGGTATAATACCCGACACTCTACAAAGTGGAGGTATTAATCATTAGGGGTACTTGCGTTACGTGGGTACCAGGATACAGAGAATGCAGAATGGGGCAGGCCCGACTACTAAAAGTGCGCAGGTTTGAGCAACACTACGAAGATAGATGCTCTATCCTTCACAAGTTTGATGTTTGATGTTTTTTATTGATTGGTCAGAGAGATTCTGGCCGAAAGAACGATGAGAATGTTTGGCGAGTTTCATAAGAAACACGCCACCTCAACAGTATATAGAGGGGAAACGGGGATACCATCGATAGAGGCGTGAATGTCAATCAATGTTGCTGGTTTTGAGCAAAAAAGCATGTTGCAATGAAACTTTTTTTTTCACGAGGGGGCGGAGAGCTGCGCGTTCCTTTTTCGCTGGAGGCGAGAAAAATGGGGCACCTTTTTACGTATATTCCTCGTTCGCCTTACGACGAAAAACAGCTTTTAGGCGTCTGTGATAAACGCATTATGAAGAAAAAACGTGTTTAAGCGTCCACAGTAAACGCACTATAATCAAGGGTTCTCCGGGTATGTATCCACGCATAGATCGCATTCAGACGCGGGAGTCCAGCCCAATGCGCTGATGGGGAGTCGTTGCACTTTTGAACGCAATATGCACCAAACAGAACGCATCTATCTGAGTGTCTGTCGGTCTCAAAACACAGCTCAGCCACCAGCACCTAGTACTGGATGCAAAATCAGGCACGTCTACATTATGGCTAAGGCTTGTTGTCATTTAGATACACCTACCTGCCGTAAGCCAGACTGAAAGTGTTTTGTGACGACAACGTTAAGCGTTGGCTACTATTATGAGCATTTTACTACTTGTAGTGTAGCGCTCGCCGCTGAGCATGGGGGTATGTACTGGTATGTTCTTAGCGTTGCATAACAAGCGACCCTCAGTTTCTTGCTGTGGTGTGTATTGCTTGTGAACCCTGCTATGACTACTCTGTACGCTCACTCAAACTCCCCAACAGAAACCATAGTAGTTAAGGACTGTGCCATCCATTATGCCAGAGAAAACACTTGCTTCACAGCAGTTCCACTAAAACCAGACTCAAAATCAGCCTTGGCAGGCTCGCATTATTTGGTCACATGTTCATACATAACGATACGTGGGCAGACTCTGAAAACGTGGCCAACATTCCATCGATGACGAAGCGCTACGATACTAACAAGTTGACCTACAGTGAAACGAACAGTGGTTGACTACGTCAGAGTGCAAGTGCGAATAACGCGTGCTACGATGGCAAGCGTAGCCCCTAGTTGTTCTTCGGCTACTTGTTTCAGGAGCCCTATAATATTACCGTAGTACGTCACCCAACAACCGATATGGAGAAAACGTGTCAGCTTACCCTAATACATACACAATCCCATGGGCGAGGTACCTATTTTTAATAATAGCAAAAAATAATGTAGAATGCACGACGGATCCGAAAGTACAGGCTTGCTCTTGAATTCAGGAGCCATGCCAGCGACAAATGTTTGTGCTCAAATGTTCGACCCCTAATTGCAAGCCCTAATTCGCAAGCCCTAACTGCAACCCCTACCCGATCACGACTCCAATAGACAACAGCCTTCCTTGGTATCAATCAGACAACAGTGATACACACACAATGAGTACACGGTTTTACAAATTTATCACGGATCTCACTACTATTATTTAATACCGCAGTACTATCGACTTGACCAAAACTCAACAACCTGATCCCACTACTCTTATTTAATACCGGAGTACTATCGACATGACCAAAACTCAACAACCTCTAGACCCCACAGAGTATCACGATTCGGACCTTCACGGCCGACGTCCTGCCGACACAAGAACAATAATAAAAACGAGCACAAGCACAAAAACAAAAAACGAGAACAGAACAAAAACGAGAATAATAACAAGAAAGAGAAGAGAACGAGAAAAAGAACGAAAATACGGACAAAAACGAGAACAAGAACGAGAGCGGGGGCGAGAGCGAGAAAGAACAACAACATCGTCAACAAAAAAAATAGAAACAGTGAGAGAAGAAGTAGAAGACGGAGAAAAAAAGAAGAAGCACAACATAAAGTGCATTCCCGCAACGCCATGGTGGCATGGTAGGCGCCAACACAAAATGGCAAGGAGGGGGGGGGGGGGGGGGGAGGCCGGGCGGTACCATAATTAGTCACTGCAGTATTAAAACTCCATGCACTAAGTAGGTAATATATAAATATACATATACTTGATATATATAATATATATGTCATGCAGTAAGTCATTAAATATAGTTGTTCATGCAACGAAGCAGTCCATGCAGGCTAAGAGCAAGAACAATAGTAACATGTGTTTCAAGAGAAAAAGCAAGAATAGGAGAAAAAGTGAGAGTAAGAGCAAGAGCAAGAGCAATGGCAAACGATTTGAGTCATTCACGACTGACGGTGCTGTCTACGAGTGAAGCAGAGCGAAGGGGTGATTCTTACAGTTTACAGACACATACCAGGTATGTCATTAATAAGAGACCGGCCTTTTAGGGCGCGCCAAGGCCTCTTTTGGCCTAAATATACGAGTTTCAGCGTCGGGGGGTGGTCAGTCAAGGGATCAAACCGTGGTCTGCTAGCATATTTGCCGCACAGGGGAGCTGGGACGCCAACAATATGTAACTTATAACCTGATACGTAATACTACCGCAGAAACGTCGAGCGTCTAACGCCAACTACTGCCAGCGCACGTACATGTGAGGTATGTACAGCATGTGCCTTATGTACAGTATCCATGTCGCACAAGTCTGGCAGTGTTTGAGTGCCCAACAGCGGTATTAACACGTTGTTTTGCCTTGGCCGTGCCTGATTCGCTGGTCGGGTGGTACTCGGCCTTGGCGTAACACACGAGGCAAGAAATGACTCTGTATGAGGAGTTGCAGGTGTAGACACGCGAAAGGCGTTACACCGCGATATATACACGGAAATGCCTCGAAAACGTTCGGTTGGAGGCGTTGCCGCGTACATTTCCCAATTCGAGTACTACAGGACTAAGACCCGCGAAACCATTATATACAAGGATGACATATTGAAGTACACAGCTTTACATACATCTGGAGGATTCAGTCCGCGGGCAACTTGCTGTCCACCATGACTAATACGGTTCAGCCAATCAGATACCAGGTACGACGTATTGCGATGCCTCTACGATGTCGGAACCAAGTCAAGTATCCACCGCATACATATGGTGCTGAAGTACTCGTGGGTTACATCGCGAGCACCCTTGCATCTGGACATGTGAACTGTTCATAGTGTCACGCGCACACCTTGGTGACATTACAGTAGTAGAGACAATATCGACGGCACGAACAGTAGCGCACTGACATTATTGGCGTCATGACACCTTAGTGACGTCACAAAGGAGGCGACATCGATGGCAAGAAAAATGGTGAAAAATCATGCAGTAAACAGCTTGGTCGCTACACGACGTGGACGATACCGACGGCAAGACAAGCAGTGCATAAACTGGTGTCATAAAAGAGGCGATACCGACCGCAAGATCGACAGTCGGACCCTGAAAACGTCACAAAGGGGACGACAGAGGCGGCAAGAGCATCGCTTAAACCTTGATGACGTCACGAAGGAGAAGATGCCGACGGCAATACAAGTGCACAAACCTTAACGGTTTCACACAGGAGGCGATACCAACGGCAAGATCGGAACACAAACATTGATGACACAACAAAGGAGACGATAATACCTACGACAAAAGCAATGCCCACACCGTGACTATTTTATACAGCAGGCGATACCGGCAGTACGATCAGTGCACAAACCTTGATGTCACAAAGGAGACGATAATACCGACAAGATAAGAGCAGTGCATAAAACCCGCGACTATATCACACAGGAGGCGATTCCGACGGCAAGATCAGTGCACAAACTACCGACGGCAGTAGGAGCAAGCAGTGCACAAACCTTGATGACGTCGCAAAGGAGGCGATACCGACGGCAAGAACAACGCTCCTCCTGCTGTCGGTCTGGGGGGGCCTCCACCGCCCCCACCAAAAGCACATGCCGACCTAACGCCACACCACGACGGACGGCGACGACGAAGCGGAGTCAGGAGATGGAAGAACGGATAGACCTCGGATAGACAGGTAAAACAAACCGAGGAGCCGATGAGCGCGTGACTCCTCTCGTCAGACAGGACAGCCACCGCATCCGCAGCACGACACGCCTGATTATAATGTTCGAATGCAACGAATGACAGAGCCCCAGCCCTAAGAACTAAAGCATCAACCCTAACCTTGCCAGATAAGGTGTTCATGCTGGCGAGACCGTGTTTGCACCACAGGTACATAGAGCAGTATCTTACACTCGCAGGCAAGCCGTCAGCATGCATAGCAGTGCTTTATTACTGACCCTGCATCTCACAGCACGCACCTATCTCGGGCAAGCCGTCAGCATTGCCGGCACCTTGGCTGCGTTGAGAGCTGGCGTCCACGTCCGCTTGTGGCATGACGGCTACGATGGTACCTGTGCTGTCGTCAAGCACGAAACTGCCCTGCGATGGGTCCACCTTTACCACGATGCCCTGCCGAGAGGCGGGGGGGGGGGGGGGGGGGAGGACTCATTTGTTGCTTGCCTTAGTGATTCGACCATCGACCACGCATCCCTTTCGAGACGGGGGGGGGGGGGGGGATGAGAAGGTTCAACCACAAGAAGAGAAACAGCACAGTACGTAGGACAGGACTCTATCGTACTGCTATATATATACGAGTAGTGCACCATCAACTCCTTTACGGACTACGGCAGCAGACAGCAGACAGCAGACAGCAGTACTCGTATACTACTGCTGTACCTGTAGCCAAACCCTCGTGAAGCCGACGCCATGTAGTGCCAATCCCACGAGATTGGTGTTATCCATCCCCACGGCAACACTGTCCGTGCTTTCGAGTGGCTGCCGGGCCTTGTCCAGCTGAGACACAAAGAGCTTCACAGCTGGTATCTTGCGGTCAGCTTCCATCCTGATCGACTGCCACTGCACTCAGCAGCGCAAGCACTCTACGCTTACGCGTGCGCAAGGCAAGGACCGTGCACAGAGCAAACTGCAAACCTGGGCGTCGCTGTGGTCATGAACATCAACCACCACCCCCGCATAAAAAACGCCCACCACTTTACCCTTGAACTCTTGTCGTTTTGATTTTTACCCAAGATTTGTCTTGGCACTCTTCACGGAAATATGTTGCGGTCAGCAGGACGAGAGGTCTTCAGGCAGTGTCGCCGAGGGCCAACAACGGCACCTCTTGCAATCCGACTATTCTCGGCTGAGGCTGGGGGGAAGGCATCTGGGCTCGCGGAGCTCATCACCAAAGATGAATACGTGAACTTTCCGAGGTAAACAAGAGCGGTTTGTGATTTGCTCAGTTTGATTGCGATACAACAGTGCAGAGCAGCGTAGTTGAGCGAGAGTTCTTCGGCTGCTGCTGCTACTACTGTTGCTACTGCTGCTACTGCTGCTGCTGCTGCTGGTGCTGTAGGCACACTTAGTTGGACAGAGGAAATGCCGCTGCAGTGCTAGTGTGCCTAGTGCTTTGTGTGTCGCCTGTATCCACGCTTCCGGCCGCAGGGTTCTCTGTAAGTGGAACTGCAACCGTCGACCTCGTAGTCTCCTGGTGATGTATGTGACGTGCTCTCGGTAAAATGGTAAAATGTACCTTTTGATGATAGTACCCGGTATGTATCATACGTATATACTCGCCGCCGTACATCCATCACAAGCTTATCAGGTTATGCTGTACGTATATACTCGCCGCCGTACATCCATCACAAGCTTATCAGGTTATGCTGTACGTATATACTCGCCGCCGTACATCCATCACAAGCTTATCAGGTTATGCTGTACGTATATCATCACGGTAATAAGTACAGAGAGCATTTATTTTTATTAATAGTGGCACCTATTAATAGCGCTGCAGCTGCTGCTGGAATGTTGGAATATCGGAACGCTTATCGTATGATAGATGATAGTAGACCCATCGTTTGTCGTACACAGTTGGGGTGATCGAGACTCAGCCCAGCTTCTTCGTGTGGTACTCGGCTGTTGGGGTTCGGGCGAGTGTTCAACTGCCCAAATGCCATCCACCCGGACGTACAAGGTATGATACTGCTGTACATGCTGCACCTAGGTATACCGGTACAGCAACTGGTACCAGATACCTGGTACCTGGTACCAGTACCTGACAACTACGTACGTCCACCGCAGCTGTTTGCCTCACAAAACATATCCTGTCACCTATCCCCAAACTCCGCATCATATTATACGACTCGAGACGCTGGAACCACAATAACCGTGAATGGTATATATATACCACAGGTATGGCGTATCATGGTATGGCATGACTTGTGCCGCCGTCCGGGGCGCGTTCCGAGGCGGACAGCCCGACTTGCGCCGTCGGTTCGGGTATCTCCCGTCGGTATGCCCCGTCGGTCGGTGTGGAAAGTAAAGGTTCTAAGAATAGAAGAATAGTGTTTGCGCATCGTGGCTGCGTTGAAGTGCGGGTGTTGAGTGTGGAGTGTTACGGCTCCATCCGTTCCATTTAATGCTCGATCGACTCTACAGTCTACACCTACCTCCGATTCCGTTGCATCGCAATATCGCCTTCGCAATACCAAGAAAACCTAACCTGTGACATAGAAAAATCCCTTTACGTCAAGTCGTATTTTACATTTGCAAGGTTGGTGTGATAAATCGACCACTCACGCGTTCTACGGGTACCAAGTGTATAAGTGTATACCTGGTATGTCAAGATCAGAGTCTAAACATAATAACCGACGTATTATAACGATATAAACACTGCTGCATATCATACCTATACTATAAAACAGTTATCATACGAAGTACCAGGTACAGTACTGGCATATAACAATGCAAACCCCCTCCTCTGCACCAAGACGCAAAGCATGTATATACATATATAGAGAAGTCAACATCCCTCTTCCCCCTGGTGCCTTGTACCGTACCGGTAGCTTGCAGGGTCGGGTTTACGTGTTTTACCGGGTGTACACGGGTAATTTTTATGATGAGAACTTCTACAGCAGCAGCAGTGCGCCGCACCAGTCGAAGATACCTCACTCAATGTTGAGTAGACGCACAATGCACAAGCGGCATGTATGTACGCATAGGCATGATGCCTGTCCAGACAAGCAAGTTTTAACGAGGGACAGCACATTTTAACGAGCATGCCCAAACGATGCTGATGGAGCTACGTATAGTTTGTGCTCGTATACTGCCGTTTGTATAGCTTATGGGTCTATATGTCTATGTTGCAACCCAGTCTGAAAACCTATCACGACGAAGGCATACTCGTATTATATACAACATTATTATTATTGTTGAGATTGCCTGCGATTCTGGCCACGAGGCTCGTAACTCATAACGAACAAGGAAGGAAGATACTGTGCCGTGTAACAGCCCTAATGCTTGGATATTATGATACCATCCATGGACTTCAACAAACTGCTGTGTCCAGTGTCGAGAACTTGATTTGATGCTGTTAATACGTAAGTACTTTTCATATCGGAGCACTATTAATACCAGATGATATCCCGATGGACGAACATTAATTAACATTCCTACAGCTGTAGTATATTAATAACATTAATACTTGACAATAAACGAGTACGTATCCCATTATTTCGGAACTGCGCCCAATCTTCGATTTGTTTTACCACACGTTACGTATACCCTCGGAACTGCGCAAAAACTGCGAAACCCGATGATAGCTTGGGCGAGCGACGGTAATTGTGTTGAGTTCAACTATTTGCATGTCGTTTCCTCTCTAACAGTTGCAGCTGCGGCGGGGATGCCGCGCACAAGGGACAATGGTTCACAGATGCTCCGAGTATACTCGGAGTATCGAGTAGTTTTCGTACTCCGAGTACTGAGAGTATCATAGTACTGGTGGCCTAAATACTAAATACTCGGAGTACTTGGAGTATGAGCAGTACTGAAGGCCCAAATACCAAATACTCCCGAGTACTGGGAGTATGAGCAGTACTTATCCTCGAGTACAAGCAGTACCCGGAGTACAAACATCTAAATTACTCGGAGTACTCCGAGTATCGCGAGTATTGAACACCGAAATACTGCGAGTACACAAAGTACCTGAAGTATTTTTTCTCGAAAATACTCTAATTATACTCCCAGGTAATGGGAGCATCTGTGGATTTTGAAATGCTATAAACGCCAGTCACATGCTCCCAGGACCTGGGAGGAATGACGGCCGAGTCTTTAAAATGATGCAAAGATGCTCCTAATATACTTCAAACTCCGAGTATCGAGTACATTTCGCACTCCGAGTACTGAGAGTATTAGAACACTGGCGGCCGGAATACTCGGAGTACTTGGAGTATTAGCAGTACTGAAGCCCCAAATACTCGGAGTACAGCAGTATTCCAGAGTATTGAACCCCGAAATACTCCGAGTACAAGCAGTATCGAGAGTACCCATACCCGAAATACTCCGAGTACGAGCAGTATCCCGGAGTACGTAGAGCCCAAATACTGCGAGTACACGAAGCACCTGAAGTAGTTCATCTCGAATACTCCTCACTTTACTCCAAGGTACTCGGAGCATCTGTGAAAGGTTGATCAATCCATGTTTTGCTTTGCAATTAGAACAACCCCCTGTACAAAAACGCCATGTTGCCATTCGGATACTTCTCATCGGCACCGCACTGTTAATACCAAGGTTAATACATTACATATCAAGTATACCCTCCGTCCAGGCGACTCTTTGTACTGTATTCCTGTATTCCTGTTATTGGTACGTAGTAGTGTTGGTGTTGTTGGTGTTGGTGTTGGTGCTGTCTTCATATTTAGACCATTATTAATTCTACCCAACGCCCACCCAGTATCCGTCCTGGTTCTTCATCCTAGATATGGTTGTTGTTGTTGCTGTTGTGTATACGTGGTGGTGTTGTTGCTGTTGTGTATACGTGTTGGTGGTGGTGGTGGAGTGGTAGTGGTGGTGTTGTTGTTTTGTTGTTGTCTTCATATTAGTAAATTCATCCGTTCTAATTATATTCTACCCAACGACGTCGTCAGTACATACACCAAGTGTCCGTCTTGATTCTTCATCTTATCATAGATATTGTTGTTGCCGTTGTTGTTGGTGGTGCTGGTGGTATCGTTGTGCTGTTGTTGCCTTTATATAATCATATTAATCCGTTCTAGTTCCACCTAACGGCGTCAGTACGCATAGTGTCCGTCCTGATTATTCACCGGATACATTGTTGTTGTTGTTATTGTTGTCGTGGTTGTCTTTGTTGTTGGTGATGATGATGATGATGATGATGATAGTGTGATAGCGCCACCGTAATGCCTCTGCTCGGCACCGTGCCGTTAACCCTTGTACTGCTGCAATAGTATTACTATATACTCTTATTCCAAATAGTACACCAAGTGTCGCCTCTATGACGCGAGTGCACCTACCTGTAAAATGGGTTAACACGCATGTATAGCTAATGATGTCTTCTGTCCATGCGAATATTTCTTCTTGTGCTCGATGATGGTGATGATGATGATGATGATGATGATGATGCTGACGATGATGATGATAATGGTGATGATGATGATGATGATGACGATGATGACGATGATGACGATGATGACGATGATGATGACGATGACGATGATGATGGTGATGGTGATGCAGAGAGAAGAGCGTATTTTACTTCACGGCGAAGTGGTGTCCGCCCTGCCGCCGAATTGGACCGTTTTTTGTTGAGCTGAGCGAGGAAACGCCCTCGGTGTCCTTCGCCAAGATAGACATCGAGGACAACGAAGCAGCCGCTAAAATGGCCGGGATCACGTCCGTGCCCACCTTCAAGTTCTTCAAGGTCAGTTTGCGTGTGTTTTCTTCACATTTATTTTTTGCTATTTCGCCTTTTAGGAGTAGCACCTAATTTTTCTTCTACTTCTCGCTTGATTATAGTATAGGAGCTCTCCATCTCACACAAAACTGACATTTTATTAGGGCTGGGGCGCTGGCACAGTGTGTACTGGCAGTAGTATTCTACTCATTGACCTGGCCAGTATATTCGCCATAATTTCTTTATCGTACGTGAAGCCCAAGAAACACGCTATTTTATAGAACAGAAGCCCACCAATTGCGTTTCGGGGCGAGAGAGGAGAGACGGTATACTGCTGAAATCCGGAATACTGATTGATTTTGACGACAGCAGTATAATCGCTACTGACTGAGTCAGCCAGTGCCCAGCCCTACAATTTATATCGTGACACATCATGTCATACCAGGTATTATCATGTCTTATCATGTCTTATCATGTCTTATCACGTCATACCATGTCACACCCTGCCATCCATATGCAAAAAATTCCGCCTCGCAAGTTGGTTCTTAGTAGGATGCAGCTCACCCTTCACATACGACTCGCCGAACACCTCACGGCGCTTCACGCTTGGTGCAAGTATTGTCTACCTGAAGGGCTCCGTCCCGGCATTGTAGGGATGCGAGGGTCTGTGGTCTTAGGACTACGACCATACATAACAAGGAGTACCCCTTCCCCCCCCCCCCCTGTCAAGTCAGTGAAAACCCGACGTGCTCCGTCCCGACATCGTAGGGATGCAAGGGTCTATGGTCATACGACTACGGCCATGAATGACATGCGGCTAATGAGTACCCCCTGCCCACTTTTTTGTTCGCTTGCTGTGTGCCCCAGGCAGGGAAGGAGATCGAAGCAATCACAGGTGCTGACGCAACTTTGTTGGAACAGGCGGTGGAAAAGCTCGCGGAGTCTTGATTCATATCGGTCGGATATTTGATATCGGTTGGAGATTTGATAGGATGTGATACGATATTTTTGCGTTGCGAATGGAGGAGTGATCTTTTTATATCGGAGATCTGATAGGATGTGATACGATATTTTTGCGGTGCAAATGGAGGATTGATCGGTCGGGGATTGGTAGGATGGGATGGGATATGATATTTTTGCAGTGCAAAGAAGGACTGATCGATCGGAAGACTCGATAGGATGTGATATGATATTTTTGCAATGCAAAGGGAGGACAGATCGATCGGAAGACTTGATTGGATGTGATATGATATTTTTGTACTGCAGAGGAAGGCTGACCGACCGGAGATTAAAGTTGATATGATATGATATGATGTGATATGATATTCTCAGTGCGAAGGGGGGTCGGTCGATCGGAGATTCGATAGGATGTGATACGATATTTGCAGTGCAATGGAGGGCCGATAGGTCGGCGGATTTGATATCATAGGATGTGATAGGATGTTCTCAGTGCAAAAGGGGGTGTTTGTCAGTCAGAGACTTGATAGGATGTGAGGTGATATGTTTTGCATTGCCAAGTAGGATTGGTCGATTGGAGATTCGATCAGGATGTGATAGGATATTTTGCAGTGCAGAGGAGGACAGATATCGCTCGGAGATTTGAAGTTGATAGGATTGTGATATTATATTCTCAGTGCAAAGAGGAGGTGGTCAATCGGAGATTTGAAGTTGGTAGGATGTGATACGATATTTGCCATGCAAAGAAGCATTTGATAGGATGTGATATGATATGGTATTCTCAGTGCAAGGGGGGGTTGTTCGATCAGAGATTTGCTAGGATACGATGTGTTATTTTTTGCATTGCAAAGAGAGGATCGGTCGATTTAAGGTTCGATAGGATGTGACATGATATTTGCAGTGCAAGGGAAGACAATCGATCGGAGATTCGATAGGATGTGATACGATATTTGCAGTGTAAAGGAGGATTGATCGAGCGGAGATTCGATTTGATATGGTGTGAGACGATTTTTTGCAATGCAATGGCCTGGGGGCATTGCGCTTTTTTTCTTTTTTTTTCAGCACATTTAGTAGGAGCTATGATAAAGACCGCCGCACGGTTCACATACGACCTTTTTGCAAGTTTTTTTTGTTTCCCCTTGGGGGTAGGGGTTGCCATCAACAAGTTTTAGAGTTTCCGTGCTTATGGGAAGGCTTTTTTTTACAATGTCTTCGAATGAGAGCTATAGGGGGGACGATATTATTATAGCAGTCGTTACTATTAATAGTAGCAGTTGCTACTGCTGTAGCACACCAAGAGAGAGAGAGCGCAGATGGGAATCAAATCAACGTAACTTGACACAAATGCTGTCGAAAACATCAACTGCAATGCACTGCAATGCTTCACTCATGGGACAGATCACTGACAGATCACTGGTCTCCACTTCATGATCTATAAGCAGTGGACCTTTCAGGGCAGATATGTACCTGATTTGTATGATTTAGCTCGTGTTGCTGGGTGGGAGCCGCTCAATCCGCATGATCTACTAACAATAGCACATATTGCCTGTGTTCGATATGTACTGTACATACCAGGTATCCTACACAACCTTTCATAACGGCAGGCGAGGGACTATATTATCTACCTGTATATGGTAGGTATGATCTGTGGATTATATGTATGATCTGTACGATCTGTATGATCTGTACGATCTGTAGATGAACTGTCTGAGGTGTGCAAATGTTTGATTTATCGGGGACAGACCACCGATCCCCACTTCACGGTCTAGATATTTCAGGGCAGAGTTTTAAGTATCTATACCAGGTAGGTATGTGCTAAAGTGTCATGAGTGGAAACTCATCATATGCCTTGCCGATGACAACCTTCAGAAGCTACTGTATATATCTATGTATAACGCAGAGTCGTTGTGGGACGAGCTCGAGCAGCACTGATGACGATGATGATGATTTAGACGATTGATTGCGTGGATCAGTTTAAATGGGCGCTCAATGGGGCCAACAAAATCTTGTGGCACGATGAAGTGCAGATAGTAGTTCAGATATATCCGGGTGTGAGCAGCGAAGGCGAGATTGTGTGCAAGCACTCCTCTTGTTTTTCGCGTCTCTCGAACAGCAGCACATACCTCGTACGGCAAAGTCCACCTGGTACGGCAGCATGCGCCTCCTACGCCAACGCAGTCGGTGTACTCTGGATGCACTCACTGACTTTGAAATTGACATGTACAGTACATGAGTAACAGATCTTTCGAAGATCCTACCAGGTACCTGGTATTATTTCCCAGAAATATCTAGGCAGCTCATCATGTTGCCGGGTGGGAGCCGTATTTTCCGCTTGATCTTCGTACGTAGCGCATGTCTTCTCCTGAAGGGGATCACTTTTTTTCAGTATAATATATGTAGTGTAAGGGTTAAACTTACATGGCTCGGCAACACACCGCCTCCATGAAAGAGGGGAGCAATTTTTGCAATTCCCAGTCGAGACGGCGACAATTGGCATGTGCCACGCGCATGGAGCGCACGCCTGCTCATAACCTTAGCCTTGACCTTCGCAGGCAGCACCGCTTAACTCCATTAGGGCCGCACTCCCAACAATTGGGAATAGAGTCAGATTCAGGTCTTATGTACAGCGAGGTTAACGGTGTTACATCACTGTAGCTACTGCTGCTGCTGCTGGTGCTCCAGCGCACGGGGTCATGCAGTGGACAACGGCATCGCGTACTCAGAACCTTAAACTATATACCATTCATGATCTCTGATCCACAAGGACCGTGGCTACTCCCGGTAAAAATTGGACAGAGTACTACAGGTAGTCCCAACGAGCTCCGGGAATCCCATCCCAGACACCAAAAGGAAGGACAACGCGCATGCTAACTGCAGCTACGAAATGTACTGCTACTGCTGCTACTGCTACGACTGCTACTGGACTGCTCCTACTGCTTGGCATGGGTAACTGTCCTGTGCTGATTGTATTCAGTTAAACCAGGATTGTTCACAGGCCGGGTCAACCCTCGCGGGTCAGGTCGAGTCGGGTCGGGTAAGGGTGACTCGACCCGGCCCGTGAGAGTTTGAAAACCTCCCGACCCGACCCGACCCCCAAGATTCCAAAAACATCTTGACCCGACCCGTCATGACATTCTTGACCGGTGAATAGCTTTGGTATTGACCACGTTTAGTCTCCAACTCAACTGCTGTTACATATCAATAGGAGCTTTACCGTCGGAAGTCTACTACTACTACTACTGTCTAGATGTAGGTCTTACCAACAAGCCGCGGTCAACGTGTCGGTGTCCATACCGTTCTCTCTCCCGGAGCATGCCTTGGTTTTCGCTAAAAACCATGGCGCGTCGATTTCTATCGATTTTTGGCAATTCGCGATGAATTCACTATGACATCTGTGAGTCGGCAAGATTTCACGACAACTCACTATCAATAAATATCAATATTAATATTGAGTAGATGCCAGGTATCAATAACTGACTTTGGTCGACAAGTCGACAAGTCGCAGCCAGCCGATAGGCAGCCGAGGCGAGCGAAGCGAGCCAAATCAGCCCAACCCCGCCGAAAAGGCCTCGCCCAAAAATAACAATAAAAGTAACCCGCGTTCAACAACCCTTCCTACAGGTATGGAAACCCAATAATAACTACCATCAGGTATAATATTAGACCGACTAAAAAACTAGTTGGTGACTCAAGTCGTGCCGACTCACACCTACAATTAACGCTTTCAATTTCGCAGGAAACCCGGGAAAAAACGCCTTCTTGTTGTCACCGGGACTAGAACCGCCGATTCCCCCCCCATGCTCCTTCTCGAAACGGATGCGTGGTCAACGGTGAAATGACTAAGGCACTCAACAAACGGGTACCCCCCCCCCCCCCCCCAGTAAGGGCTACAACAGTCCATGTACCAGTTATAGGCCACCAGCCCCGCCATATACACGAGTACGAGTGCAGAGTCATCATCAACAATCATCATCATCATCATCATCATCATCATCATCACTTCTTTTTGCTGCCGGACGTGTGCTTGATCCGCTGCTGCTTCACGTGCTTCTTGATTTTTGTCTTTCGGCGCTCCTTCTGCGCCTCCTTAACTGTCTTCTTCGCCTGTTATATCAATGAAACACATTCACACATTCAGCGATAGTATTATTAGTAACACCTCGACCAAATAATCGATTTCCACCTCAATATACTGGTATATCATATACAGGTATTTCAGAGGGCAGACGAATGCCTGCTCTGTATTATCTAACTCGTGTTGCCGGGTGGGAGTCGTATGATCTGTATGATTTATCACATGTTTCCTACGTTGTATCTGTGTACTGCTATGCATATCCCGCACAACCTCTCACAACGGCAGGTGATACACTACATGATCTATATGATCTATCTGATCTATCTGATCTATCTGTAGATGATCTGTCGGAGGTGTGGTAGTAGCATTACACAAAATCAACAACAAACTTATCAACAGAAAAACTTTCAGCATGAGAGATGAGTTACCTCTATGAACACACACGATGACACTCCCTGGGACAAATTTGATATTATAGCCGATTTTCTCCGAATCCCGCATGTCTTAAGGGGGCACACACAACGAAAATGGTGGCATTGGAAATAACTGGTCTATTACGTGGGGCTATAGCAAACGGGACCAAATAGTGTTAGTAAAAATAGGTAAATATATATATAGGTATTAGTGTGTATCGTAGGCCCTATTTACTAGTGTTTACTATGGTCCCCCGTAGATAGAGCTTTCCAAAGACGTACCCCTCGGCAGTTACACTCTCCCCGTTGCCAAGATAAAATCAACCATGAAAATCGTCCTACTAACAAAGGGGGTGTGTTAGATTATCACCCGTGTGATCAGGTAAACCAAGCAGTATTATACCATGGTATTTAGAGACTAGTGACGCATCCAACATTAGAAATAGAAGGGACTACGAGAGTAAAGAACGTGCGCACGCGAGAGACGCCCCTTTGACAGGCGCGTCCATCGATGATACAATCTCCAGGTTGCTCATGACGTTTCTTATGCGTGTAAAAAACCTTGCCCATCCCATCAGTCACATCGGGGGGGGGGGGCTCTCCCTCTCCTACAGCAGTACAACCCATATACAGCAAGCAGTACCTCGCTCACACTACCGAAGCAGTATACATATAGAAGCGAAATAAAGTTCTGCCTCCAAAGTTCGTCATCGGTCTGAGGACAGTTATCATCGTCAGACGATCTGAAAACACCCAGCACTCATTTTCACACGATTTACCGTAAAGAGGTATACCGTAAAGAGGTAAAGAGCGTTGAGTTCGCACCGGGGTGCGATCTCAGCGTTCGTTTTCTCGACAACGGCAAGGGTGCTAATACCGAATAACGTGTTTTTCGGAAGGCTCTCTCTCGACCACATTTTTCCGAAAACGGCTTGTTCGGTATTGGCATTCGGTATTGGCAACCTTAACCTTCTCCCCTTTCTGGAATAATCGACCGCTAGAAAAAAAAACGATCGCATCCTTGTGCCAACTCAACGCCATTTTTCGGTAAAGACATCCTTATTAGACCTGAACGCCAACAGACGGCGTACGTAAACAATACACCCCTCTGACAGATGATGCAGATTATAGATCATACAGATCATACAGATCGTACAGATCATACAGATCATACAGATCATTCCCACTTCATGATCTAGACATTTCAAGGCAGATACTTTCCCGACCTTGTATATATATGATCTGTATGATCTGTATGATCTAGCTCATGTTGCCGGGTGGGACCCGTAAAATCTGCACAATGATGTACTGTAGCACATGCCTTCCTGGGTTGGATCTATCTGAACTACGAGTACAGATCCTGCACAGCCTTTTACAACGGCAGGTGAAGAACTAAACAATCTACTGTAGATGGTCTGTAGATAGATAGATCATGATCTGTAGATGATCTATGCGAGGTGTGAAACAATATCATACCTCTCGCTTCTCCGCCTTCGCCGACGCGCGCTCCTCCTCCGCCTGGGGCGGCGGCAGCCTTCTCCCGTGCATCCCATCCTTCCTCAGCCTCTCCCGCCGTTCGGCCCACCCTCTCCTCGTGTGTCCCTCTCCTTCGCTCTCTTCTCCGCTGTCCGAATACTCGGACTCGCTGCCGCTACCACTATCGCTACCGCTACCACCACCACCACCACCACCATCTCGACGAGCGTCGACGCCTTCCCCATCGTTTTCACCACCCACACCACCCGCGCCATCGCCACGTTCACCCTCCCCCCCCCCTCCTCCCCCCTCCTCCTCCTCCTCCACCCCCTCTTCGACAACCGCGGGTAAGCTTCTGCTCGCGTCCGGACCCGCTCGCGCAGTAGGCGCGTTCTGATCCAACCGACGCGCTGACGCGCTTGCTTCGGCTGCCGCAGACACAGGAGCGTTACGCGAGGGTTTCGATTTGTTACCGTGGGAGGCGTTACCACCCCCGATGGCAGCAGAGGAGGAGGGAGGGGGGTCTTTCTTGAGCATGTGGCTCACGGCGATGGCGTAGGCCGTCCCTGTGCCCCCGCTGCTTTGCTCTTCCCGGATGCGGCTCTGCCTGTCCTCCACGTTGTCCACCTTTCGGGAGAGAAAGAAAGAAAGAAAGAAAGAAAGAAAGAAAGCAGGGGACACGAGAAAATAAAAAAAATGACACCCCAACTTAATTTTTTTATTCGAGTCCCAGGCAAAGGAGGGTACACGGGAAAAAAAAAATTACGTCCCAACTCTGGTTTTTTCAAAGTCCAAGGCAACGGAGTACCAGGTATACTGAAACCACGTAAACATAAACTTGAGAAAAAAAAAGTCAATGTAGCGCGGACGGGCGCCCCGGGCAGGACCTCTCTTGTGCGGTGCTGTGTTGGAGTACGAACACACCGGGGTGGGTTGTCTACGGCGAACGGAGTGACAGACCTTGGGCGACCTTGAACTCGTGAGTGAATGAGACGGTACCATTTACTAGATAAGGGGGAGGGGGCCTGGTACCCACACGTCATCTTTTGTAATTCGTCCACAATTCTGATCTAACCATTGACTCTGGTTTGTTTCTCATTCCGATCCTGGGAAGGAGTGTAGGCCGTCTTCTTTTTTTTTTCTCGTGTACGACTACTTCTGGGATATTGTTCCGTGATTCCATTCAGTGTATCGAGGAAGGGAAGAGGGGGGGCGGTGTCGTTAAGCCTTGGTACTACTCGTAGTGCAAAATTAATTCCACACTAATTCCAAGTAGTTTGTCGCCGAAAACGTGGAGACAGCTCTACAAAGGGGGTTACCGTATCACACGGGTGATAATATATCAAACCGGGTGATGAGATTGCACACAGTGTGATAAGATAACACACGGTGTGACGAAAAACGCACCGCGTGATAATATTACACACCGTGTGATAAGGTAACACAACGTGTGATGAGATAACACACCGTGTCATGAGATTACACACCGTGTCATAAGATAACGTACCATGTGATATATTGTGTTCAAGATAACGCACCGTGTTAAGATATCACACCAATGACACACCGTGCGGTAGAATATCACACCGTGTGATAAGACAACACACCGGGCGAAAATCTATCACACCGGGTGATGAGATAGCACACCGGGTGATAAGATAACACACCCCCTGGGAGGAACTTCAGAGCCGATTTCCCTCGAACAAGTGGGGGGGCACACAAAGCGAACAATGACGGGTTCTAAAATAACTCTCCCCATTGACGAGAAAATGAAGTTAAAATAACCGCCCGAGTGTTGTCTTAAGCATTATTCGGTAGCCCGGTCGCCCCGGTAGAGTAGTGGTGAGCTTCAAAGGCTACTATCATTGGTCCCCAAGTTCGAATCCCACCGTGGTGAGATTTTTACTTTATTTAAAAAAAAAAAGGAACCAATTGCTGAGAGCGCCTTCGTGGCGTGGGTAGGCGGAATCCGACGCAAGTCGACGAGGGAAGAAAGTGCTGAAAACTTCTCGCGATAAAAATGCAAAGCAAGAACCGTAGTGGGGGAGGAGGGAGAAGAGCCTACTTTGTGACCCCGGATCTGAGTTACGACTATTAATAGGAAGGAGAGAGAAAGGAAGGGCGATAATAAATGGGATGAACAAAAAAAACAATATATATATATAGTGCTGCAGGAGTCATTCCCGCACGTATAATTCAACAATTCCAAGTATTTTGTCTCCCCAAAAGTGGGCGCGGTTCTAAAGTATTTCATCTCTACAGAAACGATCCGAAATTTTCACTCCAATTTTCTAGTGTTTTGTCCTGAAAATCGGGGGTGGAGTTATGACGTGGGGTTAGCGACATGGAGGGGGGGGGAGGAGGGGTTCCCTTCATTTTCATGTATGGCCGTAGTCGGGGAGGGGGGGGGGGGGGGTTACGGGCATGTAAGGAGGAACCAAAAACTTGGAATTGATAACAGGAAACTCCTAGCAGTACTACAGGGGAGAGCCAAATGTTTTGCAACACATAAAAAAAAGCAAGAGATGTTCAAAATTGACACCGCCTCGGCAGATCATAACGCCTCATTACCTCGTGGAGGCTCCTCGGGATGTAGGAGCTCATGAACACGGCTTCCTGGATCTCCAGCTCCGCGGCGAGCTCGCCCCCATCCCCTGTCCCGTTGGCGTGCTCCTCCTCTAACGCCTCCGCCTCGCCGAACTCCTTCTCCAGCAAATCCTGTTTCGCATCGAACGGCAATCGAGATTATGGAACAGCAGTACTTGGTGCCATTCGTATGTACTGCTTGGTACGGCAAGGTACATGGTACGGCAAGCGATAATTAAGGCTATGGAGAAAATTATCCAACCCCCATCCCCGGGTTTCCGGGTGACTCGAATATCTGGATGTTTTATCGGGAATAGCATCAAACGACAATTATAACCTAGAAATGAAAATGAGCATGGAAACAAAAATGGAGGATGGACGATAATGGAAATGGAAAATGGAAATGGAACTGGAAACCAAAAAAATGAAATGGGTATGAACCAGAACGATAGTGAAAGTGGGAATGGAAATGGGAATGAAAAAGGGAATCAAAATGTAAACAAAAACTTGAAGCAAAAATGGAATGGACATGAGAACGGCAGTGGAAATGAACACGAAAATGAACATGAAAATGAACACGAAAATCCACCGCCACCTTCAATCGGTCTTCCTGGTCCTCCTCCGCCAAATCGGCATCGATGACAAAGTCGAACAGCGAACGCGCCACGGCTGGCTGGGCGCCCTTCTTCTTGAAGAACGACGTTACGTTTCGGCAGTCCATTCGGAGGAAGTCCATTGACCGCGGGTGGTCGTTCTCCATCGACTGGTCGGTAACAACGGGGGCAAAAAAAAATTAGCGGCGTAATTAATGACGGAATAAACTAATGGATCGATGGGAAAACGATAGCAAGCCGTGGCAACTATTGACGATGAACCAGTTAGTGTTGGATATCGATATATCGTATCGAACGTTTCCATACATTGAAATATCGAACTTTCGATATATGGTATATCGGAATATCGAACGTGTGTTGCCCTCCATCCCCTGGCATCCCCGTGTCATTTTCATATTTTTATGCAGGTACTGAACCAAAGCTTCCATCGATCAAAGTATCGAGATCGTTTTTTAGTTTGTCGGTATCGTATCGAAATCGATTATCGTGTATGATATAATTCGATACCCAGCACTAACGGCAATTAATCAATTGGTGAATGGATGGATGCATGGATGGACGGATGGATGGATGGATGGATGGACGGACGGACGGCTTGATGGATGGATGGATGGATAGATGGATGCATGGATGGAAAAGGTGGATGGAGGACTGGATGAATAGATGGAAAAGGTGAATGGATAGCTGGGCCAATGGATGGATGGATGGATGGATGGATGGACCGACTTGACTTGCCTGCGAGACGTCGATGAAAATGAGAAGGCCTTCCATGTAGAGGAGGTTGTACTCGCTCAGGTCTCCGTGGACCAGGCGGCACTTGTGGTACATGTTGCGCATGCCCACCACGCACTGGATGTACGCGTCCTGCGGGAGGGAACGATGGAGGGAGGGAGTCATATACCAGAGCGCGAAGCCAGGCAGCGCTGCGTCAAAAAAAAAAAAAAAACTCCGAGCAACGACGGCGGGTGGCTTGCGAACCGAAGGCGATGTATTGCAGGCGGTGATATTGTGTAACAGGCAGGAAGGAGTGAAGGGTAATAGAGGAAGGCGTGTCTTGTACACAGCAGTGTGTTGCGGGAGTGCGTAGAGTATTGTAGGCAGTAGCCCTTAGTGTATTGCAGGCAGAAGCGTGTTGTAGGCTGCGGATGGGTACAGTAGTGGCTCTCTCTATATAGTGCCGGCTGCCCCGCTACAGTGCCGGTGCCGGATACATCGCTTGGCACAGATGGAAATAAACAATTCACCAGTCTGGCTGGCAGTGCGCGGAGTAGTGCCGGTTGTCGCTTTAGTGCCGGTGTTGTTGCCTGGCGCATACCGGCACTATAGAGGGACCACAGCAACATAGGACCTGTGAAATCGCTTGGCACAGATGGCATTCACTAGTGTGGCAGTGTGCGGATTATGTAGTGCCGGTTGCCGCTATAGAGCCGGTATTGTTGCCTGGCGCATACATACCGGCACTACGTATAGAGGGACCGCTACTTTGTTGTACCTTGATTTTCTTGGGGCTAAGCTGTACGTCTCTCAGCCGTGGCGCAGGCCAGCCCCCCTTGCCGATGAAGTCCATCACCAGGACGTTGTTCTTGATGAGCACGGGCGTGGGACAAGGGATGCCAGCTGCCACCAGCCTCTTCAGATTCCGCATCTCCTTCTCGGCCCAAACCTGTCGTAGCAACAAAATAGTCGACGGAAAAAGCAACAGAACCATCGAACGACAGACGCATCGCCATTTTTTTCAAACATAATACTAAGACATCTCAGCTGGAATAATATCGAAATTGACATCGTAACTCATAGTTGCAAGCTGCGTGTGATACTTCGATCGCGCATGCTAAATATATATAGATATGCATACAGTACGGGATGTGCATGATACCTGATACCAGGTATAGTTTAGTTTTATAGTGGTCTACAAAAACCTGACAGTTTTTGTACGCAACGAACTCGCTATATACCTGTGAATATGTCATAATCTGACAGTTTTTGTACGCAATGAACTCGCCACCTATGAATATGTCGTAGCACGAGCTATCGAACTATCACACCAAGCTTGCAAGGACGAGTTTTCAGGATCTTTTTTCCGATTTTTTCAGTCTCACAGCTTTCATTTTAGTTTAGTTTTTCAAGTGAACTATTTTCTATTTTACGGAGCGTTTTGCAATTTTCTGACCTTGACCATCTTTCTGGGGTTGGAGCGGCAGTACCCATGCCTGTACCGGTACTCTCCCGACACGTACTTGTCGCGGTCCTTGAAAACCAGAATGGAGGTTTTGTACACCTTGATAGCGTACTCCTTTCCCTGTAGGGCAGCAGCAACAAAAGGCGAAACGCCAAAGTACGTACGTAGGCATCATAAGCAAAAAAACGAAAAACAAAAAACAAAAAACAGGAAAAAGCGCTGTTTCGAAGCAATCACCTACCGGTACGAGTATATACAGTAGTTTACGTTTGCGTGACATCCAAAACCAAGAAAAATATGGTTTGATTGCATTGTATTTAAACCTGACACCAGGCACTTCAATTAAGCCAAATCATGTTTATGAAAATAGAAATAGGAGGAGCAGTAAGTTGTGATTATAAAAAAGCAAAAAAGTCTTCACGTCTACTTTCGTCTTCGAGCCATTACCTGCAACGTTTAGTTTCTCGCCTTTGGACCATTGTTTCGGACACCAACCTTTCCGCCCATCACGCATCGTATATACGTGTTTACGTATACGTACTTACCACTGTGGGCGGAATGTAAGGACCGTTTGCTCTTCATAATTATGTTTAAACGATCCTTGTATTTCCGTTCAGAGCAGGGGTGCACGACATTTTTGCTTGGTTTTAGTATACCCCCCTGTCTGGGCCTCTTGAGTCTCCAAAATCGATACTAAGCTGTACGTAGTGAGGTGTTGGGTTTCGCTTTTGAATACACCGCTTTGCAGAGTTGAGAGTGGTACCGGTAGTTTTATTGTTGGCAGTTTGTTTCGGGGACTGACCTCCCCGCCCACAGCGTAGTAAACGTTCGCTTCCTTGCCCGTGCTGAGGCAGCCGTCGATCTGCCTGAAGAACCCCTGGTTCAGCAGCTTGAACAGAATCATGCGGGTTCGCGGGTCCATCACCTGCCAGTCCACATCACCAAGAGACACAAGAATGCATTGTGAGACCTTCCTGCAACATGTAAACCCTGCCTTCCAGGCTTTTCTGCAATATGCAAACCCTACCTTTGAGGCCTTCCTGCAACATGCAGACCCTATATTTGAGGCCTTCCTGCAACATGTAAACCGTGCCTTCGCGGCTTTTCTGCAGCATGCAAAGCCTACCTTTGAGACCTTACTGTAAGATGCAAAGCCTACCTTTGAGGTCTTCCTGCCACATGCAAACCCTACATTTGAGGCCTTCCTGCAACATGCAAACCCTACCTTTGAGACGTTTCTGCTAGCATGGAAAGCCTACCTTTGAGGCCTTCCTGCAACATGCAAACTCTACATTTGAGGCCTTCCTGTAATCTGCAAACCCTAGATTTGAGGCCTCCCTGCAACATGCAAACCCCACATTTGAGGGTTTCCTGCAACATGCAAACCCTACACTTGAGACCTCCCTGCAACATGCAAACCGAACCCTACCAGGCACTACATGAAGGCAGCTTAAACGGAATAATCCGGGTTCGCGGGTTCAACACCTGCCAGCCGCTGTCACCAAGAAAAGCAACCCCGTATTGTGAGGCCCTCATAAAACGTGCAAACCCTAACCCTATGTATCAGCGGTTCAGATGCAATGTTCACCACCTGCCACCTGCCAGCCGTCGTCACCAAGAAAGGCAAGCCCGTATTTTGAAGCCTTCCTACAACATGCAAACCCAAACCCTACTACATAACACAGGCACTACAGCACCAATGGGTCCATTACCTGCCGGCCGCCGTCACCAAGAAAAGCAACCCCATTTTATGAGGCCTACATAAAACATGCAACTCCTTACCCTAACCGCGTAATACTTAAGACAACACACCCCCTCGGGGGATTTTCCTGGCCAATGATATCCAAAACTATTAATAGGAGGGCATGTTATAGATACACGAACAAAAATGGTGGCGATTGACAAATCTCGTCGAAATCGCTCCTTAGATCGTTCCTTGGAGGCGCATCGCTTGGCGTTTGCACTCTCTCTCTCCCTCTTGTCGATAAAAACAGATAGGAAAATCGCCCCAAAGGGGGTGCCATCTGTTATATTGCGTGTCATACGGTGAAGGGACCACCTACTGCAACCAAACTAACCGCACGTACTGTAACAACACGTACTGTAACCTCACCTACTGTAACTACACCTACTGCAACCACGCCTACTGTAACCACACCTACTGTCACCACATCTACTGTAGCCAAACCCACTGTAACCACACCTACTGTAACCACACCTACTGTACCCCGCCTACTGTAACGACACCTACTGTAACCACACCTACTGTAACCACACCTACTGTAACCACACCTACTGTGACCACACCTTCTTTAACCTCACCTTCTGTAACCACGCCTACTGTAACAACACCTACTGTAACCAAACCTACTGTAACCACTCACCTGTTCCACCGTGGCCCGATCGTCCCTCCCCGTGTGCTTCGACGTCTTCTCCACCGATTTCTCGCTCTTCTTCATGTCACTCCGAACAGACTGCGACGCACCCCGCCCCCCCGTCCCGCCCCCCCCACCGCCTCCTCCCCCCCCACCTGCATCGCGCGAGGCGATATTGATCTTGCTTTCAAACTTGCTCCGTAACGCCTCACCGCCACCGCCACCCGTTGCTCCCGCGCCCCCGGCTTCGCCTAGCAAGGAGGTCTGAAAACACAGCACACCATAGAATAAGACGCGAGTCGACGAGGAAAGAAAGGGCTCAAGTCTTCTCGGGAAAAAAACCGATTGGATGTATCCCAAAGATCAATGTAACCGCCATACTAAACACGAACCGTACTGGGGAGGGGGGACAAAAGCTTGCTTGCTATGTGATGCGACTGCGGATGTGAGAAACGACCAGGAGGGAGAGAAAAAAGAAGGGCGAACAGAACAAATGGTAATACTCGTAAGAAGAAGATCAAAATGCGATCCTATACGTAGCAAGATTGTGCTCCAATCCACCACTGCAGTATCGTATATCGTATTGCACTGAACTGCCCTGCAACCTTTACAAACGTGATAAAACGCGGCGTAACCACCACAGAAAAATGCGGCGTAATTCACACTGAAGGCGCGGTCACCTCTAGCTGGTCCAGCTCATCCCCGTCGTCGCTGCCGGACCAAGCCTCTTGCCATTCTGCCGAGTCAAGACCATCCGCCGCTGTCAGTCGCTCTCCACTGGTGATCAAACCAAGTAACGACGCAGCAACGCAAATGGAAGGAACGAAGAAAGCAACGGAACACGTAAACGAGCAAGTTAACAAGCAAGTTAACAAGCAAGTTAACAAGCAAGTTAACAAGCAAGTTAACAAGCAAGCACGAAAGCAAGCAAGCAAGCAAGCAAGCAAGCAAGCAAGCAAGCAAGCAAGCAAGCAAGCAAGCAAGCAAGCAAGCAAGCAAGCAAGCAAGCAAGCAAGCAAGCAAGCAAGCTAAGCAAGCAAGGGCAAGCAATGGCAAGCAGAGCAAGCAAGCAAGCAAGCAGAGCAAGCAAGCAGGCAGGCAAGGGCAAGCAAGCAAGCAAGCAAGCAAGCAAGGCAAGCAAGCAAGCAAGCAAAGCAGCAGCAAGCAAGCAAGCAAGCAAGCAAGCAAGCAAGCAGCAAGCAAGAAAGCAAGCAAGCAAGCAGGCAAGCAAGGCAAGGCAAAGCAGCAAGCAAGCAGCAAGCAAGCAAGCTGATGCTGTCCGAAGAGGTGTGCATCATAGTACACCGGCACGGCTACGGCGTTCATCGATGTTTAGGATTGATGGCTTTGGCTTGGGGGGGAGGGGGGGGGGGGTGTACTCATGTCGTGCACGGCCGTAGTCATATGACCATAGACCCTCGCATCCCTACAATGCCGGGACGGAGCACGTTGGGTTTTCACCAACCAGGCAGAGGGGGGGGGGCTGTGCCAGAAGCCCTCGCATCTCACCTATGACGCGGCGTGGTGCTGTCGCTGAAGAACAGAGACGCCGCCGCCCTGTTGTTGTTACTGCTGTTCTTCTTGCTCTTGTTGTTCCTGGACGTGCCTTGCTCGGAGTCGAGGCGCTTCTTTGCCTCGCCAGCATCTACAGCATCTACAGCACTACTTGTAGTGGTGGCGTGTTCGTCATCATCGTCGCTGGCGTCCGCAAATTGATCCTGCGACACCAATTACAAGCAGAGAGTGCACATCATCGATTCTTGAGCCGAACGGCAGGCAGATAGAAGGACAGCACTGCAGCAGTACTCGTGTATTCGTATATATCGACGGGTAGAAAGGACGGTTTAATGTGAAGAACCCACACACATAAACATATAGCAAAGTGGTGTAGAGCAATCATCATCCAACAGCAGTACAGCTACACTGCTGCTGTCATCATCTACGTCGTGCATGTAAAGCTTCACGATCACAAGTACAGCAGCTACTTGGGCTACTTGGTGCGGGCACCGATACTCTGTATGTTCTCCGTACGTACGCGGATGGTTTGTGAACCGCGCTGTGAGAGCGTTGTTTCTGACTTTTACGAAGCGAAACACATGGCCGCGAGGCAAGCAAGCGGCGGGCCAATGTATCATGCGCCGGGGGAGCAGTCGCCCTGCGCTCGGGGCGAAGTGCCACATGCCACATGGTCAAGTATCACATGCTCCGTGCCACATGCGACGCGCGAGCGCGACGCAACGGGATTGCGACTGGCGACCAAGGACAAAGGTCTACGTAGAAAATAGGAAAGCTGACAGTCCCGCCGCAATTTCGACATCAAGAGGTCATGTTTTTGGTGCCTTGTCCGGTACCGCGTTGGCCTAGTCTAGTGTGATGGTATTGGAAAGCAACGTGTACGTTGTGACCCGTGTGGCAACTGTTATGTACTTGAGCGGGTTATGAATATGAATACCGGTACAGCAGTAGGTGCCATGTACGGACAGGTGGTGTCTGTCCATGTGTGATGGCGAGCCCACACCCAATTGAGTGGACACACCGACACGACTCTTGTCATATCGTAGAAACAGACACGACAAACCCGTTTTCAATTGCACGAGTTTGAGATTGCCGAGAGCCCCTCAAACACAAATCGTCGGTGCTAGGAGTGCTTCACCAATGAGTGGCACTGAAAGCGCTACCTGTGAAGCCCAAGCCTGCAGAAGCGGGTGCTTACGCAGTCCCTCTACCAAGGGCCAGAGGTGGGCAAGGAGGTGGTTTACGTGCTTCACGCACCCTGAATCTGCAACCAAAATGGCAGTGCCACAAGCTCGTCGACACCGCACCGACTGCGAAACGATGGTGGCGAACATTGCACCTCAGCTCACCCGAACAACATATCTCAAGCGCTTGGACTCTGGCGCTTCGAATTTCGCCATCCCAGCGCAGCAGCTGAGCAGTCGAAAGTACGTGTACGTGTGTTGTGTTCGCGTTTTCGCCGATGTAGGGGACAAAATGTATGCATCCCCTATCCAGCACGCTACCATATTACAGAGAAACCCCAGACTTCAATTCCCAGCGGAAAGAAACCAACTCTCGGCTGCACGCAGCGAAGCTGGCCTAGCGTGGAGAGGACGATGGCTTTCTTTGTCGGCGATCTTGTGGTGTCCGTCTTCGGGTGCTTCGTCGACGAGGTCAGTGATGGTGTCGCGGTCCTGGGCTAGGTGGAACGAGCGAAGAGTTGTTGCGTGGACGTTTAATTTTATTCTTGGGAAAAGCTACTCGAATCGTCGACGTACGCAAATTCAACATTTGAAGAATCGAAAGTCCAACAACGAACAGCGACCCTAGATAGCAGCACCGGAGTCTGCCAGAGTGCTCCACTTGGAGATCTCGGCTGCTGCGACCCGTCTTCTCTTGAGGTGCCTATAGATAAATGCCGCAAGCATTTAAACATCAGAGTGGAAACGCTGATATTTCCAGTTCGCAAACCAAACACATGAGACTGGTGCCAGGTATATAGGGTAGGGTACGTATATCGGAGGGTCGTATGACTCTATCTACGACGAGAGCTTCACCCCATCGCATGACGGTACGTACGTAGCGTTGCAGCATTGCTCAACCCATCACAGGCAGTACAAGAATGTGGTGTGTACGTCTGGCACGCATGTTGTCCCTCGCCACTGCTCCGAACGGCTATAGGGCCATAGCTTGCTCCATCTCTTCCATCGTATGCCTTGCATCAGTGGCTCTTGCAGCTTGGCCTGTTGAAGTCACGGTTGTTCAACGCGTGCGTGGCACCTGTTTTTTTTTCATTTACAAAAATGCGAATATTTTTCGGCTTGCGGCTTTTGGTAGAAGAGCGGAACAGCTCCGCGAACGGAGCTGCTGCTGCGGCTGCTGCTGCCGCCGCTGCTGCTGCTGCTGCTGCTGCTGCTGCTGTTGCTGCCGCTGCTGTGTTTCTGGTATGCCATATGCCCAACCATAACGACTACAACTACGAGTACATATATGTATAGTTATGTTTGTGAATTTTTTAATACGTATGATACATACATATCATACGTACCAGTACAAGGGGGGATTCGCCGCGGCGGGCTGACGCCCGCCTGCGGCTTCGCGCAATTCCCGTAACGGCGAAGAATAGAGGTAGGAATACTAAAAAATAAGCTTAATTAGGGCGAACAAAAGCGAATTTACTGCCAAGGGGTGTACAGTAATACAGGACATCTATAATGAGAAACAATAAATATAACCCAGGCTGGGTTTCTGTTTTTCTACCAAGAGGGTGCGTCCTACACTAACTTCATAGAACGGTTCCCGAATTTCTTATTTCCTTGGAAATATTAGGCTGGGTTCTTATCATTGCCCTGTACTGATGAATTTCAACAACAAATTTTCACTTGTACCGTACGAGTATGTGTTATTCATATATAATAAAAACATATTGATGGTAAGTGATACTGTATCGAAGAACACCTGGAGTGGCAGGTGTGTACAATGGCGAATAGCAGCAGCAGCAAACAACAAACAACAGAAGACCATTTTAATTTACACATACATACACGCATATACAGAGAGAGCCACATGCACATACCTGATATTATATACGTACTATTAACAGTGGTACCCCGAACCATGCCAGGGCGGGGCCGGTATAATCGGGGACAAAAAGAAAAATACCGAATAATAAATGGGCCACGATCCACACCCTATGATATAACGCAAAATGCGCTGATCAAGCAAGTTGACACACGCAGTTAACCACGTACCAACCGACCCACCGACACCCGCCCACCCACACCTACCCACCCACTCACGTACTCACCCACACCCACTCACTCACACCCGCCCACCCAACCACCGACCCACCCACCGAACCACGTACGTACGTACGCGTACGCACCAACCGATCCACACACGCACCAACCGATCCACCCACCACCCACAACAACAACAACAGCAGTGTGGAATCAGTATACAGCAGCACCAGTACGTACAGCAAATAGTATAGTAGTAGTAGTAGCAGTAGTAGAGTAGTAGTAGTAGTAGAGTAGTAGAGTAGTAGTAGTAGTAGTAGTAGTAGTAGTAGTAGTAGTAGTAGTAGTAGTATATAACCCATGTACAGCAGCAACAGCAACAGCAGCAGCAGCACAGCAACAGCAGCAGTCCAGAAAGTATAGCAGCAAGTAGTACGTACGTACGTAAAGCGGACAAAAACAAAACGCCGGCATGGATGCGCAGCCTTGTACGTACAGCAGTGGCCCTTTTTTTTTTTTCGGTCGATTTTATTACGAAACCGGCATAGTCGTGAAGATTCGAAACGACATGATCACTACCGAAGCGCATCTAAATAGTAAGGGGTTTAACAGTACCGAGGTGAGCATACTYAATTGATCCACAGGCAACTATAACGGACTATAGCCAGTATCTGAATGTGTAACACTTCGTACTCACTTTAAGTAAGCAGTACTCGGGTACGACGAGTACATAACTCGTATGCTATGATAGGATCGAGCAGCATCAAACTATACGACGTACGTACATATATACGTACATACTACAGATCATACAGATAGTACGTGGTCCATAAAAATCCGGGTTCGTCGTCAACATAAAAAAACGGAATCTTTGATTATGCATGTAGAGCAGTAGCTGCGTGTAAAAAAAAAAGAGCGTGTGTGTTTTGTATGTGCGCTTTCCATATTCTTGGTAAACGTTGCTGCAGCGCCCACCGCCCGCATGTCCACGCCCGCGAGCGCACGCGAGGCCCTGCCCGGTACTATATCCAGGCACACACCGACCACTATCATACTGCTGAATACCACACACGTATGAATACTGGACAGATATCATCGCATATTAAAAATTACCTTGTATATGATACTCTGTTACTGCTTGAAGCGGTACTGGTACTATACGTACGTGTATATCCGCAGTAAAAGGAGCCGGTACGATAAAATTCCGGGTTGGTCGTCTACATAAAAAAACGGAACCTTGAACAATGCGGTTTGCGTGTAGAACAAAAAAGCATATACTGGTTGGTATGGTATGTGCACGTGACAAAAAGGGCATGGAATCCTGGAAAAATCGCAGCCCCGTGAGACATGAGTTGGGCACGGCCGAGACCGCCCTTGGCAGAGTAGGCAGAGCAGGGGTCGGCGAGCACGATGAGGGAGTTGCGAGTCGCCGGGTGGACGTCATCGCCAGTTATCGTGAAAAGGGCAAAAATCTACGTCTAAGAAAAGCTGTCGAGCTCTCTCCGAGCAGCAGCTGCAATTTTGTACATGTATTTATAGCAGTGCATACCCTGGTATGAGGATACGGGATACAGTATATAGCAGTACGAGGATGTTTAGATGTTTAGCTGTTTAGGCCTTGGTCCTGCTTCGTCAAAATGGTTGAAATATACTTTTTTTTCCTTACATTAATAGTACAAACGTCGTACTCCTGAGAGTGACAAGACCCCCGGACACTGCTGTCAATGAAAACGCCTTGACACAGTCTTGATTCTTGACAGCCCAAACGCGGGGACACGAAGTAAAAATCCCCGTTTTGGGGGAAATGCCTGATCATACATACGGTTGGAGACGACACTTTTACCCCTTGACGGCGAAATCCGGGGACAGGGATTAACAATCCCCGTTTATTGGAAAACCCCTGGCCATAATATTGAAAACCTGTATTTGTCTTTGTACTAGAGTTGTGCCCCGGCTGGGTGAGAACCGGGTACCCGGTGCCGGGTACCCGGCCCGGCCGGGACCGGAACCGGACCGGTCCAAGTCTGCGACCCGCCGGGTATCTGTGCCCCGGGTACCCGGCTCTACAATATACGGAGCCCCTGAAAAATTGCTGCGCACAGCTCACCGCTCACAGCTCACAGCTCACAGCACACAGCACACCGAGATACCCAACACATAACACACACACGATACTCGTACCAGCCGCTGGCGGCCCTCCTATACCATGAGCCAGGACATTAAACTAGAGTTGTAACCCGGCTGGGCGAGAACCGGGTACCCGGTGGCGGGTACCCGGCCCGGCCGGGACCGGAACCGGACCGGTCCAAGTCTGCGACCCGCCGGGTATCTGTGCCCCGGGTACCCGGGTACCCGGGTATCCGGGTACCCGCATCAATATACATTATATTCTCCTCTGCTGTCTGTCGGTGACGGGATTTGTCGCATGAAATTCGAGCAATCGTACTCGGAGTAGGATTTTGCTGATGACGAGTGCAATAGGCAACAAGGGTATGACAGCAGTATCACAGGTCAGTATCATGCATCATGTATCAACGAAAACAAAACCCGGTCTAACCTACGTTCTTTTCACTTTGCCACAAAGTAGAGATATCCACCACCCTTGCCTTCTGTTATTTGTCAAGATTCATCGTACAGTAAGAGACAAAATCAAGTGTTCTTCTCCCACCTACCTCCTTACCACGTCGTTTGAGTACCTTCCCGCTTCCAGGCCGGTAAAAGCAAGCGCGGGGGGGGGTAAATACGGTATGATACCCCGGGTACCCGGGTAACCGGATCCTCCGACTCACCGGGTACCCGGGTCCTCCGACCCGCCGGGTACCCGGGCCGGGTACCCGGTCCAGAATTGTGAGGCCGGGGCACAACTCTACTTTGTACTGACTGCTGTCTATATCTGCCTCGGCCAAAGTTCCTGCTGTGCTATGCTGGTGCCCTGGTGCTGGCACGCAGCAAGCAGCACACAAAATACGTAAATTAATAGGGGTTTCCACACAGAAACGTTTCCCGTTTTACGTTTTTTCTTAGCGGGGATAGGGAACCATCCGTCTAGACGGATGGCAATGCCTTGACGGACGCCCTTGACTGACTGGCTGCTTGACGGTTGCCCGTCTCCTGGCATATTTGGCCCCCAGTATACCCGTACCAGATTAACGCCGACTTGCACATAGCAAAACCAGCACATCCAGGAAACAAGCCACAAGACCATCATCCGTTTGTTGAAACTGTACAAACGTTAACGTTTTTATAATATTATCTCGTAGGTAAATTTCGTCAGGTGTGAGTACGACCGATTGAGTGGTTGAACCTCTCAACTCTGCAAGCTGCGTGTTACGCCAGACACGCTTATCCGGCGCGCTTGTTCTATATTCTCCTCCATCTTTTGCAAAATTAAATAATTAAATAAATACGAACCCTAACTACGTATACCAAGTATACGAGTATAATCACACCCGGGACAATCGCCTATTGGACACGTAGGCCTATTGCTATTTCAATAGGTTGGGGTACGAGTATTGCATATCGGTACCTATTGCTTCGATCAATAGATTCAGATATATTTGTACAATAGGCTCGTATTGGATTTGGGATATGTTCTAGAAATTGCCTATCGATAACTATTGCTTCGACCAATAGGTTCAGAGAGATTTGTACAATAGGCTATTGCACTTGGGATAGGTATTGCGAGATAATGTCTATCGATCGCTATATTGCTTCGACCAATACGTTCAGAGATGAGTGTACGATAAGCTATTAGTATATACACATAGCTGAATGTAAGAGCAACGGGCAATTAAATCCAACTCGTAGCTTCCATTTGTAACATGGTGTTTGTGAGTTAAACGACAGACTACAGAGAGGGTAGGTTCCCGGGTTCGACTCGACATGTATGGCACTTTCCCTTTTTTAGAGGGCAGCGTGTAGAACAGCAGTGTCGTAGTAGTATTTGATACTCAGTTCTTCGTTATGCCATGTTTTACTGCATGCACTGCTTGCTTGCCGGTACTTGCCGTTACAGAAGGCAGGCCGCTTGGTGGACCCTTGCGTCGAGCTGTCCGTGGGGAACAAGCTTCACAGCACCACCATACCGGTCAGTCGCTTTGACTTTCACTTTTTACTTTCACTTTTGACTTTCACTTTTGACTTTTGACTTTGCCTTGTGGTTTTGCTTTGTGACTTTGCCTTGTGACTTTGCCTTGGGACTTCGAGTTTGGCTTTGGCTTTGGCATCTGACTTGACTTTTGAGCTTGACTTTGAGTTTGAAATCAAGCTTGAAGTTTGGCTTTTGCTTTTTGTGATTGGGTTTGGTTTTTTAGATTGAGCCTGAGGTTGGGTTCAGGTCTGAGGTTGACCTTGGGTTTTGGTTTTGAAGATGAACTTGAGTTCGAATTTGGGCTCGAGCTTGACTTTTGAGCTTGAGCTTGAGTTTGAGGGCGCTTTAGGGTAATATTGGTTTCAAGTCAAACTTTGACCTTGAGTTTTATTTTCGTTACAGAGTTTGGGCGGGAGTTCGGTTTTGTCGGTTACGCGTGAATGTGTCATATGAACTGTACAATGATACCGGCAGTGTAAAGCTATTTATGACATGTATGAGATGTGTGATACGTATGGTATGTATGATATGTATCATATGTATAGGTACCAAATGGACATTTTCCCGGAATACTTTCACTTTTCTCCTCCGGCCGCGGTTCTTTTCTCGCGCTATCGGCTGCGGGGCACGCAGGGGGGACGCGTGTACGCCACGGCGCAAGTGCGGGTCCCGGCCGAGGCCCGTGGGTCGTGCTCTGGGCCTTCAAAGTCGAGAATTCTTGCAAATAACTCAGGGGAGACGTTCCGACTTGACACCGCCTCGCAACTACTCTGAAAGACCTGCCGTACGACTTTTTTTTCACCATGAACTTTGATGGTTGGTTTTTGACCCGCCGTATGAACGGAACACACAAAGCACGCACCACGCACGAGAAAACAAGGACCACACCGACATCGAACGAGGCGCACATCAAGCGTCGTGCAGCAGTAGTTGATACCATGTTGCATGCGTCTGCTCTGTCTGGGCTGCGTACATCAGTAGTAGCAGTTGTGCGAGACGCTCTAAAATGTACAGGCTCATTTTATCTAAATTTGTAATTTTGTTCGAATGTATTGAAATCTACGTACGAGTACACATACATGCACAGATCTATGTACGAGTACGTCTATATGTACAGCAGTATCCATATTATATCTAGCTCTCTCTATCTACGAGCGATAGGCCGATCTACATACGTACGATTACGAGTACTTTGGTACAGCCAGTAGGAGTACTACTGCTGCTGTACTTTACGGGAACAGGTGTGTAGTCTAGACTGCACACTACAAAGCAGCCAAGGCGCCCTTTATCGAACAGCAAAGCAGCAGTACAACAGAAGAAGCTGCAGAACATGCAGTAGCCGCTGTTCAGATTGTTGCCTTTAGGGTGGCTGTTGTGTCCTGTATGCGTGCGCCGGACCCATAGTAAACTGCTACGAGTAGCAGGAGGAATCCAGCAGATCTAGTTGTGACAGCTACGAACAACGAGTACTGCTTTGCTGTGTGCTGTCTTTCATTGTGTATGCGTGTGTGTTTGATGTATGCGATTCCAGCAACCCCCCCCCCTTTGATTTTAATATCACCCGCGCTTAACTACAGCGATTAAAAACAACACCGCTAATGCCCGTCACGGGTATGGATAACACTTCATACTCGCCGATAGTTTGGGCCCAGGGCACCCGGGTATCCAGCTGTTCGACGGGCACCCTTAGACGAGTACTCGGCTGCTAAACGCGTACCAGGGTACCCGCCCAACAGGTATTACGTATGAGTGAATACTCATATCTACATTAGGACCGGGGCGGGACTCGTCGGGCAACAGCTCTGTCATAATTGTCTTCGGTATACTCAGCTGTACAGTGCAGAACAGCCGTGATAACTTCAGTACCACTGTGGGATCGACTTTGAATCCTACAAAAAATAGTTAGACCGACTTTAAAAACAAAACAAGTCGTTGAGCCTGGACACCAAACTGAAGTTTCTTAACAACGGGAGCCCACTGTACCTCAGATACGATATCATCTCGTGACAGTTGTTTCGTTAGGAATGGCCGTCGCTACTACTTTTACAGTCTATGCCACAGGTTTGCTCCGAAAATTAAACTATGAAGCATGTGCGATCTATTTTCACCTTGCGACACCCCCGGGACTTCAAGTGACCAACATCCCGAAGGGGAACCTTGTATATATGTATCATATGTGTGATATATACCGGTATTATATTTAAAAGATAAAAAAACAACAGCTGTGAGATCGAGGATTTCGTGGAAACTCATCTTTGCTATCAATAGGTGAGTGTGATACTTCGATATGTATGATACGTATGATATGTATGATACGAATTATGTAGCTGGTTTTACTCAACGACAATAAGGGCTCAGAAGGAGGCTTTCTTTTTGACGCTACTCCAGCTATACCAGGTACTTAAGCAAGTACTATTCCAGGTATTGTATCAGGTATGCCATTGCGAAGACGGCTACGCGTACCATTGTGGCCGGCTCAACCGAGGTACCAACCAGACCAGCCAGACAGCAGCCAGATAGCAGCCAGACAGCAGCCAGACAGCAGTCAGACAGCAGTCAGACAGCAGAACAGCAGAGCAAGTAGTTTTACGTATCAAGTATATTATAGAGTTACAAATGACACCTCAGCTGTGTGATCGATTTTTTCGTCGAAAAATGTGAGTTTTGATCCAAATTCCGATCTCACAGCAGCTTACTGTCTATTTTATTCAAATAGCAAAGGCTACTGATGCAGTTACGACATTCTCCCTGGTACGTTTAAATGCATTGCAGACCAGAATAGTAAGGAGTTGTACTACCATGGCTCTCTGGACGGAATTGAAAGGATCGTTCAGGCCTTAAATATGAAGACACAGCAGTCCTTACATTTCCGTCCAGAACGGTTGTTCAAGCCTTAATGTGAAGACAAAACAGTCCGTACATTTTCGTCCAGATTGGCCGGAAATTTAAGGACTGTTTTTTCTTCATATTAAGGACTGAAGCCTCTTTATATTTCCATCCATAGTATATAGTATCGACCATTTAGGGCGAACGATCTGCAGATCGAGTATTAATAGTATAATGCTGTCAGCGTGTTACACAGCTCCCTGCAGTGTAGTCCTGGTAATAAATGTATTGTCCCCTGTAACCCAACCCAGCAGCGCCGGATCGTTCTCCGGATCGTTCGCCAGGTCGTTATACGTGGCCGATGCGGTACACCTTTGTTTTCTTCTTCTCTTTCCGCCTCTGAAAATAGTGTGTCCCGAATGGGTGATATGTGAGGTTAAGACAGCAGTTTTCGCCAGGATTTCTGCGCTATGATAACGATAGCTTCCGAAAAATTAAAACGCACGCTTGTTTTTCTTGTTTCCGTTTTTTTGTCCTTCGTCGTTTGTCATCGCTACGTGTCGCTTTCTTTGTCGGCAGCTCGAAGTGTGCGATGCCGGTTATCGAGCAACGCGGGAGTTCAAGCTGAGGAGCCCAGCGGTGGCGTTTCATGGCGTAACCGAAGAGTGAGTGGCCAAACACAGTTACGCCGCACGGGTATGAAATATCAAATATCAAATATCAAATATGAACTATTAGTATTTGCATGATCAATATTGATACTGCTGTGAGGTGTTCTGAAATATGAATCACTCACACACTCGCTTGGCAACATTCAAACTTACTTGTAGTATTATTTCTTACCTGATGATTGTGGTATTCTTGCTACGGTTTATACTTCGTATTATGTAGTATTGACGCTTGGTATGCTTTATATTGGAGCTTGGTATATTCGGTGCTTGGTATGTTTCGTGGTGGGTGTACGTAGTATTCGTTCATTTCGTCTATTGGTGGTTGTTACTCCGTACCGCACAAGCAGTATTGCGAGATACCACCACAAAACTACCCTGCTCGAATCCCACCTAAATTTAAGAGTTCGTCCCTGAAATTTGGTGTGTGCAGCTCCAAACGGGCTATATACTATGACTGGCCACCCTCCCCACCCCCCCACTTTGAGCCAACCTGTCCAACCCCACCCCACTCACGCCATGCGCCATGCCATCTTGCCCATCCATTACGCCGGAAAGCAGCCGGGGCGGGCGTTCGACTGTTGTTTTGTTTTAACCCCTCCGGGTGAGTTGATATAGCGACCGAAAGAAAGCTACTGCAGTGATAATTTTTGTGTTGTCAGCCGTTATCGAGCAGCATCAACACCCCAGCAGTACGAGTAGGTCACGGTTGCGCCTCTGCTGTGCCCTACGACTGACTTCCTTGCGTTGTATCTCGGACAACCATTGCATCCTCCAACCGCGCAGTGCACCTTGTTGTATATTAGCGTCAATGTTTACGGTTGATTTGTGTTGATTTGTGTTGATTGTGTTCCCTCTGAAGCAAGAGAGTCAAGCTGTATACTCGTAAGCCTTTCATCAGCGCAAAACAGTTACACAGTTGACGACAGCTACAATCACACAGACCTGTTCACGGGTCAGGTCAAACCTCGCGGGTCGGGTCGGGTCGGTTCGGTTCAGGGTGACCTGGCCCGAACCGTGAGTTGTTGAAAACCTCCTGACCCGACCCGACCCGACCCGACCCGACCCGACGTGTGATATTTTGAAGACCTTCTGACCCGTGAAGAGCCCTCCAATTATCCACCAGCTACCCTTCCTTTATCTTCACAACCGCCTGCCTGTCTGCCTGCCTACCTGTCTGCCTGCCTACCTGCCTGCCTGCCTGCCTACCTGTCTGCCTGCCTGCCAACCTTTTTACCTTTGCAACCGCCCATCTGGACCGTTGTCAAGGGACGTCCTGACGGTGACGCTGCTAGACCGATCATCCCCTTATCCCCCCGACGGGGGTGGCGAGGCTTTCATAGCAGAGGCTGAGCCACTCCTGTGCACGCACTGGGGCTCCGGCGGCCGACCCACCCTCCGGACGTGCCTCGTCGCGCCTCCCGAGGAGGTATTGGGGTTTCCATGGGGAGGGGGCGGAGGCGGGCGAAGAGAAGGGAAGGGGGGTGGAGGTGGGAGGGAGGGGGAGTCGGGGTCGACGGTGCAGCTTGCGATCTGCTGGTCTCCCGCCATTCGATTGAAAAAGCCGCTCTCATTCGTGGCTAAAGCTGGGAAGGTTACCGGGCGGGTGGTCTCTCAAAAGGTGGGTCACGAGGTAGGAAGGGGCTGGGTCACATCCGGGTGAGATCGGGTCCGGGTGGGACCAGATCCGGGTGGGATCAGGTCCGATAGAAGGTGCCCCCAGCCGCTCAGGGCTATTTTTGTTTCTGCACCTTGTCCTCGGGGTCACAGATCAGGTCCGGATTGGATCACATCTGGGTGGTGGCGGGGAGGGGGGGGGTGGAGAGTGTGGGACGAGAAAAACGTGTCCAGTTCTTCTCTCGGCGACCTTGCCTTTACTGTGTTTGCGATTCAAAAGGTATAGGGTACGTAGGTCCTCAGTTAAGCAGCCGCCGCGCCAGTCATATAATGTTGGACCCCCCCCCACCGTCGCTAAGCCCTTCAATCTGAAACCCCTATCCCTCCATATACCCACCGCCACCCCACCATATACCCGCACCCCTGAACGTTACTCCCAACGTAATTCGAAACCCCTTTCCACCACACACCCTCCCCTTCCTCAACTTGAAACCCCCCAACCCCATCCCTCCATACGTATACCCCCCCTGGTGCTCCGTCCCGAAAGGGATGCGTGGTCAATGGTCAAATGACTAAGGCAAGCAACAAATGAGTACCCCCCCCCCCCGACCACGCCCTACGTCTATACGGCAGATCGATTGGCCGGTGTCGGCGGTGCTAAACCTCGGCCTGGACGCAGCCGCACACGCCTCTCGCCTCGTGCAAACCCCTTGGAGGAGAGCGGTCGCCCTGATTTTCGCCTCGATCGGCCTCTCTCTCTGGTCGGCTTTCTTGGCGATAGCGGCGGCACTGGCCGCTTTTTTTCTCCCCGTTACCCTGGCGATGGCGGCGGCGGCCGCGGCTGCTACGCCGCCTGTGCTAGCGCTGTCGTGGATCGCCGCGTGCACGAGCCCCGCGTGCGAGCAGCTGTGGAGGCCCCTGCTCGTGTGGGCAGGGATCCGGTCGACTCTGATGAGGCGGGCGCTTCTGTTTGCCATCGATGAGGAAGAGGAAGGGGGGGAAGAGGCGGGGGCGGGGGGCGGGGCGGGGGGGGCGCTGGGAGGGGGGCGGGAGGATTTGAGGGCGGCGGCTGGAGATGGAGGAGGTGCGCGCGACGAAAGACGGGTGAGGGATCGGTGCTCGTTTTGTTTTTCAAGGAAAGTTATTTTTGCTGTCGTCCCGCGGTATCACAGCTGGGTCCAGGGCTTTGTTCGCTCCTGTGCCCCAAGAGTTTATGCTGTAACCCCCCCGTACCGGCACCGCCTTACACCGAGTCGAAACCCTATTCTGCTAACCTGCTGGACAGCAAAGAGGCTACCAGGTATACTAGGAAACCGGTCGATGTGTGCGCGTGAAGGGCTCGTTCGGTCTTGAATACGCTCGTGAGGGCCTCGTCGTTTGGCCTTAGTACGCTCGTGCAGCCCTCGTTTCGCCTTAATACTGGTGTGCTATCGAAGAGTTGTCATCGCCATAGTCTAGTCCGTGGTCACAACAAAGGCTCCGACAGTTGTGGAGTGGGAGCAAAAACATGCAAACCAGGATAAAAAACTCGTGTAGCCTGAGGGGAATTTGTATGTGTGTGTGGGGGGGGCGGGGATCAGTCAAGGGGTCAAACCGCGGTCTCTACTATTACGGGGGACCATAGTAAATACTAGTAATACTAGTAAATAGGACCTATGGTACACACAAAAACCTATATATTTATTAGCTATTTTTACTAACATTAATTGGTCCTATTTACTATGGTCCTCCGCAATAGTCCGGGGTGGGCTAATGTTATATGATAGTAATCATAACCCAAAATTGTCCCAAAAAACATGTATCGTATCCCCCCATTAATATGTGTTTTACACACATATTTTGTTTCTGATTACTATCATATGTATGATGTATTCCCTCGTATCATCACCTTTGCTTGGCAGGGGACGAGCTGGCCGCCTGGCACCGAGTAAAAGAGGTATTCATAGTATAGCTGTCGCTACCGCAGTAGGGACTCGCGCAGCAGGATGTTTGTAGATGTCGTCAACTTGTGTGCGTTTGGTCGAAAGCGTTTTGTTCGAGCCGAAACGTCGCCGGTCCTGGTTTGTTTATTTTCGGAGATTTCGGTCAGCGCTCGGTCGTAGAGTCGGCTTCGGCCAGCTCGAAAGGGATGCCTAGTTTTTTTGGCGCTGTGTAAATTTAGTAACTCGCATTTTGCTCGGAAATTTACCAACCCTGCTGGAGTTGGTGAAGATCCCACCAACTCAAAACTCCTCTGGCACCAAATTTCGCAAACTCAAAACTCGTCTACCCTGAAATTCCGCTCTTTCCCCTCCTCTCCTCTCCGCTCCTCTCCTTTTTTTTAAATAATTTTCTCTCAGGCTAACGCTGACGAATTGGCGTCAAATCACAGGCTGCGCGGTGCCGTTTCTCGTAGGAACGGCGAAGGCTACCGTACCCTTGCCGCACCGGGTACGAATGCAAATGCAGAGGCGGGAGCGGAGGGCGGGGTGGGGGTAGGGGCGGTGGTGTTGTTGATGGCGTGCTGCCAGAACCTGATGGGGGTGTTGCACACGGGTTTGGAGGCGTCGCGATGGCGGCCCCGCTCGCGAGAACGATAACAGGCTGGGTTACCATAATAGGGGTAGTGGTCGCGATTGCCAGAACGCTGACGATTAGAGTCGCTATACGTAGCGAGATGGATGGCGGTAGTGGATCACGGTTGCGAGAATGATAACAGTTAGGTGCGGTATAGCGATAAGTGATCGCAATTGCGGTAAGGGTTGCGAAAGCGAAGTCGTGTATATAGCGATAGTTATCACGATGGCGACAAGGATGGCGATAGCGATAGCGATGATGGCCGGTGAACGTGATGAGTCTACACTTGCTGCTGCTGCTGCTGCTACTGCTGTAGCCGCCGCCGCTGCTGCCTGTGCTGCTTCTGCGACTCGCATGCGTCCACAGCCCCACTGGCATGTATCTCCGCTCCTCCGCTCGGTTATGGCTCTATTTGCCGCACACGACTATGCATGCGCATGTCGATGCTTGTATATCCGTGTTCTGTAGATGCCCCCCTGCAGCACGGTGATGCAGCCCACGCGGCGGTGTTCGTCGTACAATCATATCAACATCCGCAGAAGTTCGTGCTACTCGTACCGTAGCAGAGCAGGCCGCGCTATCGTAACTTAACCTTTTTACTGCGGCTCGTAGACACAGACATATACACAGACATACACACAGACATACATGTAGGTCTAATTCCAAGAAAATTTCCCCGAAAACGGAAATGCAGTCCGAAACGGCTTAAAGTGAGCAAAAAACGCCCCTTCGATCGCTTCGTCGTAACAGAACTAGCTCGTGCAATCGCATGTAGGCGAGAAGCTCGGGTGGTTGTAGAAAAAATCAGCTCGTACAACAGTCGTGCCAGGTAGCCAACAGGCTTGTCAGCGGTAGCAGAAAATAAAGCAGCTGGTGCGAACATCGCCAATGAGCTCGTGGGGTACAAGAAAAACCAACTTGTGCTATTGTAGCCAAGAAGCATCGCGCGGTTGTAGAAAGGAAGCTCGTGCAGTCTTACCCGATAAGCTCTTGCGGTCGTAGAAATGCAGCCCGTGCAATCACGGCGAAGGAGCTTGTGCAGGAGTAGAAAAGCAGCTCGTACGGTAGCTCAGGAGCTGTATGGTAGTAGTGCGGTTGTAGAAAAACGGCTCTTGCAATCATAGCCAAGAAGCGTCGTGCTGTCGGAAAACAGCCCATACCGTCGTCGTAAAGCCGGCCGTTCAATCGCTTCGTGGTAGCAAAAATAGGTCCAGTGCAAATCGTAGCCAATAAGCTTGTGCGGTCGTAGAAAGCAGCTCGTATGTACCATCGTAAGCATAGCGGCAGCAACACCCCCCCGCAGTCGTCGAACGGCAGCCGGTGCAGTCGTAGCAGGCCTTTGCAATCGTAACGTAGCACAGCAGCCTATGCAATCGTACCTTAGCGAAATAGCTATACGTAGAGCACCCCGGGCGGAGTGTAGGAGAGCGGTGGGAGTTGATAGGCGCACGCTGCCTTCGTCTCCCCTCCGGGCGCCGTGGCGGTGGACCCTAAGCGCCGAGCACGGAACGTTCGGTTAGATCAGACCAGATCAGATCATCATGACCTGGTTACTTCCACGCAGTAGATTGATATCTGGTTTCTTCGATTTTCAATATCTACAGTAGATGATGTTTGCCGGGTGCGATCTGTATGATCTGTATGAAACAGCTCTTGCGGGCGTGTTGTTTGCTGGGTGGGACCTGTATGATCTGTATGAAACAGCTCTTGCGCACATGTTGTTTGCCGCGTGGGACCTGTATGATCTGTATGAAACAGCTCTTGCGCACATGTTGTTTGCCGGGTGTGATCTGTATGATACAGCTCTTGCGCAACACATATTATCGGCACATACAGGATCTAGATGATCCAGATGATCTGCTGTAGTTCGTAATATGTCCGGTGTGTGGAAGGTGTGGCTTTGGCGTGGCAGAGGTACTGTAGTGCCATTGACCCCTTAAGAACTGGTCCCACTTATTTTGGGGACAAACTACTTGGAATTAGTGTGGGGTAAGTTTTTCAGTTCTGAATGGGTTAAGGCCAGGGAGGGCTTTGAGTTTTTTTGGGTTTGTACATCCGAAAAGGGGTGTTTAGTGTTACCACCGATGCTGTGGATGCGATATAGCCGGACTTCAGGTCCCCTTTTGAAGCCCTGCACTGCAGTCTGCATCTCTTTTTCCTGGAGTGGGTGCCGACCGCCTTTCTGGTGTCTACAGTAGCAGCAACCGTGTCGGCCGGTGGATACGAGTCAGTCAATGGGGGTAAGTAAGATCACTAATCGTACGTAGATGCACGATAGGCGGTACAGTACAGCGTCGCAGCGCATAGCGCGTCACGTAGTTTCGCTTATCGCGTGGGCCGCCTCACGCCAGGCCCTGCTTCTTGAAACCCACCTCTCGAACTCTAGACCAATTTGGAAAGCGCTTATTTCTGTAGTTACACCAGGTACCACCAGGTATGTACGAAGTATATGTTTTGCAGCGAATTTTTTCTCGAGAACATTTTTTTTTTGCGTCTGTCCTTGGTGCCATGACTGGGGAGAGCAGTCGAGAGAGTAGAAGGTAACGATACGGCAGTAATGCGTGCCGTGTTGTTGCTGAGTCATGACCGAGAGGCATCGGCTGATCCGCCCAATAACGTCATCACGGTACGCACAGCAGAGCACAGCATTAGCGGGAGGAAAGGAGGCTACGTGAACGATTTGTTTTTGAGGTAGTTTTTGTCGCGTTGTGGGGCGAGGCGAGACGCTGGATGAAGCTCCACGAACGTGCTCGGTTGCTGGATAGACGAGGCACGGCAACCACAGGCAGCCGGCAGTAGCAGTGGTGGCGCTACGAGTAGATGCACGCGTACTACCGTTTATCGTGACGGCCTCTAGGCAGGCGGCTAGAGGCAATGGTTGGTGTTGTTAGCGTTTCGTGCATCGATCTACTATAGTCTAGTGAGGTAAGCATTTGCATGGGATTGGTTGTATGGATCGAACTGGGCATCTGTTACCGGTTTGTTTGTAGTTTTTGTTTGCATTGGATTAGGTGTATTGATCTAGTCACGTATACCTGGCATGCATGTTAATATGTTGTGTTTGGTTCACTTCAATAAAGTTGTTCTTATACGACTGGAAGGGAGGGGAGGGGGGGGATGGCGGTGCTGATAGTACTAGCGCCTTGCGGGCTTTTGACGTTTAGCCCGTGGGAAAAGGACGGGTTGCGTGCGACATCCTTCCTCCATCCGCTACGCAATCGTGTGCCACACCTGATGTCCTGCGCTCATCGAGAGTCGGGATAGGCATTGATTGCTCGATAGCCATGTTTCTGTGTATGCCGCGTTCTTGCTGCGCGAGCTTTTGTGTTTCGTGTGTGTTTTGGTTTGTACGTGGTGCGAATGGATAGTTGTGTCATCTGGCATCCTGCTATTCCACAAGTGTAACTTGTGGTCTCAGGAACGGAATCAAATAATCTGTCTGTCTGTCTGTCTGTCTGTCTGTCCGATGATAATCAGTCTGGGGTACCCCACGGCCGAATTTATTTCAAAACTGCTACGCCCCTACCGCACGCAACAGGTCGGTAGCCCTCGAGGAAGCGATCGTCATGGTCCAAACCATACCTAATGGGGTGCCCTGTGTGTGAAGTAGTGAGGGTTGGCTTCCAGCATCCCAAACGGAGTGGCGTGTCGAGCAGCAGCAGTCGCTCGCCCAGACCATAGTGTCTAATTCCAAGTGGAATTGGATTCACATCCACTGGAGCGTCTTCCCGTCTCTCCCTCCCTCCCTCCCTCCCTCCCTCCCTCCTCCCTCCTCCCTCCCTCCCTCCCTCCCTCCCTCCTCCCTCCTCCCTTCCTCCCTCCCTCCCCCCTTCCTTCCTCCTCCTCCTCCTCCTCCTCCTCCTCCTCCTCCCCCTCCTCCTTCTCCTCCTCCTCATCTTTCCTTTTCTGATAAACAAACAATTGGCCGCTGGTCCAACAAAAAACGAATACGACTCGTACTGTACGCAGCAGATACGTAAGTTCACATCATGCACCTACTGACCACGGCAGACCACGATGAAAAGCGGATTTTTTTAAGTCACTTTTTTTACCAAAGTATTCTATTTACACCCAATTAATTACGAGTACGTATGATATCGTACGTACACGGCATGTGTACCAACGGCGCGCGTAAGCCTACTTTTTTACCTTAAGAATATTAATGTTGAAGCTGCCTGTTTTCATTTTTCTACTACTGCTGCTGCTGCTGCTGCTGTGTGTGTCTGGTGTGAAACGGAAAACAAAAACGGACGCCAAATACTCGGCTATCAGAACTACGATTGGCGGTTCTTTGGTGGCATACATTTTCGCTTTTTGGGTGCAAACATTTTCGAAAATACCCTGGCGTTTTTTTCATTATACAGCCTGTTTCTTGGTCCTGTGGTGTCCTGTACTGCTTATCAGTGCGGCGTGCACGTGACGATGCACGCAAATAAAGCAGAGGCTGTAGGCGGCGTGCACAGTGACGATCCTCCCTCATCCCTCTCTCCCATCCTTCCCTCTCCCCCTCCTCCCTTCCTCCTCCTCCTCCTCCTCCTCCTCCTCTTCTTTCCTTTTCTGATGAACAAACACCACGGCAGACCACGGTGAAAAACGAAATTTTCAAAGTCACTTTTTTTACCAAGGTATTCATTTATCAACCATCCAAAATTACGAGTACGTATGATACGTACACGGCATGTGTACCAACGGCGCGGTAAGCCTACTTTTTTACCTTTAGAATGTTATGTTGAAGCTGCCATTTTTCTACTACTACTGCTGCTGCTGCTGCTGTGTTGTGTGTCTGGTGTGAAACGGAAAACGAAAAACGGACGCCAAATACTCGGCTATCAGAACTACTTATTGGCGGTTCTTTGGGTGGCATACATTTTCGCTTTTTGGGTGGCATACATTTATTTTCGAAAATACTCCTGGCGTTTTTTTCATTATAACAAGCCTGTTTCTTGGTCCTGTGGTGTCCTGTACTGCTTATAGTGCGGCGTGCACGTGACGATGCACGCCGTCGCTCTCAGCTTCTCTCGTTTTGTTTCGGATGTGCCGCAGCACTAGCGCAAATCGGGCTGGTGTTCCGTGTGTTTGGTCTCGGCGGGACTGTCATAAATGTTTTCGGTCCGCAGTACACACACTTGTGGAATTCAGCACGCCAATCCGTTTCTTGGCCGTGCAATAACAATAAATATCATTGCCGAAAATAGAACAATGCTTGCTCAGTTTGGTTTGGTTGGCCTAGAGCTGATTTGTTTCAAGTCAACTGGCGTAAAAATCACTGGTACGAGTATACCTTCTGTGCCGATTTGGCGTATGACGTGCACGTGTAGACTTTTGCTTGTAGGCGCTTCCGCGGTAAAAGGCGTTGCGGGCCCTCCCCAGCTTAAAAAGGGAAGCATAAGTAAGCAAAGCGATTCTTAAGCGCATTTCATTCATGAACGTCGAAAATCATGCTTAACTCTCTGTCGACGGAAGGGCGCACCGACGGAAGTTTCTCGGTCTTGGCCCACACCCCGACGCAGACATGAACCCCATTGCCAAAGTTGCATGCACGCTGCCGACCTTCACACGAAGTTTCCGCTCCTTTCTTTTGGCGCTGCCTGTATCTATTACGGAGGTCCATAGTTATAGGACCAAATATTGCTAGTAAAAATAGGTAAATAGATAGGATTTTGTCTGTACCGTAGGTCCTATTTACTAGTGTTTACTATGGTCCCCCGTAATAATCGTGTGTGTTGACTCGGCAGCACGTGAGCCTTTGGGGGTCAATACAATTACCGTACATAGGTGTGGCAGTTGTTTGCCGAATCTCCGTTCGCATATATATATCCTGCATTTTATTTTGTGGTGTACCATTCTGACCCGGAATATAAGCACCTTTGGTACATTAACAATTCATCTAAATGATCCTTATATTTCGGTTCATAGTAGTACCTGGTACTCACCAAGAAGAAGCGACCCAGCACCCCAAATCACCTCGAAGAAGACAACCTAGACAACCTACGGCTGCTTGCTACGATAGAGGTATAAGGTATACCTTTTTTTGGCTGAAACGTTTTCTGAATGGTCTATTGAAGTATTAAAGTATTAAATGCTCCTTAACCCAAATTCGTCGTTTTTTTCGTTCTTGTGTTGCCATATGGTTGATTGTCTAGTTAGGGCCCGAATTAACGAGTATAAAATAAATTCAATTTGGAAAAAAAAAATCAAATACGCTTTTCATTGGTCAACACACGCACCAGCACCAAATATTAGGATCCAACCAAATATTATGCCCCAAGATCCTAATATTTGATGCTGGTGCGTCAAGATCCTAATATTTGGTGCTGGTGCGTGTGTTGACCAATGAAAAGCGTATTTGAATTTTATTTTTTCCAAATTGAATTTATTTCATACTCGTTAAAACGGGCCCTTAGGGCCCTGCTGGTGCGTGTGTTGACCAATGAAAAGCGTATTTGAATTTTATTTTTTCCAAATTGAATTTATTTCATACTCGTTAAAACGGGCCCTTAGGGCCCGTTTTAACGAAGAAGAAAAAAATCAATTTGGAAAAAAAAAATCAAATCCGCTTTTCATTGGTCAACACACGCACCAGCACCAAATATTAGGATCTTGGGGCATAATATTTGGTGCTTGTGCGTGTGTTGACCAATGAAAAGCGAATTTGAATTTTATTTTTTCCAAATTGAATTTATTTTATACGCGTTAATTCGGGCCCTTAGGCCATGTGTATTGTTCACCGGGTAGCACTTTTTATTTTCGTCGAAAATCTATGTTTTTGGGTGAGGTCTAGAGCTCCCCAAGTGACCTTAAGTGACCACCCTTATAAGGCAGAGAAAACAAGGTGCACCTGCATGCAGGCTACCGTAGTATGCGTCTACGTACGACTGACAGTATTTCGAGTAATAGAAAGAGAGACCAGATAAGCAGCAGTAGCAGCAGCTGAAGCGCTGCACACATGACACCCCTTACCGGGAGGCCATAGTTATCAGAACTATCAGAACTATCAGAACTATCAGACCCCACGATGGACCCAAAAGACGATGATACATTCCCCCGTAAGAGAACGGTATACTTGGTGATTGATGGACAAAGCGGCGGCTCTCTTGGTGGCCATCCACGCATACGACAAACAGGGGACCCCTGGCGATGGGCAGGAGACTAAGGAACTGAAGGACAAGCACCTCAGGTTCACGAACGAGACCATCCGCGCATTGTAGGCGGCACTGGAGGCCACAACCATGAAGCCGGACCAAGACCCGGACCAATACAACATCATGCAGGAAATAACTCTGCGCAGCCGACGGACCTCGGGCAAGGGATCCAGAGTAGTAGTGTAACGGTAGGGGTGGTGCCTTATTTTTATGAGTTCCTCGCATGAGGAGCCCGATAAGCCACCATGTCACCCGAAACATGTGACTCGGAAGGAGTCTGTTCGCGCAACCCGACCAAGATATATGCGTTAGTTCTAAAACCGATGCCATAGTAAAAGTATCATACGCCAGTACATACAGTAGTTTCTCACTTGATGAGCTCAACCGGTCACAAAAAATACCTCAGAAGGCAAACAAGTGGAAACTTTCGTACCGTGGGATTGTTCATTCCGTCACCGAGCGGCACTTCAACAACGAAATCGTCCCCAAGGTCTCCCGTAGAAGGACCCGGACATCAAGCTGACGACCTGCAAGGATCCCGACTTGGGACCTGTCGAAGATCCAAGCTACCATTCCCCATATCTACCCGGACAACTTTCCGCGCAACAAAAGCAAGAGTGGGCTCTTCGCGGGGCGTGGCGTGGCCATGCTGGTGGAGTCAGCACTTGGTCCCAACCGCATCATCTGCCACAACTGCGGGAGAACGGAAGGTTGGAAGAGCGGCTGCGCCGTGCCTGGTAGGAACGACGACAGGCGGGGCTATGGTCACCAGGGCATTAATTAGTGGGTCGGGGTCTGTTGCGCGCAGCGCAACAGGCGACTCAAGGAGTGTTGCGCGCACCGCAACACGCCTGAGGCGCGTGTTGCGCGCCGCAGGCGCCGCAAGCCCCGCCCCCCCCCCCCCCCCCGCCGCCGCCGCCGCCGCCGGTGGCGAAAAAAGCGAAAAAGAAAAAAAGCGAAAAAATGGCGATCTTTGGGCGAATTTACGCCTAAAAAGCCTAAAAGATGTCCAATTACGACTATTTATCAAGAAAAAAAGACCCCCAAAATTTTTTTCTCGACCCCGGCGAGAAAAAAACGCGCAACAATTTTTTTAGCCTGCGGCGAAAATGTTGCGCGCCCAAAAACGCGTGTTGCGCTGCGCGCAACTAGCCTCGCGGCGACTGTTGCGCAAAACCGTTATTTTCGCCAAATGTTGCGCCAGCGCAACAGCGCAACACCTAATTAATGCCCTGATGGTCACCCGGGCAAGAGCAGGAAACATGGAGGGAAGACACGTGAATGCTTCGAAGAAGTGGTGCTCGCTTCACTGACCACCTCTCACAACGACGCTGACTGATGAAAGCATGTCGTCATGACGTCACGCCCGAAAAAAGAGGGTGGGGTCTTTGTTTTTATGATGTGCTCCTCGGCGCCGACTCCCTCCCCCCTGAGAACGACGATAAACTGGCCATCAACTTCGACGGCCGTTTCCATCTCTAAGAAGCCCGTAAACGCCCGCAGCAAGGAGCGTATTTGGCTGGGATCGTTGTAGCAACATCGGTACCAGGTATTGCCTATGATCGCCATGATGATCGCCGTCGTCATCATTGTGAACCGCTGGAGCATCGTATCGCCTAGGGTCGACCATAGTGAGGTAGCCAGAACGTCGTCTCCGGAATCGCCGCGTAGTTATCGTGGGATCGTCGAAGGGAGCTCTTTCGGGATCGGTCTGCAGTGTAGCATTTTGGAATTGCTGGAGGACAACGTTTTCTGGAATTGCCGTATCATAATTTACTATATACGTAACTGTATACCAAGTTGATCTGGTAAATATGTTGTGGTGGCTACAGTAATAGTAAGTTAAAATTTGCCACTTCCATCAAAGGGTCGTGTTGATGTAGGTACTTGTGATATGGAGATTTGTCTCCTAGGGGTGCAGATTTGTCGGTGCTGAGTTACTCGTCCATCATAGTATTAGTCCTTCCATTGTTGTCGCCCTTACTCTATCAAGAGCAAAACTAGGGTACATAGACCAGGGAGGCCAAGGGTACACGAAACTGGTGTACTAACCAAGTATCTGAAGTAGGTATCTGAAGCAGTGATAGACAGAGGGGAACCAAGCGTATTACTATCCCGGTTCCCCTCATCTACTTCATGCACCTCATTTGAGAGGTGCGACATCACTTATTTGAATAAATCCTAAGAACGTTCCCATATCTATATATATCCGTATGGACTCCATCGCATACTCTTCTACATCAGCGGTGGTCAGTATTCTACCGAATCACTAATCAGCAACACAGTCGTTTAGAGTAGATAGGCTCATTACTCAGCCTGCCTACAGTAGGCAATGCTTGGTAGTAGGAGCAATAGTAAAGGTATACGTGTATTGTACGAGTAGTTAGTCTGCCATTAATATACGGCGAAACTACAGCATTAAGAGCGCTACAAGATATTCGTCGTCTGGACATTTTCATTTCTAACGTGGGTCGGTCAGTTCAATGACCTGCGGGGTACATCTACCAGCAGAGCTGATTTTGGTCGAGGAATGGTTGCGGCCACCTCGTTCTCCATTCGCCTCTTTCTTCAACCGAACCATACTATGGTAAAGGTGCACCATGTTGAGGTTTTGCCTTCTGAGGGTGGCGGCTTACTCACAGTGTAGAAGCTTTATACCTCACCCAAAAACTGATTTGGAGGGAAATAAAAGTGCTACCCGATGATTAATCGCTTTTCCCAAGCTTAAAATGATCAAACAGGGCGACACAAATTTTTTTTTGACAATTTTGGTTTAAGAAACCCCGTAATTCAGAAAGCGTTTCAGCCAAAAAAGCTCTACCTCTATCGCAGCACGCGTCAACCGTCCATCTTCATTTCGACCCCCAGAGAAGGCCACGTTTCAACAGCACACATTTCTTCTGAGCGAAGCTCGCGAGCCCGTGTAACAGCTACTCGCGCCAAGCCTCCAGACCAGCATGTCCACTACACTTGTCGCATGCGGACACTCCGTTAACACCAGTGTCCGCATTCCATGTTGTGCAGAACACATCGACGAGCAGTGCTAACAGTGTTGAAACCTACGCGCGATAAATATGAAGGCATGCGCTGGGGGGGGGGGGGGGGTACACCTATGACAACGGCCGCTCCAGAAGGTCGGGGAGTGCAAAATATACTCCGAGTTGAGCTGGAAAGTAGCAGGGGCGGTTAAAATGAAATGAAAGGGACGCCATACCAGATGCTGGTAGATGTCAGTCAGTGCCGATTCAATTAAACAGTTATCATTCAAATAGTGGCTCAGAGGAGCAGAGAGCGTGCTCGGTAGAAGCACCCCCTGTTGAGCCAGCGCGTGCCCCAATAAGCTTGTTTTAGTGGCACCATTTAACGCCCCGCCCCCGCCCCCTCCCCTCCCTCTCCCCCTCGGTTCACAAAAGGCACTGCATGTTTTTCGCCGTTTTTATCATACCCGCAGCCATACAGCCATACACAATATCTTACCAGTACGTAGCATTTGTTTTTGCTCTGGGTGCACCGTGCGTCTAACACTCCTGTATCCCGTCGGCTTGCCAATGCAATGCACGTGCTACTGTAGAGTGAACACCACCTTTATCCGTCTAGACAGCGGAATCACCGAAGCAAAACAAACGCACTACAATGGTAGTAGTACCGGTGATCCCAAAGACCGACTTCGTGAAAAAAAAACGAGAAATAAACTCACTGCAGTCTACGTGCATGATCCAGTACGTGCTAAGCACCGCACTGCAACTGCTACGAAAACAAGAACGATTTTCGTTTCGGTCGTCACTTGTACTTTCCAGATCAACCTGTGTGAGGCCTTTAGTAGTCTCCTGGACTGTATTAGACTAGCCGTGGTCACAGCCGTCTCCCCTCCCCCCCCTTGGTACTCGCGATCATTTTCATCGCGCATAGGGTTCAGCACTCCCACTGCTCGTTGAGGTTCCTCGAATTTTCCCAACTCGCACTTCCGGCGACAGAAAAAGACACAGAAAAAGTGCCTTGTGAAACAAATACACCAGCCGGGGTTCGAACCCCAGCACAGCCACCAGCAAGGGCAAGAGTTTACCACCAGACGACAGTGAACCCTGCCTCTACCGACCTAAAATTTCCTGACTTATCATACAAGAAAATAAAAATAAACGGTCCGAGAAAAAATCCCTTTCCTTGTCTTTATTGTTGTAACGTAATGCCAAAACATACCTTACCAACGACAACCAACGCCAAAACAAACCTTATCAACGACCGCCAGCTGACTCGAGACTGAAATAAAATATGGCCAAATATGTACTGCTGTATGCCCCAGAGGCGATTGACGGACTTCATGTAGCACCCCACCTATTCACCAAGAAGGCCATATTTCAATGCCACGCACGACACAACCCGTCCCGGCAACATTTTTCCTCGACACAACACAAACCAAACACCACACAATATGCACGAATAAGAAAAATCCGTACGTATTGATACCAAAAACACACCAGCGGCAGAGAGAGGGATAACTATTATAACTGTACGAAGTATGTACGCGACCACGGCATTCCCTACGTAACGTAAAATGCTGTTTACCTACGAACAACACACAAGTTCACGCACATATTTTAAGACACTACTGCTTATGGAGGCCGAATCTTTTCACACCTGGGACAGATCACTGACAGATCATACAGATCATGCAGATCGTTCCTACATTATGATCTAGCTCCTTCAAGGCATATCTATTCCTGATACTGTATGATCTGTATGATCTGTATGATCTAGCTCATGTTGCCGGGTGGGAGGCATACAATCTGCATGATCTAGCGCATGTTTCCTGTACTATGCAGATCCTACACAACCTCACAACGGCAGGTGAGGAACTACGTAGGTTATCTACTCTAGACAGATAGATAGATAGATCATGATCCGTCCGAGGCGTGCAAGCTTTCGAGGCCTTTGGGAGTCAAGGCCTGTCCATCTGGCTACCATTCTCTGATCCCTGGAGACTCAAACAAAAGACGGGTACCCGCCGATTGATTATCTCCCCCTTCCCGCGTAACAAAAACCAAACAGAAAAAAAAAAACGAAAATCGACGCTTGACATTCGTTTTCGTTAAAACGAAAATCGACATTCGTTTTCATTAAAACGAAAATCGACAATCGTTTTCGTGAAAATGGACATTTATTTTAGCTGTCCGTAACCTATCAAGCAATGTAAACCATCGCTGCAAAACTCGCGTACGGTCTCTCCCTGCGGTATTGTCGCATTACCTATTATTAGAAATAGCAGCCTAGCCATAAAGAGATAGGCGCCACGGGAACCACTCCGATTGCGGAACAAACATTGTCGTTTCAGTCAACCGTTACCATCGAATAGGCGAATACATAATGGCACTGTTGACGTGCTACATACAGTGTACTACTGTAGTTCGAGTAAAAGGCCTCTACAGGCTTGACACACGAAAAAAAAGAAGAGAAACCATATCAATCACGATAGAGCTGACACGGTCCGTCCAACGTTGTCAGCGCCAGCAAGCCATCACACCCTAGGTAAGCGCAAAAACAGAAGAAAAAAAATAGTTCCGACTGGTAGAAACCGATCAATTAAAGGAGGAATGCGATTGGTCGAAAAACACTAAAGGGGAGGCACGATTGTTCGAACGAAATATGAGTACGTCTAGAATAAAAGTACCTGGTGTCAAACTCATAGCTGAGGTTTTCTTAAACAAACAAACAGTAGAATGGAGGAACGCCATCGGTAAAAAAATATTGGTTGCGCCGTGAAGTCATGCACATTCCAGTCCCGTTTCACGTACACGTATATACGTAATAATACACAATACGAGTGTGGGGGTGGCGTGTCTTCGTCCCGGGTGCGAAGCAGGATGGTCGTGGTCACAGCTCATGCCCCACGATGAGACCGTCGTTGGTTGTGTCGCGCTAACACTCTTCGAACTCAATGAAACCGCTTCCGTCTTTGTCCAGCTGCGAGAACCGGCACGACACCTCGTCGACGTCCTCTTGCGTCACCTTTTCCTGGGGGCGTTTTCAAGAAGCGTTCGGTTTTGACGGCGTTCGGTTTAGACAGCGTTCGGTTTTGGTGATGTTCGTCAATGTTTAGGGCGTTCGGTTTCGGCATGGGTGTGTCTAGCTCTGACGACGTCCGTTCATTTCATTAGGGCGCTCGGTTTGTACCAGCATTCGGTTGCGAGGGCATTCGGTTTTGAGGGCGTCCGTTTGTGAGGGCATTCGGTTTTTACAGCGTTCGGTTTTGAGGGCGTTCGGTGTTGGCAGCGTTCGGCTTAGACAGCGTGTGGTTTGGTTTTCGTTGTCTTACGGCGTTCGGTTTTGAGCGTCCGGGTTTTGACGGCGTTCGGTTTTAGACCGTGTTCGATTTTCACGGCGTTCGGTTTTGACGATATTCGTTGTTTTAGGGCGTTCGGGATATGATTGCGTTCGGATAATGACGGCGTTCGGTTTTGACCACTTTCAGTTTTGAGGGCGTTCGGTTTTGACCGTCAGTTCTGACGGCGTTCGGGTTTCGACAACGTTCAGTTATGACGACATTCGGTTTTGAGGGCGTTCGGTTTTAGAGGCCTTCCGATTTGACAGTTTGGATTTGACAGCGTTCGGTTTAGACGATGTTCGTTGTTTTAGGGCGTTCGGTTTTGAGGGTGTTCGGTTTATGACGACATTCGGTTATGAGGGTGTTCAGTTTTTAACACGTTCCGAATTTTGACGACGTTCCGTTTCTCGGGCGCTCGGCTGCATCGGCGTCGGCTTATCGGTGGAGACGCGACAGCCGAGGGGCGGTGCGTGATTACGTTCGCGGCTTATTGCTCGTCTACAGTATCCCAATGTGCCAGGCAAGGCAAAAACAATACCGGTCGTTGTCTATTAATAGTGAGCTTCGATAAAAACGAACGATTTATGGAAGAGTTATACACCAGGTGTTATTGTTAAATACCTGGTATATACTCAAGTGTGAACGCAGTAAAACACCGACCGAGCGCTACAAAAAATGATTTGCAATTGAGCACACAATATTAGAGACAAGCAGCAACGACTTTTAATAGAGCCACCATACACCGCTGCTTGCCCGGCGGCTCCCGTAGGGCGAGAAGGTGAAACAAAAAAAAGCCAAACTACCAACATCCTAGAGCTCCAATCTCAAATCTCCAACGTCAAATCTCAAATCTCAAATGTCAACTCTCAAATATCAACATCTCAAATATCACATATCAAATGCCACCTTCCGAATATTCCATCTAACACATCTCATCTCTCATCTCAAAGCTCAAGTTTTTTCTCCAATATCCAATCTCAAATACCAACTATTAAACTTGTCTATCTCTGTTGTATGGCCTTATTGCGTACACGGTACGTTCGGAACGCGATGTAGCAACATAAGTACTATATATGATGAAAAATCAGCGCGGACACTGGGTGCGCTAGATATCGATGGGTGCAAAGAACGCTTAAAAGCGAAGAAGGTACACACATATATATCTAAACCTCAAAGCTCAAATCTCAATTTTTCATATACGAAATCTATACCCTCACCTATCAAATCTCCAATCTTCATTCTCCATTCTCCAACTATAATCTCCAATATCAAATCTCCAATCTCAAATGTCAATTAATTAATCTGAAGTCTGAAGTCTGAAATCGGAAATCGGAAATCGGAAAAAAAGCTCACTCACTTGCGCGACGAGGGTGCGGCACATGAACTCATACGGGCTGACTAGGCCATCGCCGTCAGCGTCCATACTGTGGTAATCCGTCTTGGTGATGGTTGCCTCGAGGATTCGCTTTTGTCGGGCCTCTGTCGAGCCCGCCACTCTCATCTGCGGCGGCAGCGGCGTCCAAAAAGCCAAGACGTCAGGAGACCACAGCAGTCCAGACATGTATGTACGTACGTAACGGACGGCGGTCTAACTTAACCCTTAGGCTACTGAAAGCAAATGTCCCACACAAATTCCAAGTAGGGTGTCCCAAAAAACAAATGGTTGCAGTTCTTAAGGGGGTTAATGTACTGCTTAGGTTTAGTATGGGACGTGTGCTACGGTAGGGGTGTATAACATCTGAACTTTCTGAGAACCTTCCGCGAAATTTCTGGGAAAATTCTGAGGCTCCTCACTTGAGAAGGTCCACAATCGACTTATTAGAGAAAAGCCGAAACCTAGTGCCAGGTATATATGAATTATGTGTCGTAGCCCGATACATAATCGCACGGGCTATTAACAGGCGGCTACGTATGGCAAGACCTTAAAAAAGGACCCATCGGATTTAAAGATAGTACGGGGTGCCATAATAATATTAATAGTAGTATATAACCAGATTCCACGATGGACCCCAAAAAACATGTATTCCCCTATGTTTAAAAACACCATGTTTGGCTCGGATTACTACGTATTACTATGCCCCCCCGCAAATAGTACCTGGTAAGCAATACCATTTTCAACTGCACACACGTTTCGAGTTGAAAAAAAAATTGGAATTAGAATATTTGGAAATAGACAAATATTTATATTTGGTTTCGCTGGCCCCCCCTAGTAGGTAGCTCGAGTAGCTTAGCTGCGTCAGGTAAGGAGCGCGGTCACCGAGAAATATTGGGGGTTGGGGGGCTAAAAAAGAGCAACCCCTACGGCAGCACGCCTACAAGCATGGGACCTCCTAAACTTGTGACTGATCCCGCCCACAACTGGCGTCTCCTGACGTGACACTCTTTTCCTAAAACACAAGGACCCTTTTGATTAAATATTATTAATCTTACTAATAAAACAAAAACGGTTCTTGTATTTCGGGACAGAGTGTGGTATTTGTTTACAAGTGTTTATATACTACATTGGTCGAGAAAATTCCTGGAAATTTCGTTCGGGGTTCGGGTGACGGTTCGAGTTCAAGTGGAGACGATGTCTTTGAACCACCGGACAACAACAACACCGACAACAACAACCATAACACAACAAATGCACCACAGTTTACCTCTGTGTAGTCGGAGATGACCTTGCCGAGGAGCAGGGTAGACAGGGGCAGGAAAAAAACGGCGAAGATTTTCGTCGCCTGCGTTGACGGATAGTAGTCGCCTGAAAAAAACGCCGTCGGGAACCACATTAACACTATGAATATTAATAGATTATTACATAACCCATATAAATATGCATAGATGCATCATCGGTAGGTCACCTTAGGTGCCGTAGGTGCTTACGTTCAGCAGTACATGCAGAAGGCACGTACGTACGTCCCTATCAGCTGATGTACGTACGTATCGAGCCGTGGCCGCATTACAATTGGCAACGCAGGGCTAGCTCCACCGGTGGAGCCGTGACCGTGCCGTTAGTACATACACATACGAGACGTACAAATAAATAATGGCATCGACATCGGCTATTATAGCACGATCGCCTTAGGCTGAGGTAGATAACTACCTGGTCCACCATACAACTATCGCATGTACAGCCAGGCGGAACACCATCGGGCCAGAGGGACGCGGGGCAGAATTGGACCAGAGTAAGGCAAGCCAGGTGTTTCACAACACCAGAAAAAATGAAAGACATCCGACACCGAGTACGATCGCACGACCGCACTCATAACCCTCTCATGACCCTCTTGGGACTTGAGAGCGATAAGGAACATTGACGATATAAACTGACGGTTACAGAAACGGTTACAGCAGTAGTAGTAGTAACGGCCACTGCGTGATTGGGTGATGACATGATATGGCACAATGGTTGCTGTCCGAGTTACAATGGTTGATGCAAGGCAAGGAGTCAGTCGTACGGCACGGGCGCATCATGATCCTATCCGTACTGCCCAACGGTCGTGTCAACGACCATGGTAACATCAACGGTCGTGTCAGCCATCATGGTAACAAAAACGGTCATTGTACCGTCAAACCCGTACGATGTATTTGTACACTAAAACGCACACGTTTTTCGTTTGCGTAGAGTTTACACTGGGAATACTGAAACCCATACAGGTAAAATAAGCAAATAAGCAACGCCCAGTTGCTTGGAGTGTGCTTGCACGTAAGCACCGAAAAAACTTGTTGAAGCATGCTTATTTATTACAGTTGCTTACGAACACTATGCAGTGAAATGCAAAAGAAGGCAACTGTTGTTGGTTAAAACTAAATGGGAATGGGAATGAAAATGAAAATTGACACGATAACAAAACGAAACAAAATGCAACTCGATGCAATGCGGCTGCAACGTGATGCCATGTGATGTCATGAAATGTCATAGTCTGTAATGCGATATCATGCAACGCAACACTGCAGCCGCAGCAGCAGAAAACAGCAGCAGCAACAGCAGCAGCAGAACAGCAGCAAGCAGCACAAAGCAGCAGCAGAACAGCAGCAAGCACCAGCAGCAGCAGAACAGCAGCAAACAGCAGCAGCAGAACAGCAGCAGGCAGCAACAAAACAGCAGCAAAGTACTAGCAGTAGGTACTCACCGTAGCCGACCGTGGAAGCGGAGACGACCGTCAAGTACAGCGCGTCGATTATCGACAAATTTCCGGAGAACTTGAACACCGCCGCCCCTATTACCAGCAGCATCAAGAACATCCCGATCCCATTCGTCAGCTTCAGCTGTCACAACAACAGCAACAAGGCCAACAACAGCAACAGCAACAACAACAGCACCAACACCAACAACAACAGCAACAAGGCCAACAACAACAACAGCAACAACAACAGCAGCACCAACACCAACAACAACACCAACAGCAGCACCAACACCAACAGCAGCAGCAGCAAAACACCAACAATAACAGCGACGACAACAACAACAACAACAACAACAACAACAGCAACAACAGTAGCAGCAGCAATAACAACAACAGCAGCAGCAATAACAACATCAACAGCACAACCATCACCAACACCACCACCACCAACAACAACAACAACAACAACAACAACAACAACAACAACAACAACAACAACAATAACAATAACGACAGGAGAGGGCGCAAGCAACGGAGCAGGGGGGGGGTCGAGGGGAGGGGAGGGCGCCGCGGGGGGAAACAACGCGGTAAACATGCAACAGAGCGCGGCGGCGGGAGCGGCGAGGGGAGGTGAAAAAGATCAGAAAGGCTCCCCGCCCCGGAGAGTATCGTCGTGTTGCTTCAAGAGGGGAGGGGTTCGGTCAAAAACGAATAGCATGTAGGGTCATGATCGAAAGGCAAGGGTGAACAAATGATACTATGGACAGAGGCCCAAGAGCAAAAACAAATGAAAAACAGCGCCACAAAAAACAAAAACAGCATGGCACAGCACAGCACCGTAAGCTGTATTGCGATCGCACAAAGCCTTGACAAGGCGTTTCTTCCCACTCAACGGTCCCACTGACTACTACCCTACGCTTCGCGTGCCATTTCATCCTGGCTCCAGTCTTTCCCCCGGTACCTCGACGGGCCATCTCTCAGAGGGGTTAAGCCGCACGTCGCAAACCGCCGAGAAACTCCCGTGCAACTCCCGTGCAACTCCCGTGCAACTCCGGCGCAACTCTCAGTGAGCCGGCTTTCCGCTCCTACACAACCATACCGCGGTTTTATCGCGCCGCGGCCGTTCGGAGCTTAAGCTTAAGCTTGAACGTCTTGTCGGCCGGTGTTGCACGTCGTGCACCGCCGAGAAAATATCGTGCAACTCCCGTGCAACTTGCGTGCAACTCCGCCGCAGCTCCGGTGCAACTCCCGTGCAACTCTGGTGCAACTCCCAGCGTGCCGGTTTTCCTTTACTACGTCAATGCTTCTTCAGAAATAACGCCGCGGTGGGCGACTATATACCAGGTATGCATTCATATGAGTTCGCTTGCATGTTTTGCTTGTTCGTTGTTTTTTTCGCGTCGCTGCGGTTCGAAGCCCCAGCGTGAGCTTAAGCTTGCGCGTCTCATCGGGCTTGTCGGGCGGGCGAGAGCAGCGCGCACTGCTTGGTTTTACTGCGGAGTAATTTTGCGGTAGTGAAAGGGATTCGTAAGTCTGACAGATCATGGGTTTCCACACAAAGTATCTACATATCTCAGGGCAGGTCAAAGCATTCCTGATCTGTGCGATCTGTGTGATCTAGCTCATGTTGCCGGGTGGGTCCCGCATAACCTGCATGATCTAGGGCATATGGCCAAAGATTGGATCTGTACTATGCAGATCCTGCACAATCTCTCACAACGGCAGGCTAGGATCGATTTGATCTAGATGATCTATCTGCATATGATCTGTATGATCTGTAGATGATCTGTCCGACATGTGAAAGGGTTAACTTAACCTTATCACGCTTACATTGGCGCGTTGGGTGCCCGATAACGTCGGAGCCCCAAGGCTCGATTCGCTCCCGTTGCCGAGCGGACCGTCAGCCGCGCATTCTTCCTCCCGACGCTTCTTGAGAAGGCCCATCAACAGGGCCTCCTGAAAACGGGGCGGAACGGAGTCACCAGTGTGCGATATCAGATGACATACAAGTATATATACCTGGTATACTTGGTATACATATACAAGATTTGCCTTCGGATTGAAAAAAAAAAAAAATCGTATAAGAAATTGGTATGCGCCCCCGGGCGCAGTACCTCAGCAGCAGCAGCAGCAGGACAATGATAGCAGAGCGAACAGCAGCACCAGCAGCAATACAAATATATGTAACACGCACGACAAGTATCCCCCCGGGTGCATTTTCAAGCTGATTGTCTTGACAGCGACTCGATTGCAAACGCCATCCGATGCGTCTACGAAAAGGTCTCAGCGAATGTTTTCAAAGCCCACCATTTTCGCTGTCTGTGCTCGTCTCCCCCAGTTCTGGAGAAAATGTGCTATTCATATACTATTAATAGTGTTAATATAAGGGAAATTGATTCGTACAAGGGGGTGTGGTTGTGTTATCACCCGGGTGTGATACGTACGGTACCTCTGTCCTGAAATGCAAGGATCGTTTGGGTAATGTACTTCCTTACATTTCTGAACAGACGGTACATACGAGTACGGTGTGGCATGGTATGGTATAGTATGGTGTGGCATGGTACGGTATGGTACGGTACGGTATGGTATGGTATGGTATGGTATGGTATGGTATGGTATGGTAAGACTTGCCTGTTGGTCGAGAAGAGACTCCACGAGCGTCGCAAGGATTGCCGCAACCATGGCCACTCCGATTAAGATGTAGAAGCACGCGAACAGCTTCGTCAGGGGCTTGTGAGCGCTCAGGTCTCCGTAGCCCACCGTGGTGAGCGTTACTGGGGGAGGGGGCGGGGGAGGGGAGGGGCAGGGGGCATGTACTCTTTTTTGCTTGCCGTAGTAATTTGACCATTGATCACGCATCCCTTTCGCAGACGTAGCATAGGGGAGGGGGGGGGGGTGTTACATCATATGCATTGCAGGGCCGTAGATAAAACCATCTAGGTGGGTAAAAAAAAAGGGGCGTAAAGGGGGGGGGGGGGAGCAGAGAAGGAATGGTGACACGTTGATCGGCAGAAGCCTAGAAGGTTTCACACGTTGGACATATCATCTACAGATCATACAGATCATCTACAGACAGATCATCTACAGGTAAATCATCTTAATCATCGGTTCCCACTTCATGATCTATACCTTTCAGGGAAGAAATATTCATCACCTGTATGATCTGTATGATCTATATGATCTGTATGATCTAGCTCATGTTGCCGGGTGGGAGCCGTGTAACGTTGCATGATCTACGAGATGCTGCCTGCGTTGGACCTGTACTATTCAGACCCTGCACACCATCTCGTAACGGCAGGTTAGCTTCTAGATGATCTATCTGTAGATGATATATCTGTAGATGCTCTATCTGTAGATAATATATCTGTAGATCATCTGTCCGACGTGTCGAAGGTTTGAAATGGAGGCGTAAAAAAACATGGTTGAAATTACGGACCGGTTTGGCCACCTTCTTTGTTATTTTTCGTTATTTCCGCTCCATGTGGTGACGATACTGGCACTGTTTATGGGGGACCATAGAAAATAGGACCAAATATTGATAGCAAAAATAGAAATATATAGGTTTTAGTGTATACCGTAGGTCCTATTTACTAGTATTACTAGTATTTACTATGCTCCACCGTAATAGTGTTCTTTAAGGCTTCTGTCATACCGATGGCGGAACTAACTCTGGGTGCCCCTTCGGGCTAGAGAGGGGTAACGGCAGAGATGCCGATGAGCTGCCCCAGCGTTGGGGAGGCATGCACACCGGTATCGTGTACGCACACCGTGCCATTTACTATACCGCGTACCATATACCACACACGAATTATTGTACCGTGCATCATACATTGTACCGTTTTATGTACCGTGCGCCATTTATGTTCTCATACTAGCTCATTTCCCTTAAATCCTGCGTGTTGTCACAAAACAGGCTGTAACAAAAAAACGCCTCTCGATGGGAGAAAACACAAACAAGTACGAATATGAACTGCAGTAGTACTAACGGCAGTACCGATACGTAGGGTAACTATGGTATTGAACGAGCTGTCTGTGGTATACCATCCCGTATTACTTGCAACCAAATAGTAGAACAATACCAGGAACATAACCATGGTATGATACTACAGGTACACCCGAGAAAAGAAGAAAAGGAAAAGAAAAAACACACCGCGCCGTTTACTATACCATGCACCATACACCGTGCCGTTTTCTGTACCGTGTACCATACACCATACCGTCAAAATACCGTACCACGTAACATACCATACCACCATTTTTTTTAAAGGTTGAAAACCAAAAACATTGTTCTGATTCCGCTCACCAATGCAAAAGTAAAGCGAATCCAGAGCCGACATTCCCGAAAGCGTAGTGTAGACCGTCACTCCAAGGACGAGGTAGGCCACCACGAAGAGGAGAGAGTAGATCGCCAACCAGCGCTTAGAGCTAGCAACCGTAACTTCGAGGGGGGTACAGCTCTCCGAACGGGGGCTGTTGAGAGGCTTGTTCAGGCTGGCATTGTGGCTGTGCAGAAGATGCGACCCTTCCACGCTGCGCCCCAGGAGTTAGTACAGACAGGCAGGCGTTCACAGCGACGGGATGCACGTTGCAAAAACAAGATAATACAGGAATTAAACGAGAGGGGGGGGGGGTTGTTTGGTATGCTAGGCCGTGGCGTAGGCGGAAGGAAATGCGGCGCGTCTATTTTTAATACTCTACTCAAGTATAGCAGCGTTGGTATTTTTACCAGGTAAAAACTAACAATAGTCAGTAAATGAAGGTTGCTGTTTATTAGCGGACTACGTACAAGTAGTGGCTGAAATCCGTTCACTGATTGCTACAACTAGTTTGCCATATGTCGGCGACTGGTGCTATAATTAAACAATAGTACAGTATAACCTAGAACTAGGTCGCCATATTTCGGAGACCGGTGTTACTATTACGCAATTTTAATGCGGTTTATTTAATGATGTTGGTGTGTTGGTGTTGGTATTAGTGTTGGTGTGTTGTTGGTGTTGGTGTTGTTGTCGCTGTCATGCTACTGCTGTAATTCACATGTGCCTTCTATACCATATCTGATACCATACGTACCTTCTGTGATACCTTATATAACACACTGCACCTCCCACAAGCGACATCGTACTTTCTGTGATATATTTCACGACAACTTGTACCTTCCACCACCGATACCATACCTTCTGTGACACTTTATACGATGTCTTACACCTCCCATCAACGGTACAGTACCATTCTTTTTGCGATACCTTATATTGTACCAAGTGTGATATCTTGTACCTTCCACCGAGCGATGTTATACCTTCCATGATCCCTTGCAATGGCACATTGTACCGTCCACCAGCGATACAATACCTTCCATGATCCCTTGCAATGACACGTTGTACCGTCCACCAGTTGCACCCGCCCAGGCGGGTGTGTATGTGCATGGTATGCGCATGGTATGCCTACGGTATGTCCATGTCCTCAGTCATGCCGGGCACTATGCCACGATGCCAAAATGCTAGCATAGACCATAGGGCGTAGATATCTACCCTACGACCACCACTAAGTAGACACACTAACTTTTGTATGTGGAAATGTGGTGAGCTCAAAAATCATATATTTTGCTAATCCACCGGAGGGTAAATTAAGTAAAACAAAGTAGACCCGTCGCAATTAATGCGTTGCAGCCAACAAAGCAGTACCAACGTACTGCAGAACAGCAGTGTATTGCCACCGCTGCTTAGCCGATTACACCCGCCGCGATCAACACGGTGCGGCTCATGCCAGCACAAGGTACGTAGGATACGGTACGCGTAACGGCATGCTCGCTCACGCCAGTCGTGGGTATTGCTCGTACTGCTACTGCTGTACTGCTGCTATATTTACATGCGCAAACCAGATGCGCATGATCAAGTATATGACCCCCATCCCTGCGAACACATCAGGTACTTCTACCGTACGTACTGCAGTACTTGGTCCGCAATAGTGTTTGTATAGTTCATATTTCCCCACGTTTCCAGTCACTTCCTTCTCGGAAACTCCGTGTCGCTCGAATACTTTTACGTTGAACAACATCCTTAATTATTCTTTGTTCCTAAAATTGGTGACCTACCTCCTCGCGCGAGCGTCCAACCCTAACCTTTTAGGAAAACCGCACTGTACAAACAGAAACAACGTGTCTGAGTCTATTTTCAAGTAATTTATCCCCGTAACGGGAGTCCTGTCCTAACACTATCTAAAGGTGCCTAAAAGGTGCCTAAAGGGTGCCTAACGCTGCTTGAAGGGGTTAAAAAGTACACTGGCAAATAGCAGAGCGACGCATCATATCGTCAGCGCTGCTCTACATGGACTGCTCTGAGGAAGCGTGGCTACACATTGATTGTGAATATCTGCGGAGGTTTTGTGCTTCTTGGTGCCTAAAGCCGACCCTCCGACCCGAACCCTAACCCTGTATCATACCGGCGATCAGTACTTGGATGCTGTGATTGTTCAGACTCTACGGCGCAGGCTGGTTCGGCCGGCTTGGACACTGGTGCTTGAAAAGACTCTGCAATGGTATACCAGGTATTGCAATAGGTTGATTCGGCCGGCTCGGGATGTTGTGGCTTGGAAGTACTCTATTAGGGGGGACCATAGTAAATAGGACCAAATATTGTTCGTACAAATAGGTAAACATACTGTTTTTTTGTGTACCGTAGGTCCTATTTACTAGTATTTACTATGGTCCTCCGTAATACTAACCTATTAATAGCTTGATTAAGCCGCTTAAAATATATCGGAAACCCTCAGCCAATCAGCGTCACTACAGCTACCTTATGAAGATCCGCTATCAATATATAACTACTACTGGATAGACGAGGATTTTTTCCGTTGGCAACAGTGAATCTCCACGGCGAGGATCGTTGGGGATATCTTCAAAAACGAAATAACGAAATACCATTACGTGCAAAGCAGAATGCATGAAAAAACTGTACATCCTGGTATATCGTAAGCAGTACCTGAAAATCTGGAAATTTGGTTGCAGGCGCAGGCGTAACTTCGCACCTTGTTGCTCGTACACACCGGTGCCACGCTGGCTGGAAAGCTATTAAAAAGTACCGTTTGGTGCTACGAGTGTATGCTGTAATATGAACGCCGAACGTTCCTTACGGTTCCGGACAGAGTGGTATCACAGCTCACAGCAGTGCTATTAATAATACACATCACTTCGCATACCGTTGATATATGTTGACATGCTCTACAACAGCGTGTTTGTCTGCTACAGGACAGCAGTATCCTTATCCTGTTCCCATCGAGAACAAGCACCATAACATCATAACCAGCTGATCATGCCATAAGGGTTTTTCATGGGTCAGGAAGTTCTTGAAATGTCACGGGTCGGGTCAGGAAGTCTCCAAACTTTCATGGGGTCAGATCGAGTCGCCCTTACCCGCCCCGTCCGACCTGACCCGCGAGGTTTGACACGGTCCGTGAACAGCCCTTCAATTAATAACCCTGTTTATAGGGTGTAGAGGAAGGACATCGCGTGTAAGGTTATTGCATCGGAGGTTACTCGTATACTATTCCTTACCCGACCCGACCCGACCCGACCCGACCCGACCCGACCCGACCCGACCCGACCAGACCTGACCAGGGAGATTTGACTCGACCCGTGACTAGACCTTTAATTCACAACCTTGTTTATAGCGTGTATATGATACTCGTACGTAGCGTGTATAGGATAGCGCGTATAAGGCTATTGCATCGGAGGTTTATCGTATACCGGTAATCCGAACTATGCTATGAATACTATTATACCAGGTACGTACTATTCATAATAATAGTACTACTTAACACTATTAATTGAGATCACCTTACCTTTCTGTGGGAGAAGACGGCATGAGTTTTGGATCGCCCTCGGGTGCAGTATGCGTAGCGGTATGTGGAGGCAGATAACCAACCCTCCCTCCTCGGCGCCTGATGGAATCCTTCAGAGAGAGAGAGGCAAACGGAGACGGAGAGAGAAAGAGAGGGGGGGGGGGAGAGAGAAGGGGAGAAGAAGAAGGGAGAGCGGGGGGGGGGGGGGGGGGGGGGGGGGGGGGGGGGGGGGGGGGTATGTGTGAGAGAGGGGGCGAGAGAGAGAGAGGACACGCACCGGCAGCCATTCGGATACAGACAGAAATATTGGCACGCAGTACTCGTAGTTTCGGAGAGATGGGGGCGTCACCGTTGGTTGATGAAGTCCATGCAGCGCGATGCGCGAAACTTCTTCCAGGCAATTTCTTGCTGCCCCATGTACGTTTCATACCACAGGTATGTACCCAGCAGGTTCGTTTTGCGATATGAATAGTTCAGCTGCAAGGTACCCTCGAGGTACCCGTAGAGCAGTACTTGTGCACGAGTACTCAGAATAGAGCACGGAGTAGAACTCACCGAGTATTCGACGCTATGGTTGACGAACACTCTTGACGTACGGCACGGAGATGACTACTACTGACTGCTGTATCCCCATACATCTTACACATTTGTTGACTGGATTGGGGTTAGAGTTAGTATCGTGCACAGCCAGCAGTACACAGCAGCAGCAGCAGCAGTAAACCTACCCTCGACCTATATGCAAGTACCCCTGAAGGGTATGAGTGGGTAAGGTACCCTCAAACCCTCAGAACTCAGAACCAGAACACGGGGCTCGTGCGGCGGAAATCAAGTTATGATGTGAAAACCATCTCAACACTCGTACGATTGACAAGAGTGAGACACTTTGGCGTGGTTCAGCCGAGGCCACGAGTCGAACAGGCAGGCAGGGCCGAACAAAGGGCCATGCTGCCATGCTGTCATGCTGTGCTCGGAGGCCGTACGTGCTAGCGGTCACAAGCCTCTACAGCAAGCCCTAGCCCTTGTTTAGTTCAAAAATAAGAAGAGGAACAATATGTTTATTCCAGTCCTAGAAAAAATATACGAACTCACAATATTCAGACCTTTGTCGAGGCTCGTGCTGCAGGAGCAGACACAAGGAGCCGTACCCGGGACGTGTACTTCCTCTCAGGCGCACCACTGCTGACTGCTGACTAGAGCGGTGGAGGGATCTGAAGCACAGCAAACAACACACCCACCTGGAGATGGAAAACGCGGCGGAACTCCTCCAAAACGCCTTTCGAACCACCTGGAACTCCTTCTGCGACCATCAACTCATGACCGAGAGCTGCAAGGAAGCCACCTCTTGTACTCCCGAGGTACGTCTTCCCTATGGTAAAGGCCCTCGCGTTCGCTTCGGCATGCCGCGCTCGGAGCGGACTGAGCTCAAGCTGGGCACCAGATTTGCCGAGGGCAACGACGACGGCGGCGGCAGCAGCAGCAGCTTCCCGGAGCTTCGACAGCCGACCGCACGGCACGGCTTCTGCTGCAGCAATCGATTGGAGTCACCAGCGACAGGGACCAACGTCACTGCTGCTGCTGGCGGCGTCGCCAGGGCTGACGCGTGGGATCGCGTCCATGGCACTCAAGGGAAGGCGATTAAAGAGGCCACGATGGAAAAGCTTGATTTCCGCCGCACGAGCCCCGTGTTCTGGTTCTGAGTTCTGAGGGTTTGAGGGTACCTTACCCACTCATACCCTTCAGGGGTACTTGCATATAGGTCGAGGGTAGGTTTACTGCTGCTGCTGCTGCTGTGTACTGCTGGCTGTGCACGATACTAACTCTAACCCCAATCCAGTCAACAAATGTGTAAGATGTATGGGGATACAGCAGTCAGTAGTAGTCATCTCCGTGCCGTACGTCAAGAGTGTTCGTCAACCATAGCGTCGAATACTCGGTGAGTTCTACTCCGTGCTCTATTCTGAGTACTCGTGCACAAGTACTGCTCTACGGGTACCTCGAGGGTACCTTGCAGCTGAACTATTCATATCGCAAAACGAACCTGCTGGGTACATACCTGTGGTATGAAACGTACATGGGGCAGCAAGAAATTGCCTGGAAGAAGTTTCGCGCATCGCGCTGCATGGACTTCATCAACCAACGGTGACGCCCCCATCTCTCCGAAACTACGAGTACTGCGTGCCAATATTTCTGTCTGTATCCGAATGGCTGCCGGTGCGTGTCCTCTCTCTCTCTCGCCCCCTCTCTCACACATACCCCCCCCCCCCCCCCCCCCCCCCCCCCCCCCCCCCCCCCCCGCTCTCCCTTCTTCTTCTCCCCTTCTCTCTCCCCCCCCCCCTCTCTTTCTCTCTCCGTCTCCGTTTGCCTCTCTCTCTCTGAAGGATTCCATCAGGCGCCGAGGAGGGAGGGTTGGTTATCTGCCTCCACATACCGCTACGCATACTGCACCCGAGGGCGATCCAAAACTCATGCCGTCTTCTCCCACAGAAAGGTAAGGTGATCTCAATTAATAGTGTTAAGTAGTACTATTATTATGAATAGTACGTACCTGGTATAATAGTATTCATAGCATAGTTCGGATTACCGGTATACGATAAACCTCCGATGCAATAGCCTTATACGCGCTATCCTATACACGCTACGTACGAGTATCATATACACGCTATAAACAAGGTTGTGAATTAAAGGTCTAGTCACGGGTCGAGTCAAATCTCCCTGGTCAGGTCTGGTCGGGTCGGGTCGGGTCGGGTCGGGTCGGGTCGGGTCGGGTCGGGTCGGGTAAGGAATAGTATACGAGTAACCTCCGATGCAATAACCTTACACGCGATGTCCTTCCTCTACACCCTATAAACAGGGTTATTAATTGAAGGGCTGTTCACGGACCGTGTCAAACCTCGCGGGTCAGGTCGGACGGGGCGGGTAAGGGCGACTCGATCTGACCCCATGAAAGTTTGGAGACTTCCTGACCCGACCCGTGACATTTCAAGAACTTCCTGACCCATGAAAAACCCTTATGGCATGATCAGCTGGTTATGATGTTATGGTGCTTGTTCTCGATGGGAACAGGATAAGGATACTGCTGTCCTGTAGCAGACAAACACGCTGTTGTAGAGCATGTCAACATATATCAACGGTATGCGAAGTGATGTGTATTATTAATAGCACTGCTGTGAGCTGTGATACCACTCTGTCCGGAACCGTAAGGAACGTTCGGCGTTCATATTACAGCATACACTCGTAGCACCAAACGGTACTTTTTAATAGCTTTCCAGCCAGCGTGGCACCGGTGTGTACGAGCAACAAGGTGCGAAGTTACGCCTGCGCCTGCAACCAAATTTCCAGATTTTCAGGTACTGCTTACGATATACCAGGATGTACAGTTTTTTCATGCATTCTGCTTTGCACGTAATGGTATTTCGTTATTTCGTTTTTGAAGATATCCCCAACGATCCTCGCCGTGGAGATTCACTGTTGCCAACGGAAAAAATCCTCGTCTATCCAGTAGTAGTTATATATTGATAGCGGATCTTCATAAGGTAGCTGTAGTGACGCTGATTGGCTGAGGGTTTCCGATATATTTTAAGCGGCTTAATCAAGCTATTAATAGGTTAGTATTACGGAGGACCATAGTAAATACTAGTAAATAGGACCTACGGTACACAAAAAAACAGTATGTTTACCTATTTGTACGAACAATATTTGGTCCTATTTACTATGGTCCCCCCTAATAGAGTACTTCCAAGCCACAACATCCCGAGCCGGCCGAATCAACCTATTGCAATACCTGGTATACCATTGCAGAGTCTTTTCAAGCACCAGTGTCCAAGCCGGCCGAACCAGCCTGCGCCGTAGAGTCTGAACAATCACAGCATCCAAGTACTGATCGCCGGTATGATACAGGGTTAGGGTTCGGGTCGGAGGGTCGGCTTTAGGCACCAAGAAGCACAAAACCTCCGCAGATATTCACAATCAATGTGTAGCCACGCTTCCTCAGAGCAGTCCATGTAGAGCAGCGCTGACGATATGATGCGTCGCTCTGCTATTTGCCAGTGTACTTTTTAACCCCTTCAAGCAGCGTTAGGCACCCTTTAGGCACCTTTTAGGCACCTTTAGATAGTGTTAGGACAGGACTCCCGTTACGGGGATAAATTACTTGAAAATAGACTCAGACACGTTGTTTCTGTTTGTACAGTGCGGTTTTCCTAAAAGGTTAGGGTTGGACGCTCGCGCGAGGAGGTAGGTCACCAATTTTAGGAACAAAGAATAATTAAGGATGTTGTTCAACGTAAAAGTATTCGAGCGACACGGAGTTTCCGAGAAGGAAGTGACTGGAAACGTGGGGAAATATGAACTATACAAACACTATTGCGGACCAAGTACTGCAGTACGTACGGTAGAAGTACCTGATGTGTTCGCAGGGATGGGGGTCATATACTTGATCATGCGCATCTGGTTTGCGCATGTAAATATAGCAGCAGTACAGCAGTAGCAGTACGAGCAATACCCACGACTGGCGTGAGCGAGCATGCCGTTACGCGTACCGTATCCTACGTACCTTGTGCTAAAACAGTATGTTTACCTATTTGTACGAACAATATTTGGTCCTATTTACTATGGTCCCCCCTAATAGAGTACTTCCAAGCCACAACATCCCGAGCCGGCCGAATCAACCTATTGCAATACCTGGTATACCATTGCAGAGTCTTTTCAAGCACCAGTGTCCAAGCCGGCCGAACCAGCCTGCGCCGTAGAGTCTGAACAATCACAGCATCCAAGTACTGATCGCCGGTATGATACAGGGTTAGGGTTCGGGTCGGAGGGTCGGCTTTAGGCACCAAGAAGCACAAAACCTCCGCAGATATTCACAATCAATGTGTAGCCACGCTTCCTCAGAGCAGTCCATGTAGAGCAGCGCTGACGATATGATGCGTCGCTCTGCTATTTGCCAGTGTACTTTTTAACCCCTTCAAGCAGCGTTAGGCACCCTTTAGGCACCTTTTAGGCACCTTTAGATAGTGTTAGGACAGGACTCCCGTTACGGGGATAAATTACTTGAAAATAGACTCAGACACGTTGTTTCTGTTTGTACAGTGCGGTTTTCCTAAAAGGTTAGGGTTGGACGCTCGCGCGAGGAGGTAGGTCACCAATTTTAGGAACAAAGAATAATTAAGGATGTTGTTCAACGTAAAAGTATTCGAGCGACACGGAGTTTCCGAGAAGGAAGTGACTGGAAACGTGGGGAAATATGAACTATACAAACACTATTGCGGACCAAGTACTGCAGTACGTACGGTAGAAGTACCTGATGTGTTCGCAGGGATGGGGGTCATATACTTGATCATGCGCATCTGGTTTGCGCATGTAGGGGGGGGGTATGTGTGAGAGAGGGGGCGAGAGAGAGAGAGGACACGCACCGGCAGCCATTCGGATACAGACAGAAATATTGGCACGCAGTACTCGTAGTTTCGGAGAGATGGGGGCGTCACCGTTGGTTGATGAAGTCCATGCAGCGCGATGCGCGAAACTTCTTCCAGGCAATTTCTTGCTGCCCCATGTACGTTTCATACCACAGGTATGTACCCAGCAGGTTCGTTTTGCGATATGAATAGTTCAGCTGCAAGGTACCCTCGAGGTACCCGTAGAGCAGTACTTGTGCACGAGTACTCAGAATAGAGCACGGAGTAGAACTCACCGAGTATTCGACGCTATGGTTGACGAACACTCTTGACGTACGGCACGGAGATGACTACTACTGACTGCTGTATCCCCATACATCTTACACATTTGTTGACTGGATTGGGGTTAGAGTTAGTATCGTGCACAGCCAGCAGTACACAGCAGCAGCAGCAGCAGTAAACCTACCCTCGACCTATATGCAAGTACCCCTGAAGGGTATGAGTGGGTAAGGTACCCTCAAACCCTCAGAACTCAGAACCAGAACACGGGGCTCGTGCGGCGGAAATCAAGTTATGATGTGAAAACCATCTCAACACTCGTACGATTGACAAGAGTGAGACACTTTGGCGTGGTTCAGCCGAGGCCACGAGTCGAACAGGCAGGCAGGGCCGAACAAAGGGCCATGCTGCCATGCTGTCATGCTGTGCTCGGAGGCCGTACGTGCTAGCGGTCACAAGCCTCTACAGCAAGCCCTAGCCCTTGTTTAGTTCAAAAATAAGAAGAGGAACAATATGTTTATTCCAGTCCTAGAAAAAATATACGAACTCACAATATTCAGACCTTTGTCGAGGCTCGTGCTGCAGGAGCAGACACAAGGAGCCGTACCCGGGACGTGTACTTCCTCTCAGGCGCACCACTGCTGACTGCTGACTAGAGCGGTGGAGGGATCTGAAGCACAGCAAACAACACACCCACCTGGAGATGGAAAACGCGGCGGAACTCCTCCAAAACGCCTTTCGAACCACCTGGAACTCCTTCTGCGACCATCAACTCATGACCGAGAGCTGCAAGGAAGCCACCTCTTGTACTCCCGAGGTACGTCTTCCCTATGGTAAAGGCCCTCGCGTTCGCTTCGGCATGCCGCGCTCGGAGCGGACTGAGCTCAAGCTGGGCACCAGATTTGCCGAGGGCAACGACGACGGCGGCGGCAGCAGCAGCAGCTTCCCGGAGCTTCGACAGCCGACCGCACGGCACGGCTTCTGCTGCAGCAATCGATTGGAGTCACCAGCGACAGGGACCAACGTCACTGCTGCTGCTGGCGGCGTCGCCAGGGCTGACGCGTGGGATCGCGTCCATGGCACTCAAGGGAAGGCGATTAAAGAGGCCACGATGGAAAAGCTTGTTCAAACGTGGCATGCCGCATCATCAAGCTGACCGGGCTACATCTCCATCAACAGCACAAGCACGAGCGCAAGCGCCAGTTGAAGTCGCTGCTGAGTGCTTGGCACTGCCTTTAGTATTGCAGCGCCCTGGGTGGCTTCGGTGGCAAGCTGGGTGTCCTGCTCCTGCTGCGGGAGCGGTGCTAGCGGCTGGACAATCTGGGTCGGGGAGGCTAGGCCCTTGCTTCCTCAAGGCAAGAAGCATCTTGAAAATAGACATGCATTACGTAACTTACTGGTACGCTGCTGTACGTACGTAGCGAGTGCTTACCTTCGACGCCCCACGAACACGTGTGATATCCTGTACTCGTACCCTGTACCCTTCACTCTGTACCCTGTACCCTGTATGTACCTGGTATAGAAGTACTGATAACTCGTATGGACCCGTTCGGGCTGGTCGGTGTTACTACATACCAGGTGCAAAGTATATAGCCCGGTTACTTGCCCGGTGGCCACTTTCTTTTTCTTGAGCGTTCAAGATTTTGTTTCATGTTCTTCGCTCTTGCCAGGCGACTATCATACGTACGAGTAGCTGGTACAAGGAACAGACAGACGCCTGCGACACCCCCGGGATTCCGAAGGGGAATCTTGTCGTACGTACGTTCGTACACGGTACGAGTACTCGTACGTACTGCTGACGTTCCTCTTCCCGGCCTTCTGCTGTGCCATTCGTGATACACGGCGGTAGAACACCGTGGTGATACTGCTTGGTCTTCTGCCGTGGCATTCGTGATACTCGACGGTAGAGCACGGTGGTGGTGGTGGTGGTGGTGGTGGTGATGGCGGTGGTGGAAGTCGGCCTTGCTTAATTGCTTTCGCGCCTCATGACAGTCCAAGTCGCGTTGTGGCGCTGCTTGCCTCGTCTCGATTTTCAGTGTTCACGTTCCCGTTCTGGCTACATACAGAACAGGACAGCTATGTATGTATGTATTCGTACGAAACAGGAGTTAAACTGAATCTGGGAATGGATCCAGCGGGCTGGATTTCTTAATGGAGAACGGGTACGTTGTACACTAACTTGAGTGTAACGGCTCCCCAATTATCACGTTCCTGTTAATATCAGCCTTCTTTTCTTATTGTTCGTTTTCTTATAATATCAGTAGCAATAGTACATGTTACAGGTGTCCTGTACAATACGGTACTTTGTATGCCCCGACAACCAAAAAATTCTACGTACGTATCGACGGTCCGTCACCAATAAAAGCAGGGCTGTTTACGGGTCCGGTCAAACCTAGCGGGTCGAGTCGGGTCGGGTCGGGTCGAGTGGTTGAGTAAGGGTAACCTGCACCGACTCGTAAGAGTTTGAAAACCCCCTGACCCCGGCCTGGCCCGACCCGCCTCGACCCGTGCGATTTCAAAAGGTGTCTAACCCGAGAGGAGCCCTGCAAAATCTGAACACCAGTCACGGGCGTACGGCCGATGTCATTCACACTTTAAGCAAGAATCCGTCACGGGCTTTTTTTCTAATATTGCCGCCTGTCACACCCGCAAAATGCTGAATATCGTTATGAGATATAATACCTTTGCCAATGACCGACAACCAATTCCAACTCAAGCGTTTCTCGTACATGGTCGATTTCATGCCGTACGACGTATGATAAAATATGATATGAGTACTCGTACGAGTACGAATAGATGCACAGTGGGTACGAGTACGAGTGCGTACTACTGCTGCACGTTCTCTCGACTCGCAAGCAAGCCGCTTCCGTCTTGCCGCTGAGACGACGCCAAGGACTGCCAGGACCCCCTGCAAATCAATGAAAACTTTAACTTTGGTGTTGCCGACTGACTGTCTACGAGCAGCGTAAGCGCCCAGCAGTACTGTTAGGAAGGATCACGTTTGCGCCCGTGCCGTAGGAGTGACTCCTTGCATTGTATCAACCATTGCAACTATATAGGGCACCAACCATTGTATCATGTCATCACCCAGTCACTATTAATAGGGGTCGGTACTGGGTCAGTATCTACTGGCAGTACACTGGTCCTGGCAGTACATCTCTCCTGGCTGACGGGAGGAGCCAGGATTCCAGGATCTTGTCAATGTACGTACGTACGTAGGTCTCACTACAACGCCTCAACAGAAATTCACCGAAACGTATGCATGACAAGATGAACAACAGCCAGTACTAGCAGCATTCCGTACACGCCTGTGTCACCATACGCTTTGTTCGCATTTTTTACTTTTTCCAGAGTCAAACTACCACCCCAGACCCAAAACATTGTCGTTGATATTCGGCCCGAAAGCAGCAAATGTTATACCTCTAGTGAAGCTAAATCGCGTAAAATAAGCCTTCGGCAGAGCCCCCCCCAGCGGGGCCCTCCGGGGGCACCTCCGACGGCCCCCCCTCGCCAGCCGGGGGGGAGCGATGGAAGCCGCGATCAAAATCCTAGTCCTGGTCAGATCAAATATCCTTGTCCTGGCTAGAGCTACCAGTACCTATATAGCCCTATATACCAATGACGCAGTTGTTGTTGCTGTAATCGTTACTTTGATGGTGAATTCCCCTACCTAAGGTCCCAAGAGCGGTATGGTATTAGACACGGCACGCGAAACCCTTGATGTGGCGGTGTTAATGTAGATACCCATCGGCCGTCAAAACTGCAACCAATAAACCACTCCACAACGTGGCACGTGGCGCTCTTAGCAGCTGTTACACAGCTGCACGGACAATACACGTGCATACCCTGGTATAGTATAGCATGTATAGCGGTGACGCATCCCCACGGTATAGGGGTATAAGGCATATAGCACCTCGTTATTCTGTGAGGTTTTGATCATATTACTTGATTATGGTATAAGATATGTATCCCTCATCATGAAAAAAACTGGCTTTTCTGAGGATGGTCACTTGATTATAGTATAGGATCTCTATACCTCATCCAAAAACTGAAAATGTTTGTCTTGAGGGTGGTCACTTGATTATTGTATAGGATCTCTATACCTCCATCCTAAAACTGAGTTTTCTGAGGTAATGGTAATAACATGAATATTGTATAAGATCTCTCTCTATTGTGGATACCAGGTCCCCTTCCCCTAGATAGTGCGACACCTTTTTATTTTTTAAGACGCGCAGTTGCACGTCTAAAAAAAAAGACGGGGTGATGTGGATACCAGGTCCCCTTCCCCTAGATAGTACCGCCTCATTACACACAAGTTCAAGGTCAACCAGAGGTTGCCCACTCCGTTCCGTGAAGACCCGAGACACCAACCCACCTCGGTGTGTCCTCCACACCTCAACCACATAAGAGAGAACCTGCCAGGGGCTCCGCCCCACACTATACCTCAACTAAAAACTGGGTTTTGACAAATAAATGTGTAAGGCCGAGGTACACAGCGAATAAACATGTATACCGGTATACCCGTGTGGAAAACACAACCCGAATTCGAAACAGAATACCGCAATGGTCGGGCAGTTTCTTAGTTGAGGAGTATACTAATGATAATATAGTCACTACTAGTCAGTCGTACATGTTTTTGCCAGATAATGCTACCTCTATCATGTCAGTGTCACAGTAAGTATACGCAGCAAACAGAGTCCTTCGTTTTCCACGTCATCGAAACCGTTTTCGGTTTTCGGACGTCCCGTACCGCAAAAAAATGAACAAAACACCCGGAAAATAGTGGTCAATAGTAACTTCATAACGACTCTTAATAGTGACATGTGGCGCTCTTCCCTCCCCCCCCCCCTTTTTTTTGGTCCTTGCGCAGAGTGTCGTGCGGTCGGAGGCGTTTCTATCTGTGGCTGTCCTCGTTGCCGTCCCCCTACTGCTGCAGTCGTGGGCGAAGATGGAGGCCGAGCATCACGACACCTTGGAATGCCGCACGGTGGTGCAAACCTACCTTGTCGCCGCGGGGGGGTGCTTGTGCGCGGTCCTCGCCGAGGTGGCGGGTAACGCCATCCTGGCCGTCCTTTTGCAGGTACAATATAATACCGGTATGATATTATCACTTAATCACTATTGATAGTGTCGGATATCGTATCGAAAGTGTCGATATTTCGATATTTATATCGGACGTTTCGATATGTCATATCAAACTCGTTTTGCTCACCACCGCCTGGTATCCCCTGGCATCCCCGTTATTGATCCATATAGTAAACGAAACGCTCCGACGTATTATATATATATATCGAAATCGTATAATGCGATGTCGATCAGATGGTTAGTTTATCAGTATCGTGTCCAACTCGATTCCGATATCGGTAGCCATCGCTAATGTCTAAACATTGCACAACAGAGCAGTACAGCAGCTGACTCAGCCACCACCGCCGTAAATATGATGTTCATACACCAACACCACCAACCATTGGACACATTGAAACTTCGAACAGCAGGGGCTCCTTTATTGATCTGAACGGAAAAAACACCTATTGGGTTTTATACGATGCCAAAATAGGTGCTTGGTTTTAGGCATCACGACCAGCGTGAGATATGGTTACTTGGTCGCTTTTCTGACAAAGTACGTAAAATAGTGTTCTGGTATTAATAGTAAGTTTCTGGGCTTTTTATCTTCATTGTTGAGCAATTAACTGCAAATCGCAAATCCTGATGTTGTGACCGAGTGCGAAGCAAGAACGTACAGCACCAGCTCCGTAGTAGCAGCGCACAGCTCCGCCATACAACCCCACCCCCCAACCCAAGTCCATATGCAAGTCCGCCTCACAGGCGGTTCTTAGCAGGATGCAGCTCACCCTCCATGCAACTCGCCCAATACCTAACGGCGCTTCGGGCTTGGTGCAAGCAATGTCTGCCTGGTTGGTGACAGCCCAACGTGCTCCGTCCCGTCATTGCAGGGATGCGAGGGTCTATGGTCATACGACTACGGCCGTGCACGACATGAGTACACCCCCCCCCCCCCCCTATAAATATATGTATATATATTTATAGGTTGGGTTGGCGTCGGTTGGCAACGACGCTGTAAAACACGCCACTCGCTGCGTGAGCTAGACAACCAGGGTGCCGTTTTTTTTTGTTATTTTTTTTGGCGGTCACCAAAGCTGGCGGTCGAGTAGATCATTTGTGCGGGGTGGAGAACCTTTGTTCCGCACAAGGGGAATGGTCGTATCACGTAGTGTTAATATGGTAAGGCGTCCGCGAGGCAGTTACATAGTAAAACCCATTGCTGTCTCCGGAAGTGGCCACACCAGAAATTAAATTTAACTCATTGAAGCTGTCGTCCATATGCAAGTCCGCCTCGGAGGCGGTTCTTAGCAGGATGCAGCTCACCCTCCATGCGACTCGCCCAATACCTCACGGCGTTTCGCGCTTGGTGCAAGCAATGTCTGCCTGGTTGGTGAAAACCCAACGCGCTCCGTCCCGGCATTGTAGGGATGCGAGGGTCTATGGTCATATGACTACGGCCGTGCACAACATGAGTACCCCCCCCCCCCAACCCAAGTCTATGGTCATACGACTACGGCCATGCATGAATATGAAGTACACCCCCCCCCACCCCAAGTACAACAAGCTTATCGGTGTACGGTAGTATGAACTGGCAACCATCACCCTCCAACAGCAGCGATGTCGGTGGCGGTGAAGGGTACCCTGCACGCTAGACTCAACCCACACGCCTCTACGTAGGAACTGGAAATGATCGACACTCCACATGTTCCCGACTATCGAGCACACGCAGCACACAACAAAAACAACAACAAGCACCACATAGCCCGGCGCACAGGCCAGCATGCCAACGCCCAACCCAACTTCAAGGTCAACTGGCGGGAGGCGAGCGCTTACACGATGGCTATATACCAGCCCGGTGCACGCTGCGGCTGACACGGCTCGTTGCGCGAGTGCTCTCTTGTTCAGCCTGCAGCCTGAAAACGACTTTCATGATAACTTTCTTCCCTCTGTCATAGCACATCACATCACATCACATCACATCACATCACATCACCCAAGCTACGTCACTTCATTAGGTCTCCCGCACGAATATTTTCCGAGTGTTCAATATTAATCTGTGGCTCGCGGTCAAGCCCTGCTGTGCTGCGGTTGGTCTGATTTTTACGTACTCCAAGCTGAGGCACACGTCGAAGCCGCGAGCGAGGAACTCGATTTTCTAACCGATTGAAAACCGCGTCTCCCTTCCTCGACTCGAATTTCTGGAGTGAGTTTCTAGCCGCTCCGTGAAATAAATACTGCTCGTGTTAGGTACATATTCTGCAGAAAACGTCCCGACTTTAGTTCCAAGTTGGTTAATCGTTTCTCGATGTTTCTGTCTGAAAGGGACCACTATGCCGAATTTTAGACATTGCGTGAAATGTGGGTTTATTATGTCAAATACTTAATGGCCTCATTCTTCTTTCTGCGAAGACAAAAGACGTAATGCATAAGCTCGAGTTTCGAATGTGTCTAATACGGAGAACCATGGTAAATAGGACAAAATATTGTTAGTAAAAATTGGGAAATTTACAGGTTTTTGTGTGGACCATAGGTCCTATTTACTATGTTTCCCCGTAATATGAATACAGCAACTTTCTATTCAATAAATCACTTACACAATATGTACAACAGCAGTAGTTGCACCAACGCCACGCGAATATTACGGGAAATTGCATGTGGTAGTTCTACCGCAGCAAACAATTCGGGGGGGACTTGTGAACACATTATTTACCCTGCTGCTGAAAAGACCAGGTGGAAATTACAGAAATGTACCCCCGCAATGGGCGATATATGATATGTAGTATGGTGTAGGTACGGTATATAGGTACGGTATATAGGTACGTACGGTATACTAAGCAGAGGCCGCAAAAACGACAGTACTCCGAAGGGGTAAGCACTTCTCGAAAGGCCGGCAGTTAGTAGCAGTCGCAGCAGCAGCAGCATGCTACGTACATACCAAGGGTGCTACGTACGTATCCCAAGGGTGCTATTAATAGAGTAGACAAAAAGAGAAAACGAGCTATTTTAGTATATAGCACTCTGACCCGGAATATAAGGATGCTTTGTATATTAAAATTCAACAGAAAATATCTTTCTATTTCGGGTCAGAGCGCTACACTCCTTCCTTCCCCACGCCAAAATGAAAAACAAACCAGTGCGGCGGGATTTGTCGACGACACTACGTACGAAAATCGATTTTTTTTTTTCATGTTTGTATTTTACTTGTTTTGAGTATCTCCCCCCTGTCTGGGTATCGAAAATGGGTACGTACGTAGTGGGTTAGGGGGGGAAAAAATTCGTGGACCCCTGGCTATGTATTATACGTGTTTGTACTGGACTTGTACAATGCGTACCACCGTACTTATGTGGGGTTATTTATTTCGTACTTATGTGCGTTCACTGTGCGTCTGTTTCTGTAAAGCGGGTGAAGTGTTACTGGTTATCGCACTTATAAACTATAAACGATAAACGGAGATATTTCGTAGAGCACCGGTACCTTTCTATGGATGTTCTGCAAATAATCAGCGAATCGTTGGATACAGCACGTATCATACTACTCGTATGTATTTCTTGCGCATGCGATGCTCGGAAAAAAGAGTTTCGTGTTTGGGCCGACGTCGCGACATTTTGGCACACTTCTGCGCTTAGGCCGGGCGCACGAGCCCTTGAGCAGGCCACCGGGACAGACCCTCCCCGGGCGAGGTCGAGGCAGGCGGGCACGGCATGTGTATTTAGTTTAGATAGTACATAGCGGAAAAAGCAAAGGAAAAGGTCCACCTCGCATCGAGAGAAAAAGGCATCGAAGCGCTTAGAGCCCTCGGAATTATGGTGCTGCAACGGCACTCATCTCGATATCATATATAGGTTTATAACGCTCATAACATAGCTGTTATACGAAGTAAGCAGACTGCAGGTAGGGTAACTACGCACACAAGGCCCGAAAATATGGTTAGTTACCCACCTGTGGCGTCTGGGGCCCTCCTGGGCTACCCTCGGGTTTGCTGCTGATGTGCAGACATGCATGTTGTTACTTGAACCGTAAGTGTGCTACTATAAGAGACTGGGAACGTCACCGACTATGGCGCATATGGTATCACTCTGTCTTCTCCTACCAAACTGTGCTACTGAGGGCCCACCTCTCTAGCCGGGCGTGAAGCCATGCTTCCCCCCGGGCTCCTGTCGAGTTCAGGGGCATAGATGTGGGGTAACCGCCTTTTCGCATGCTGTCATTCGTGTTGAGACATCGTGTCGGAAGTTCCGAAAAAAAAGCGGAACAATCGTACCTGTTATTCGGTTATCAAACCGGAAAATTGAGTCTCCCGACATTCGATAAACCTCCGATACCCAACATCCGGCGCCGCGTGCATCCCATCGACATCTTCTGCTCCCTTTTTTTGTCCCCCCGGATTCGTGTAGCACCCCAACTCCGCCCTCCGCTGCCTTGCCTTGCGTTTTGTTTTTTTTGTGTCGCAAGGTGGCGTGGAGGGTAGCGGGGGCACGGTCGCTGTGGACGTGGTCTGACCTAGGGAGAAACCTCCGTAACACCCCGGGTTGGCTGCACGCGTCGACAGCGCGGTGGCGGACTGTGGCCACCTACGTCGCTCTTGCCGGGGCGGCCTCCAGGGTCTTGGTGAGGCGTTATTAATTGTGAATTGCCGTTTTGGTCGTGGCGGCGGCGTAACCTTGTAATCCGAGTGTAACCGTATGCAACCGTATGTAACCGTAGGTAGCAGTATGTAACGTATGCGCTCGAAGAGCTACGTGACCCTTGCCGGAGCGGCCTCCAGGGTATCGGTGAGGGAGTCGCTATTCATAATAGTCGTTTGGGTCGTTGGGGTAGTGTAACTGTGTGTAACCGTATGTAACCGTATTTCTGACATATGTAGACGTATGTAACCACATTTAAACGTATGTAACATGTAACCACATTTAATCGCATGGGACCGTATGTAACCACCTTCAATCGCATGCAACCGTATGTAACCACATTTAATCGCATGCAACCGTATGTAACCGCATTTAAAGAGCGCGGCGACTCGTTATACCCTTTTTAAGACCACCCCGTGGCAAGCCAATCAATTTACGTGGTCTTATCTCCGTTTTGGTATCATCTTTTACTTCTGAAAAACAAGCATCCCCTACTAATTACAAGTAGTTTTTTATCGTGACAAGCCGATTCGCCTACTATGGCCTTTAACCGGATGGTCTTAAATGGGTACACCACTGCTGTACCAGATACTTCACCCGCCTACCACTCCAACTTTCATTCAAGTGGCTTGTCCCTAAGTTGTCAAGTTATGGATGCAGGTGCAACAGGTACTCACGAATCCTTTACACCTGTACCCCCACGGTTTTATAGGGGACAGCGTATTGTACTAGAAAGCTGATATTGGAGTTGAATTATTTTTGCGGCAGTGAAACGGTTAGGCGGCGTAATTAATTTTTATACGGTCGGTCCGTGCGAGCTGGGGGGGCATGCAATAAGCGTCGATGCTCTGCGCTGCCCTTGTGATATACCAGGTATCACGTATTGTTTTTGCCATTAACAGCAATTGTTGCGTTTTTCAGGCACAAATGTACTGTAGGTTGTACAAGGTAGTTGTGCGCTATTATTGACTCTTGTTGGAACACGACAACACGACCTCGTCGGGGCGACCCCGATCATTCGGATGATTCATGTGTCATACGCGGCGTGGCGCGCGCGCGCTGCAACTGCGCGCAACGTTAGGGAACGTTGGGCCTTGGACGCAACCGCCTGGGTGGTTATTGTTGTAGTTGTAGTTTGTAGTTGCACTTGTTGTTGCACGTGTATCATAGTTGCATTTGTAGTTGCAGTTGTAGTTGCAGTGGTAGTCGTGGTTGAACTTATATTTTGTAGTTTCTATGTTGTAGCTGTAGCTATTGTTGTAGTTATAGATATTAGTTGTAGCTGTACGTAGTGGTAGTTGTATGATACTACTATAACAGTTAAGGATACAAGTTGTACTTAAAGTTGTAGCCGTGCTTCAAGAGCGGAGCGAGGCGGCTGCTAAACAGTGCTCGATGCTCGCGTTGCAAAAAACCTAAAATAACAACCCGCGACTCACCGTCACGATTGAGCACACAGCATTAGACTGACATTTGTGTGTGGACTCAATGTGCCCACCTACTGTAATGTGCTTCCTTTTGTTTTTATCCCTCCGGCGGATGGGTACATATTAAGCGTTAACCCCCAAAGGCAGTATTAGCACTGCACCCCCGTTTTCGGGATACATGACGTGGAATTAAAGTCAGATTGAATGTGTATGTGCTGGCCAGTACTATTAATAGAGGGGTTAAGCTCACGACGCTTCTATTTGTACATATTACATATCATACATACGGGTGTCAAGTTAACTCTGCTGCCGTGACGGCGGCAGCAAAACGCAAAAGCCGCGGCCCCTCGTAGGCGTGCGTATGTCGACCCGACCTGAACCCGAGAGGATCAGGTGCGGTGGAGATAGCCACCCATAGTATGTGTCCACTCCCTCGTTGCTCAGCACCAAATGTGTCTCCTGCTGCAAAAAGTGTTGCGCAGGGCCAACTTGCCGCGTGCCAAAACTCATCGCGTCATGCAGAGTTAGGGTTGGGCAATTGCGTCGTTCTTGTTGGAGGCGGAGAGTGCTTCCATACACACAGCACGCCTGCTGCTGCTGTGCTGCATCCACGCATCCACTACTAGTATTGCTGCTGCTGCAGTAGGGTGTCAATCAAGACTCACTCTTGCCGTTAACGGCACTATAAACAAAGATGAAATGAAAAAGGCATATTTTGATATTTTGGCAAATCAACCAATCAGAAGCATTGCTCGTAAAAAAAACGAACTCACAGAATACATGGGTACATACTGATTGAAATGCCACCCTTATCCTTTCTTTGAACCGCGGCCCAGACCCACCCCGTCCATCCCCTCCTCGTGCTCGGCGGCTCATCCCCCCCCCCCCGCTCATGCTCCTCGGCCTTTTGTTTGTTGTTGTAGGCCCTGCTTGTAGGCATCAGTAACGTCCAGCCAATAGCCGTGGCTCTGTCATCCCCCACGGTGGAACTTCTACCTCGATGGTTGATTCGAGCGGCGTCCCGACCCGACAACCAGTTCGGTCTCAGCGCCTCTCAGCTCGGCGTGGGTTTCGGCCTGTACGTGTGGATTTCGTACTACATGTGCGCGTTCTTGCCATATCGGCTGCTCTACGACGAGTACCAGAGCTTTCCCCGCAGGGTTGCCCAGGTGAGGGAGGCTTTTTTTTCGTGTTTGCTTTCTTTTTTTGTCATTCTTTGTTTGCTGAGCCTCTAACTCTACATTTTTGCCTTGTCTGGCCTTGCCTTGCCTTTGCCTTGCCTTTGCCTTGCCTTGCCTTGCCTTGCCTTGCCTTGCCTTGCCTTGCCTTGCCTTGCCTTGCCTTGCCTTGCCTTGCCTTGCCTTGCCTTGCCTTGCCTTGCCTTGCCTTGCCTTGCCTTGCCTTGCCTTGCCTTGCCTTGCCTTGCCTTGCCTTGCCTCACCTTGCCTTGCCTTATCGTGTCTTACCTTGCCTTGCTTTGACTTGCCTTGACTTGGTGATCGGTCTGACAGTTTTGGAAGGACTTGGACAATGGGCAGGAGCACAACGTGATCCTCTCCACCAAGCTAGGCCCGGAGTTTCCCAAGCACCTCAAAATGAGGTAGGATAGCGCTCGGGATGACTGAGTGGATGGATGGATGGATGGATGGATGGATGGATTGATGGATGGGATGGATACATGCATGCATGAATGGATGCATTGATCGGGGGATACATGGGTCGATATATGGGATAGACTCTGACGTATGCTGTTTGTCGTGTGGGTTATGTGAGCGATGGCGTTCCGAAAAACATATCTGATGTGTTTTCGTGTTTCACTGTTTGCTTCCTGTTTTACGGTTTGTTTCTGTTTTTGTGCTTGTCTTTGTCCAGGATGGCGAAGATGCCGCCCGGAGACGATCGGGAGTTCCTACGGTTGGTAGGCATTGTGAGGCAGATGTCCTGCTCCCACACCGTAGTGCAGGTACGTCCAGTGTATGATGGACATCGAAACCGAGCCGAACCGAGCCGAACCGAACTAAATAGTTTACGTTTCCATTATTTCGGCCAACAATCCGCTCTGGTACATCTTGCCGCTGGTAGAGCTTCTTGATCCCGATCCGTCGCGAGTGCTTTCGGGTTTCGTCATGACTTTTGTTCGCCCGAGTTTGCCTGAATTTGGTTTTCGTAACGACCTGAACAGGCGTCGGTGATATCGAACTGCGTGTGTAGCATTTACTTCCAATAAAAGGCGAAATACCCCTATTTGGTACATCCAAACGCTACCGCACACTGTACTCAAGATAACTAGGTAACACACCCCCTGGGCTGGCTTTCTTAGCCGAGGTTCTCCGAAGCATGGAGGGCACATACGTACAGTACACCGAAAATGGTGGCCTTGGAAAGGTTGGTATCGTCGGGACCTTTCCATAGACGCACCTCTCGTCGTTTTTTTACTCTACCCGTTATCGAGAAAACCAGCTTTGATGTTCGTCTTATTAACTGAGGGAGTGTGTTACCTTATCACCCCCGGGTGATACGGTTGTCTGTAGCACAGCGTTTTGATCCCGACCCATGTGAGTGCTTTAGGTTTTCGTGTTGACCGTATCCTACCGGGCGGTTTTGGTTTTTGCGATGACCTGGACAGGCGTCGATGATGAAGAAAAATAAGCAGGGTAAGTACGGCGTGAAGATGACCCGCTTGGAGCCGGGTGACCTGCGTTACTGGGGCTCGGACATCTTCCAACGTCTTGAGCAGCAGGTGGGTTACGTGACATTATTGCCTTTTTTATGGTGGTGTTTTTCTATACCTGAACATCAAACACGCTAAACACAATAGACACCCTAAAGAACATCAAGGCAAATAAGGGTTACCTGAACAATACACACAACAAACACAAAAGACACACTACGAGAGACACTAAATTTTCTTTATTTGCCTTTATTTTCTAAAGTCGATAAACACACAATAGAGACACACAATACGATAAACACAATAAACACAATAGAGACACACAGTAAGAACAATAGACACACTGGAGACACTAAATACGATAAACACAATAGACACAATAGACACAATAGACACGCTAAACACAATAGACACACTAAAGAAAATAAAGGCAAATAAGGGGTGTTCCAACGATATTGAGTAGTTTCAGAGTTGAGGAGCCCCGTCAGGCAGAAAATGCCGGCTTTGGACAAGAAAAGGTACAGTACCCCTATCGTAGCACACGCGTCTACGTAAAAAATGGTACTGTACCCCTTACTTTTTACTCTAGTGTCAGTTTCGGCGTTAGGCTTTGACGGGAATGCCAAGGGATGGAGGCCACACGCACCCGATACAATTTATCGAAGTTTGATATTTTGATATTTGTCAAATCGATATTCAATATCGATGTATTCCGTATATCGAAACGTTCGTTACGATACCCAACACTGTATCATACTGTATCAACATGTGACTCCAGACGTGAGCAAATTACACACCGGGCTTCTTGAGGGAAACGCAAAAATTTCAGACCTCGGACAGATGAAATAGATGAAACAGGTCATACCCACTTGATGATCTAGATATTTGAGGGCAGATGATCTGTATGATCTGTATGATCTACGGTAGGTCATGTTGCCACGTGTGAGCCGTATAATCTGCGTGATCTAGCACATAGGATCTGTACTACTGTAGACAGATCCTGCACATCATCTCATAACGGCGGGTCAAGATATATCTGGTATAGATGATCTATCTGTAGATCATCTGCATGATCTGTAGGTGGTATGTCCGACATGTGAAATGTTTAGAAGCATTATTTTTCACTTATATAATAGCTGAGATGTGCCCGAGGTCTACGCTTTTTATTTAGTAACGTTCCCATCGTCTACACTTTAAATTGATGTTACCCAAATTGTACGCTTTGGATGGATGTTCAATCACGCAGGAGAGACGCGACAAGGAGACAGGCTGGAAGCGCCCTGAGGTGGCGGGATCGGGAATGTACAAGTACAACAGGGCAATTTATGCCAGGGTGAGATGGCCTCGTGTGCTACCAGGCGCAATCAACGGCAGTAGGGGGGTGACTGGTAGGCAACAATTGGGTGCCACTATCAATAGTGTAGTGTGGACTACTGGATAGTGTGGGCTGTAAACCATTTGTTTTGTTCGAAGCTGGGCGAAGTCGACAACCCTATTACGGGGTGGGCTAGTGTAATAAACACTAGTGATAATCAAAGCCCACGATGGACACAAAAATCATGTGCAGTATCCCCATATGTTTACACACCATGTTTGCTTAACCCATTCGGAACTGAAAAAAAAGCACACACTAATTCCAAGTGTTTTGTCCCCAAATACGAGGGACCAATTCTGAAGGGGTTAAGATTACTACCATATGTATTTCCCCCCGTAAACTTCTGTTTTTCCCCTCCCTACCGTGTTGTTTTTTGTCGTTGGAACGCGTCCAAACTTACACAAGATAATGCGCGAGATCAAGGTTCAGCTGGGCAAGACCGACGAAGAAATGGAAACAGACCCTTTGCTCTCGGCGGCCAACCTTATGCGATTCGACCCGCTTGCTGAAGAAGGGGAGTTCGACCTCATCATGCAGGTAGGATGTTTTTTTTTTCTCTGCGAAATCCCGAAGGGGTTTAAAGGTTAAAAGCAAGTGAAAGGGCTCAGTGGCGTCGTGAGGTATATATATATATATATATATATATATTTTTTTTTTAAACACACACAGCTGTGAGATCGAGAATTTCATCGAAACTCATCTTTGCAAGCTGAGTGGGATATATATATATATATATATGTACTCATGTCGACTGCCGTCCGTCAACGTTTTTTTTCTCTCGTTTTTGTCTCGTACCACTTTTTTTTGCAGAAGAAGGGGGCGATTGATGCTGCCAAGGACAACATACGGATGAAGGGGGATGGTCACGAGATGGTCATCAGGACGGACTCCACATCCGCAGACCGCTTGAAGGAAGCTGGGATGCCGCTCGAGGTGGGGGACGAGTGGTCGGAGCAGTTCGAGTTCGACGCAGAAGGGAACATCAACCAGAAGGACAGCTTTTCATACAGGAGGTGAGGGCGTTTTTTCACGAAAAAAATACCGCTCGGGCCAGAAATTTATTTACCGTTTGTCCATTATGAACAATTATTTAATCCAAAGGGTCCTTCTAAATCGGAACAGCGTGGTAGTTACCACTGATAAATGTCTCTGACTCTACTTTCAAGTAGGTTTTGTCCGCAAAAGGAACTTTTTGCCTTGACCACTTGTATTAAATCCGGAGAAGCGGAAATTTGTGTAGAAATGACCCCCAGATCAATTACCAAAACAAACGTTTTCTTAGTGGACGTAGTCTACTGCCTGAGCATTAGGGTAAAAAAACGTGATGCGTTCTATTCGTGAACGTATTTGTTCACGAGATCAAGAAGGGTTTGTGTGACCCGTGGAGGCTTGTGTTCGCGGGGCTAAAGGGGTTTGTTTGATCGGTGCAGGCATTGTTTGACGAGATAAATAAGTTTCATTTTTTTCGGGGTAGGAGCATTTTGTCGATGGATAGTTTTTTTGCGGAGTTTGAAGGGGGTTGGGGGGTGGAGGAATTTGTTCACGAGATAAAAAATGGGTTTCATTTTGTCGGCAGCGGCCAACATCCATTATGTTGAAGGGTTTCATTTGATCGACGGAGGCACTCGTTTTACGGATGAGGGTTTCGTTTGATCATTTAAAGCATTTGTTCACGGGATGTAGGGTTTCGTGTGATGGACGGGGGGGATTTTTTAACGATATACAAGTGATGTATGGTGGTTGGAGGCATTTTTATCGCGAGATTGAAAACGATATAGTTTGATCGGTGGAGGCATCAGTGTCGTGAGACTGAAAAGGGTTTGTTTGATCGATGGAGGCATTTGTATCTATTTTACAATTGCTAATATTATCCCACACATATATTTCAAGTAGGCGGTCCCCAAAACATTGGTGCGCTCTGAAACGGATTACAGTACGTAAGGGGTTCTCGTTTGATCGGCGGAGTCACCGTCATCGAGTAGATGGGGTGGCAGCGTTTTTGAAGAAGGGCTTGTGTGCCGGGGGGTAGAGGGGGCGTACTCATTTTTTTCTCTCCTTAAGTCGTTTGACCATTTGACCACGCATCCCTGTCGAAACGGAGCTGTGGGAGGGGGGTGTTGGTACATTTGTTTAAGTACTCGTGCAAAGCTCGGCAAGGCGATGAACAGGACCTCTCGTATGTCGTGAGAAAGTGTAGCAACACTGATCACAGCTTGTGTGCGACGCGCGCATTTATCGAATGTATCAAAATATAGCGTGTGGCTTGTTATTTTGTTTTGGCAGTCTATTGGCATCGATTTGTTCGCATGATACGTCATGCCTCAAGCACCACTGATGGCGGCATGATAATATACATGTATGACTACCCTGAAATTAATTATAAGCGAAAAACAACAATGGTTGCCTTTCTCGCTCTTGGACATAATTCTCACTCCATGCCTTCTGTCGCGAATGCTTTTTTGTTTGGTCTCGCGTCCGTTGCGCCTGCCTCCTTGCTTGCCCTTGCAGCGATGATACCGCCGGCCGAGCTTTGGAAGCCTCGATCCGATCACAAGCACCGAGAAAGGTACCGACGGATGACATCGAGAACGATACCGACGACACCCTCAATCCAAGAGCAACAAGGTCTTCACCCGAAGGATGACGGCACAATAGATTCTTCTTCAGCCTCAAGCAACAGTCGACCTAATTTTTGTATACGATAGTTTTTTACTGTAGGTGTGCAATGGGCGTGTTGTTACGTCTATACGTACAGCAAGAATAAGTTCGAGCTGAAGCGCCTGAGTGGAGAAAACTTAGTTCGTCGGGTTACTGCGATGCTCCCATCTCACAGATGCAAAGCAGTGAAATTGGTGGTACGATTTTGAGTATTTGTACCCCAGTATCAGTGTGCGAACTCGTGGGGTTTACGCAACTTTTAAGTTTGGTGTAGACTGGGCCTCGACCGGTTTGGCTGAGCCACAGCTCGCGGATATATGAACTGAACATGGCATGTTAATGATTTAATCGGGGGAAGTCACATCTGACGTGTACCAGGTATTGTTTTCTTAAAAAAACAACTTATTTTGGGTATCGACCAGTTTGGTTGAACTCACATCTGGCTTGTTTGTCTTTCATGATGGTCCCTTTCCGGGTCTATTTCTTATTGAGAAGAGAAATATGGCGAGAGGCACCGAGAGGCGCCCGGGTGGAGTATCCACAACCCGCTCTCTGAGCGTCAGTTCAAAATTGAAAATGTTCTCAGCCCTGACCTTCCCGAGGTGAAATGGCAAGAGCGTGATGAGGCGGTGCCATCTACGGGACATGGCACGGTACCCACCTATTCGCCCTCTCGTGGAGGTTTTGTGCAATGGCCGTGCAGAAATGCCTGTAGTGTAAAAAAATGTCGTTTTAAAACAATGGTATTCAATGGTAAAATACTATCAATAGGTGTAATAACTGTGACAGCATCCCTGTTACTGTACTTTACTTGCTCCCTTAGAGTTTGACGATGCTTGCTTCTGGTCTTGGACTGTTGAGGAGCATTCAAAACGAATGGGATGGGGGGGCGAGGACCAAGCGAAACGTAGAGAACATGCCGACTGTGGCAGACGTTATGCGCGATCCGTTAGGCGAAAGCGAATGGTAACGGCGGTGGGCTGCGGGCTGCGGCATCTGGGAAAAGGTAGTGTTGCGAAACCACCCACATAAAAGCTCCGCGGCTGTCGCCCTTCAAGGACGAAGTGACCGTATGCTATGTTCCGGAAGAACCGCACGAAGACACGCCACGAAAGGCTCCACACCGACTAGACGCGTTCCCGGGGGGTTCAAACTCCAATGGCATACCTAAGCGCCATATCACCGTCGGAGGGATTCGAAAACTCGTACACGACTTTCTCACGGGACAACCAACGGCAGCATAACCCATAAGCAGCTAGGCTAGAAGTTTGGGGACAATAAGGAAGAGAAGGAACCCGCAGAAAGGAGAAGAGTCAAACGAGTGACGTCATTGAGATAAGAGAAGGGTCAACAAGTATGGGTGTGATCTCATGCCGCAGCAGAGAGGCCTCATTGATCCCAAACTATACACGATTTAACCTACGATGCAATGTTACAACAGTTATCTGAAACAGAAAAGAGGTGACGCCCGCAGTGAAGATCCCCTTTTCAGAAAAGCCTCATTGTTGTACTGGGAGACAGTTGTTGAGTATCACTCCGTGAGCGATATCGCAGCTCTACAACAGCACGACAAAGTAGAAAGAGGCTAGGAAAAAAACAGACCATCCCGCCCGCCCATCGTTGGTAGCGAGGTGTACCGTCGACAACATCAGTTTTGATTGTGTTTATTTTACCGGGGTACCTACTCTCTGCGACGAGGTGCCGCGTTGATTGCTAGACAATTAACGCGGGAGTAGTAACCCTGGGTGAGCGTCTCCGGCTGGTCGCAGCAGGAGGCCTCATTGATCCCAAACTATATACATTTTAACCTACGACGCAATGTTACAACAGTTTACTTGCTTCCTCAGAATTTGACGATGCTTGCTTCTGGTCTGCGGAACATTAATACTGCCGCTGAAAGTATGGGAAGTCGCTCGTTCGACCGTCCCACCTAAAACAAGAGCTACACACTAGGGAACAGCACGCCATTGCCCTTAATGCTGTTTTCTATAGCGTGAAAACCTGCACTACTATCATACTCGTACCAGCAGGGTATGCATCAAGGTCGTCCCAAACTGAACTACAGTAAAACGCACTACGTACGAGTACGAGTATACTACGTACGGCTTACTTTCAACAACACTTGACCCTCGTGTCGCGTATTCAAAATGGTCATGATTTGTCGTTTACCGTACATAATATGTACCTGGTAAGTGATACGGACTTCCGGCATGCATACGAATGTTTAGTTGACGCACTTCGGCCGATGAGGCTAAATAAATGCAGGACTGCATAATGCCGGTGTAGGTACAGCAGTACAGTACGTATGAGCCCCTTCGCAATAAGTTACATGGCATTATTATCTTATATGTTGTCTGCCACCTTCAAGCTTGCACACTATACGGAGATGATTGGTGTGATTGATGCAGCACCGAGATGGCTCGTGCGGAGTGAATGATATTTTCGGTTCAACCTATATTGATTAAACCTCCCGAGGTGTGTGACTTGTGACCCGTGCATGACCTGTGAAAAGTCTGTGACATTCCTTATTCCTCACTCCTATTCCAAGGAGAGTTGTACTACTCGTACTACTGCTGTGTTGTGATGATGTGAACGAAGATACCAGGTACCAGTACCTGGTACTTTGTATGAAATCAAGCGCGCTGAACCTGAGAACACGGTTGGTTGTTGGTTCTGATCCACACTCACGCCCACACATAGGCAGGCGTGTTCTCGCCCAAAGCCGCGCGTGCGCTAGTGCACTCGGCACGATATATAATAATGGTGGTGTTTGGTTGTCTTTTGTTGGCTATTTGGCTGTTACGTGGTTCCACTGTTCCAATCGTGGATGCCACTCGTACTCGTAGCAGGTGAGGGCGGGCGGGGCGGGCGCGACACAAATATCATCAAGCGGGCAAACGAATAAAAAGGGAAGGTTTCCACACCGCGGGCAGATCGCCGATTTCCAACTTGATCACCTACCAGCTACTGCACGTGCTCTACTCGTATAATAGTACATGTAGATTTTTCAGGGGCCAGATCTATTCCCGGTCCTGTATGATCTGTATGATCTGTATGAATCTGTATGATCTAGCTCATGTTGCCGGGTGGGGCCCGTATAATCTGCATGATCTACAGTACCCTATGGGGTATGTTTTCGGGGGTGGATCTGTACTACAGTATACCGACCCTACACCACCTCTCACAACGTCAGGCAGATGAGGAACTACGTACTGCAGATGATCTACGAGTATCTACGAGTAGATCATGATCTGTCCGAGGGAAAGAAAAACAAACGTTTCGCCGGGCCGTTCATAATGGCAGGACTGTCAGGTTCTCGAAACGGCACTTTCGGGGACCGCAATCTACTGCTGCTGTATCAGCAACGCAAACCGCGTGAACCCGTATCTCATGTCTCGAGTCCGATAGTTAGCGTGCTTTTGAGGATAGCCGGAGACGCCCGAGCTGAGCATCTGCAGCTACAGCAGAGAGAGGCAGATAAGACATACCTGGTATCTGGTGAACGCCGTCCGGGGGGCTACTAACTGTAGCTACTGTACATCATTTAGACAGAGCAGCTCGAACGCTCGATTAGACCAGAGGCCGGGAGGATGATCGCTGCGAGTTTGTCCGCGTGCAAGCCGGGCACGTCATTGTCAACATCGGCAACGGCGACAAGTGGTGTTATTACACCAACTCCGTCGATAGAGGCAACAGCGGAGCAGCTTGGGATAGATCCGACATCAGAGCCGTACTTAATGTAAGAAGTCACTTTAGTACCGGTTATCTATTAAGAAGCGACAACGGAGCAGTATGTACTGGTACAGTACAGTACGTAGTCTTTTTGTAAATGTTGATGTTTCATGCACGCCCGGTCGATGATGCCCACCTGCCAAACAATAGCTCGACTGACGTAAATCTTATCTTTCGTATACACATGTATGTACAGCAGTAGTATTACGGATGACCAAAAAATGCGCTAAAAAAATAGCTACGTACCTTCCCCTTTTCGAGCACCACGATCATGCACACGCTGGACTCATCACACAAGAGCTCGACTGACGTAAATATTTCGTATGTATATGTACAGTAGTATGACGTCAACGGATGACAAAAAATGCGCTGAGATACCTTCCTTCCCCTTTCCGAGCACCACGATCATACATACGCTGGACTCACAGGCAACGCAACAATCAGGGGTGGGTCTACAATATTTTGACTTTTTCATGGCATGTACATCCCCCTCCCAAGGCAATCAGACCCAATCAACCTTTGGGTGTGTAGCATCAGTCCCCTTTGTCTCCGTTACAGTGTGCTTTAACCCTGGTGGTGTCGAATAAATCGTGAAGTTCTACTGAACGCCTTTTAACCTTCAACCTACTGCTGTGCTGGAAACCCCACCTTCCTCTTTTTCAGGCACGTAGTGTCGGAAATGCGAAGTGCCCCTCTCCCTCCAACGTGGGCAGTCGTCGAGCCAGCCACCACCACCCAGGCGGGGAAAACAAACTCCGCCCAGTCGCCGTCGCCTCGAGGCGGTGTCAACGCTCCGGTATCCCCATTAGCATCGTCATCAGCATCAGCAGCAGCGTTATCCGTCCCAATAGAGTATGTTAATCGCGTCACGGGCGAGAGAACGAGTCGGCACCCGGGCACCTCCTACTTTTTGGCCCTCGTAGAAAGCGAGCGGAGTCGAAGAAAAGGGTGTGGTGGTGCTTTATTGCCCCCTCCAGGGACCGATTTGATGGTTGGGCCGCTTCATCAGCAGCATCATCAGTCGACCGGGTCGCTTCGGCAGTCGACCCAGCACAACGAACACAGCGATCACGAGCACGGGCATGCAGGCAGCAGCATCTCTACTGTCAACAGTAGTAAAAGCATGAACGACATAATGGAAGGTGGCACCCACTGGGACATCCGCAGCACCAGGTCAGGAGCAAGCAACGGCCCTTGTCCGCTGTTTACGCGGGACCATATAGTTACAAAACCTACATATAGGTCAGGAGCAAGCAACGGCCAATGTCCGCTATTTACGGGGGACCATAGTAACTACTGTTGTAGGAACCAATATTGTTAGTAACAATAGAAAAATATGTAGGTTTTGTGTTATCGTAGGTCCCATTTACTAGTATTCACTATGGTCTCCGTAATACCGCGGGTATACAGAAATTAGAGCATTCGCTTTCTAGCTGTGTGCCGTACACTGTAATAACTCACACCCGGGACGAACTTCCGAGACATTTTTCTCCCAAATATTGCTCAGAGGGGCACATGTTATGGTACTGCTGGTCATGTTACACACACAATACACAAGAAAAGTGCTGGCGTGTGAAATATCTAGTCCAGATTTTTCGACAGATAGATGCGTCGCTCAGCAAGTGAATCACTCTCCCCGTTGTTGAGAAAAATAACCAGCTTTGACATTCGTCTTAGTAAAATAGAGGGGGATAAATACATGTACAAAATTGCAGCTGCTGCTCGGAGAGAGCTCGACAGCTTTTCTTAGACGTAGATTTTTTACCTTTTCACGATAACTGGCGATGACGTCCACCCGGCGACACGCAACTCCCTCATCGTGCTCGCCGACCCCTGCTCTGCCTACTCTGCCAAGGGCGGTCTCGGCCGTGCCCAACTCATGTCTCACGGGGCTGCGATTTTTCCAGGATTACATGCCTTTTTTGTCACGTGCACATACCATACCAACCAGTACATGCTTTTTTGTTCTACACGCAAACCGCATTATTGAAGATTCCGTTTTTTATGTAGACGACCAACCCGGAATTTGATCGTACCGGCTCCTTTTACTGCGGATATACACGTACGTATTATATGTACGAGTACCAGTACCGCTTCAAGCAGTAACAGAGTATCATATACAAGGTAATTTTTAATATGCGATGATACCTGTGCAGTATTCTTACGTGCGTGGTATTCAGCAGTATGATAGTGGTCGGTGTGTGCCTGCATATAGTACCGGGCAGGGCCTCGCGTGCGCTCGCGGGCGTGGACATGCGGGCGGTGGGCGCTGCAGCAACGTTTACCAAGAATATGGAAAGCGCGCATACAAAACACACACGCTCTTTTTGTTTTACACGCAGCTACTGCTCTACATGCATAATCAAAGATTCCGTTTTTTTATGTTGACGACGAACCCGGATTGTTATGGACCACGTACTATCTGTATGATCTGTAGTATGTACGTATATATGTACGTACGTCGTATAGTTTGATGCTGCTCGATCCTATCATAGCATACGAGTTATATACTCGTCGTACCCGAGTACTGCTTACTTAAAGTGAGTACGAAGTGTTAGGTGGGTGGATCGGTTGGTGCGTGTGTCGAGCGGTTGGTGCGTACGCGTACGCTACGTACGTGGTTCGGTGGGTGGGTACGGTGGTTGGGTGGGTGGGTGTGAGTGAGTGGGTTGGGTGAGTACGTGAGTGGGTGGGTAGGTGTGGGTGGGCGGGTGTCGGTGGGTCGGTTGGTACGTGGTTACTGCGTGTATCAACTTGCTCTGATCATCGCATTTTGCGGTTATATCATAGGCGTGTGGATCGTGGCCCATTTATTATTCGGTATTTTTGTTTTTGTCTCCGATTATACCGGCCACGCCCTGGCATGGTTCGGGGTACCACTGTTAATAGTACGTATATAATACCAGGTAGTGTGTGGCTCTCTCTGTATATGCGTGTATGTATGTGTACATTAAAATGGCCTTCTGTTATTTGTTGTTTGCTGCTGCTGCTGTTCGTCATTGTACACACCTGCCACTCCAGGTGTTATTCGATACAGTAATGATTCATGTGTCATACGCGGCGTGGCGCGCGCGCGCTGCAACTGCGCGCAACGTTAGGGAACGTTGGGCCTTGGACGCAACCGCCTGGGTGGTTATTGTTGTAGTTGTAGTTTGTAGTTGCACTTGTTGTTGCACGTGTATCATAGTTGCATTTGTAGTTGCAGTTGTAGTTGCAGTGGTAGTCGTGGTTGAACTTATATTTTGTAGTTTCTATGTTGTAGCTGTAGCTATTGTTGTAGTTATAGATATTAGTTGTAGCTGTACGTAGTGGTAGTTGTATGATACTACTATAACAGTTAAGGATACAAGTTGTACTTAAAGTTGTAGCCGTGCTTCAAGAGCGGAGCGAGGCGGCTGCTAAACAGTGCTCGATGCTCGCGTTGCAAAAAACCTAAAATAACAACCCGCGACTCACCGTCACGATTGAGCACACAGCATTAGACTGACATTTGTGTGTGGACTCAATGTGCCCACCTACTGTAATGTGCTTCCTTTTGTTTTTATCCCTCCGGCGGATGGGTACATATTAAGCGTTAACCCCCAAAGGCAGTATTAGCACTGCACCCCCGTTTTCGGGATACATGACGTGGAATTAAAGTCAGATTGAATGTGTATGTGCTGGCCAGTACTATTAATAGAGGGGTTAAGCTCACGACGCTTCTATTTGTACATATTACATATCATACATACGGGTGTCAAGTTAACTCTGCTGCCGTGACGGCGGCAGCAAAACGCAAAAGCCGCGGCCCCTCGTAGGCGTGCGTATGTCGACCCGACCTGAACCCGAGAGGATCAGGTGCGGTGGAGATAGCCACCCATAGTATGTGTCCACTCCCTCGTTGCTCAGCACCAAATGTGTCTCCTGCTGCAAAAAGTGTTGCGCAGGGCCAACTTGCCGCGTGCCAAAACTCATCGCGTCATGCAGAGTTAGGGTTGGGCAATTGCGTCGTTCTTGTTGGAGGCGGAGAGTGCTTCCATACACACAGCACGCCTGCTGCTGCTGTGCTGCATCCACGCATCCACTACTAGTATTGCTGCTGCTGCAGTAGGGTGTCAATCAAGACTCACTCTTGCCGTTAACGGCACTATAAACAAAGATGAAATGAAAAAGGCATATTTTGATATTTTGGCAAATCAACCAATCAGAAGCATTGCTCGTAAAAAAAACGAACTCACAGAATACATGGGTACATACTGATTGAAATGCCACCCTTATCCTTTCTTTGAACCGCGGCCCAGACCCACCCCGTCCATCCCCTCCTCGTGCTCGGCGGCTCATCCCCCCCCCCCCCGCTCATGCTCCTCGGCCTTTTGTTTGTTGTTGTAGGCCCTGCTTGTAGGCATCAGTAACGTCCAGCCAATAGCCGTGGCTCTGTCATCCCCCACGGTGGAACTTCTACCTCGATGGTTGATTCGAGCGGCGTCCCGACCCGACAACCAGTTCGGTCTCAGCGCCTCTCAGCTCGGCGTGGGTTTCGGCCTGTACGTGTGGATTTCGTACTACATGTGCGCGTTCTTGCCATATCGGCTGCTCTACGACGAGTACCAGAGCTTTCCCCGCAGGGTTGCCCAGGTGAGGGAGGCTTTTTTTTCGTGTTTGCTTTCTTTTTTTGTCATTCTTTGTTTGCTGAGCCTCTAACTCTACATTTTTGCCTTGTCTGGCCTTGCCTTGCCTTTGCCTTGCCTTTGCCTTGCCTTGCCTTGCCTTGCCTTGCCTTGCCTTGCCTTGCCTTGCCTTGCCTTGCCTTGCCTTGCCTTGCCTTGCCTTGCCTTGCCTTGCCTTGCCTCGCCTTGCCTTGCCTTGCCTTGCCTTGCCTCACCTTGCCTTGCCTTATCGTGTCTTACCTTGCCTTGCTTTGACTTGCCTTGACTTGGTGATCGGTCTGACAGTTTTGGAAGGACTTGGACAATGGGCAGGAGCACAACGTGATCCTCTCCACCAAGCTAGGCCCGGAGTTTCCCAAGCACCTCAAAATGAGGTAGGATAGCGCTCGGGATGACTGAGTGGATGGATGGATGGATGGATGGATGGATGGATTGATGGATGGGATGGATACATGCATGCATGAATGGATGCATTGATCGGGGGATACATGGGTCGATATATGGGATAGACTCTGACGTATGCTGTTTGTCGTGTGGGTTATGTGAGCGATGGCGTTCCGAAAAACATATCTGATGTGTTTTCGTGTTTCACTGTTTGCTTCCTGTTTTACGGTTTGTTTCTGTTTTTGTGCTTGTCTTTGTCCAGGATGGCGAAGATGCCGCCCGGAGACGATCGGGAGTTCCTACGGTTGGTAGGCATTGTGAGGCAGATGTCCTGCTCCCACACCGTAGTGCAGGTACGTCCAGTGTATGATGGACATCGAAACCGAGCCGAACCGAGCCGAACCGAACTAAATAGTTTACGTTTCCATTATTTCGGCCAACAATCCGCTCTGGTACATCTTGCCGCTGGTAGAGCTTCTTGATCCCGATCCGTCGCGAGTGCTTTCGGGTTTCGTCATGACTTTTGTTCGCCCGAGTTTGCCTGAATTTGGTTTTCGTAACGACCTGAACAGGCGTCGGTGATATCGAACTGCGTGTGTAGCATTTACTTCCAATAAAAGGCGAAATACCCCTATTTGGTACATCCAAACGCTACCGCACACTGTACTCAAGATAACTAGGTAACACACCCCCTGGGCTGGCTTTCTTAGCCGAGGTTCTCCGAAGCATGGAGGGCACATACGTACAGTACACCGAAAATGGTGGCCTTGGAAAGGTTGGTATCGTCGGGACCTTTCCATAGACGCACCTCTCGTCGTTTTTTTACTCTACCCGTTATCGAGAAAACCAGCTTTGATGTTCGTCTTATTAACTGAGGGAGTGTGTTACCTTATCACCCCCGGGTGATACGGTTGTCTGTAGCACAGCGTTTTGATCCCGACCCATGTGAGTGCTTTAGGTTTTCGTGTTGACCGTATCCTACCGGGCGGTTTTGGTTTTTGCGATGACCTGGACAGGCGTCGATGATGAAGAAAAATAAGCAGGGTAAGTACGGCGTGAAGATGACCCGCTTGGAGCCGGGTGACCTGCGTTACTGGGGCTCGGACATCTTCCAACGTCTTGAGCAGCAGGTGGGTTACGTGACATTATTGCCTTTTTTATGGTGGTGTTTTTCTATACCTGAACATCAAACACGCTAAACACAATAGACACCCTAAAGAACATCAAGGCAAATAAGGGTTACCTGAACAATACACACAACAAACACAAAAGACACACTACGAGAGACACTAAATTTTCTTTATTTGCCTTTATTTTCTAAAGTCGATAAACACACAATAGAGACACACAATACGATAAACACAATAAACACAATAGAGACACACAGTAAGAACAATAGACACACTGGAGACACTAAATACGATAAACACAATAGACACAATAGACACAATAGACACGCTAAACACAATAGACACACTAAAGAAAATAAAGGCAAATAAGGGGTGTTCCAACGATATTGAGTAGTTTCAGAGTTGAGGAGCCCCGTCAGGCAGAAAATGCCGGCTTTGGACAAGAAAAGGTACAGTACCCCTATCGTAGCACACGCGTCTACGTAAAAAATGGTACTGTACCCCTTACTTTTTACTCTAGTGTCAGTTTCGGCGTTAGGCTTTGACGGGAATGCCAAGGGATGGAGGCCACACGCACCCGATACAATTTATCGAAGTTTGATATTTTGATATTTGTCAAATCGATATTCAATATCGATGTATTCCGTATATCGAAACGTTCGTTACGATACCCAACACTGTATCATACTGTATCAACATGTGACTCCAGACGTGAGCAAATTACACACCGGGCTTCTTGAGGGAAACGCAAAAATTTCAGACCTCGGACAGATGAAATAGATGAACATACATACCCACTGATGATCTAGATCTTTAGAGGAACACTCCGATGATCTGTATGATCTGTATGATCTGATATCTAGCTCATGTTGCCAGCGTGTGAATCCGATAATCTGCGTGCATGCTTCACTGGGTGAGGATATGTACCACTAACAGATCCCTGCACAGCATTCATAACGGCAGGTTGGATCAGATGACTATATACTGGTATAGATGATTATCTGTATGATCATCTGATGATCGTGTTATCGGTATGTCCGACATGTGAAATGTTTAGAAGCATTATTTTTCACTTATATAATAGCTGAGATGTGCCCGAGGTCTACGCTTTTTATTTAGTAACGTTCCCATCGTCTACACTTTAAATTGATGTTACCCAAATTGTACGCTTTGGATGGATGTTCAATCACGCAGGAGAGACGCGACAAGGAGACAGGCTGGAAGCGCCCTGAGGTGGCGGGATCGGGAATGTACAAGTACAACAGGGCAATTTATGCCAGGGTGAGATGGCCTCGTGTGCTACCAGGCGCAATCAACGGCAGTAGGGGGGTGACTGGTAGGCAACAATTGGGTGCCACTATCAATAGTGTAGTGTGGACTACTGGATAGTGTGGGCTGTAAACCATTTGTTTTGTTCGAAGCTGGGCGAAGTCGACAACCCTATTACGGGGTGGGCTAGTGTAATAAACACTAGTGATAATCAAAGCCCACGATGGACACAAAAATCATGTGCAGTATCCCCATATGTTTACACACCATGTTTGCTTAACCCATTCGGAACTGAAAAAAAAGCACACACTAATTCCAAGTGTTTTGTCCCCAAATACGAGGGACCAATTCTGAAGGGGTTAAGATTACTACCATATGTATTTCCCCCCGTAAACTTCTGTTTTTCCCCTCCCTACCGTGTTGTTTTTTGTCGTTGGAACGCGTCCAAACTTACACAAGATAATGCGCGAGATCAAGGTTCAGCTGGGCAAGACCGACGAAGAAATGGAAACAGACCCTTTGCTCTCGGCGGCCAACCTTATGCGATTCGACCCGCTTGCTGAAGAAGGGGAGTTCGACCTCATCATGCAGGTAGGATGTTTTTTTTTTCTCTGCGAAATCCCGAAGGGGTTTAAAGGTTAAAAGCAAGTGAAAGGGCTCAGTGGCGTCGTGAGGTATATATATATATATATATATATATATTTTTTAAACACACACAGCTGTGAGATCGAGAATTTCATCGAAACTCATCTTTGCAAGCTGAGTGGGATATATATATATATATATATATGTACTCATGTCGACTGCCGTCCGTCAACGTTTTTTTTCTCTCGTTTTTGTCTCGTACCACTTTTTTTTGCAGAAGAAGGGGGCGATTGATGCTGCCAAGGACAACATACGGATGAAGGGGGATGGTCACGAGATGGTCATCAGGACGGACTCCACATCCGCAGACCGCTTGAAGGAAGCTGGGATGCCGCTCGAGGTGGGGGACGAGTGGTCGGAGCAGTTCGAGTTCGACGCAGAAGGGAACATCAACCAGAAGGACAGCTTTTCATACAGGAGGTGAGGGCGTTTTTTCACGAAAAAAATACCGCTCGGGCCAGAAATTTATTTACCGTTTGTCCATTATGAACAATTATTTAATCCAAAGGGTCCTTCTAAATCGGAACAGCGTGGTAGTTACCACTGATAAATGTCTCTGACTCTACTTTCAAGTAGGTTTTGTCCGCAAAAGGAACTTTTTGCCTTGACCACTTGTATTAAATCCGGAGAAGCGGAAATTTGTGTAGAAATGACCCCCAGATCAATTACCAAAACAAACGTTTTCTTAGTGGACGTAGTCTACTGCCTGAGCATTAGGGTAAAAAAACGTGATGCGTTCTATTCGTGAACGTATTTGTTCACGAGATCAAGAAGGGTTTGTGTGACCCGTGGAGGCTTGTGTTCGCGGGGCTAAAGGGGTTTGTTTGATCGGTGCAGGCATTGTTTGACGAGATAAATAAGTTTCATTTTTTTCGGGGTAGGAGCATTTTGTCGATGGATAGTTTTTTTGCGGAGTTTGAAGGGGGTTGGGGGGTGGAGGAATTTGTTCACGAGATAAAAAATGGGTTTCATTTTGTCGGCAGCGGCCAACATCCATTATGTTGAAGGGTTTCATTTGATCGACGGAGGCACTCGTTTTACGGATGAGGGTTTCGTTTGATCATTTAAAGCATTTGTTCACGGGATGTAGGGTTTCGTGTGATGGACGGGGGGGATTTTTTAACGATATACAAGTGATGTATGGTGGTTGGAGGCATTTTTATCGCGAGATTGAAAACGATATAGTTTGATCGGTGGAGGCATCAGTGTCGTGAGACTGAAAAGGGTTTGTTTGATCGATGGAGGCATTTGTATCTATTTTACAATTGCTAATATTATCCCACACATATATTTCAAGTAGGCGGTCCCCAAAACATTGGTGCGCTCTGAAACGGATTACAGTACGTAAGGGGTTCTCGTTTGATCGGCGGAGTCACCGTCATCGAGTAGATGGGGTGGCAGCGTTTTTGAAGAAGGGCTTGTGTGCCGGGGGGTAGAGGGGGCGTACTCATTTTTTTCTCTCCTTAAGTCGTTTGACCATTTGACCACGCATCCCTGTCGAAACGGAGCTGTGGGAGGGGGGTGTTGGTACATTTGTTTAAGTACTCGTGCAAAGCTCGGCAAGGCGATGAACAGGACCTCTCGTATGTCGTGAGAAAGTGTAGCAACACTGATCACAGCTTGTGTGCGACGCGCGCATTTATCGAATGTATCAAAATATAGCGTGTGGCTTGTTATTTTGTTTTGGCAGTCTATTGGCATCGATTTGTTCGCATGATACGTCATGCCTCAAGCACCACTGATGGCGGCATGATAATATACATGTATGACTACCCTGAAATTAATTATAAGCGAAAAACAACAATGGTTGCCTTTCTCGCTCTTGGACATAATTCTCACTCCATGCCTTCTGTCGCGAATGCTTTTTTGTTTGGTCTCGCGTCCGTTGCGCCTGCCTCCTTGCTTGCCCTTGCAGCGATGATACCGCCGGCCGAGCTTTGGAAGCCTCGATCCGATCACAAGCACCGAGAAAGGTACCGACGGATGACATCGAGAACGATACCGACGACACCCTCAATCCAAGAGCAACAAGGTCTTCACCCGAAGGATGACGGCACAATAGATTCTTCTTCAGCCTCAAGCAACAGTCGACCTAATTTTTGTATACGATAGTTTTTTACTGTAGGTGTGCAATGGGCGTGTTGTTACGTCTATACGTACAGCAAGAATAAGTTCGAGCTGAAGCGCCTGAGTGGAGAAAACTTAGTTCGTCGGGTTACTGCGATGCTCCCATCTCACAGATGCAAAGCAGTGAAATTGGTGGTACGATTTTGAGTATTTGTACCCCAGTATCAGTGTGCGAACTCGTGGGGTTTACGCAACTTTTAAGTTTGGTGTAGACTGGGCCTCGACCGGTTTGGCTGAGCCACAGCTCGCGGATATATGAACTGAACATGGCATGTTAATGATTTAATCGGGGGAAGTCACATCTGACGTGTACCAGGTATTGTTTTCTTAAAAAAACAACTTATTTTGGGTATCGACCAGTTTGGTTGAACTCACATCTGGCTTGTTTGTCTTTCATGATGGTCCCTTTCCGGGTCTATTTCTTATTGAGAAGAGAAATATGGCGAGAGGCACCGAGAGGCGCCCGGGTGGAGTATCCACAACCCGCTCTCTGAGCGTCAGTTCAAAATTGAAAATGTTCTCAGCCCTGACCTTCCCGAGGTGAAATGGCAAGAGCGTGATGAGGCGGTGCCATCTACGGGACATGGCACGGTACCCACCTATTCGCCCTCTCGTGGAGGTTTTGTGCAATGGCCGTGCAGAAATGCCTGTAGTGTAAAAAAATGTCGTTTTAAAACAATGGTATTCAATGGTAAAATACTATCAATAGGTGTAATAACTGTGACAGCATCCCTGTTACTGTACTTTACTTGCTCCCTTAGAGTTTGACGATGCTTGCTTCTGGTCTTGGACTGTTGAGGAGCATTCAAAACGAATGGGATGGGGGGGCGAGGACCAAGCGAAACGTAGAGAACATGCCGACTGTGGCAGACGTTATGCGCGATCCGTTAGGCGAAAGCGAATGGTAACGGCGGTGGGCTGCGGGCTGCGGCATCTGGGAAAAGGTAGTGTTGCGAAACCACCCACATAAAAGCTCCGCGGCTGTCGCCCTTCAAGGACGAAGTGACCGTATGCTATGTTCCGGAAGAACCGCACGAAGACACGCCACGAAAGGCTCCACACCGACTAGACGCGTTCCCGGGGGGTTCAAACTCCAATGGCATACCTAAGCGCCATATCACCGTCGGAGGGATTCGAAAACTCGTACACGACTTTCTCACGGGACAACCAACGGCAGCATAACCCATAAGCAGCTAGGCTAGAAGTTTGGGGACAATAAGGAAGAGAAGGAACCCGCAGAAAGGAGAAGAGTCAAACGAGTGACGTCATTGAGATAAGAGAAGGGTCAACAAGTATGGGTGTGATCTCATGCCGCAGCAGAGAGGCCTCATTGATCCCAAACTATACACGATTTAACCTACGATGCAATGTTACAACAGTTATCTGAAACAGAAAAGAGGTGACGCCCGCAGTGAAGATCCCCTTTTCAGAAAAGCCTCATTGTTGTACTGGGAGACAGTTGTTGAGTATCACTCCGTGAGCGATATCGCAGCTCTACAACAGCACGACAAAGTAGAAAGAGGCTAGGAAAAAAACAGACCATCCCGCCCGCCCATCGTTGGTAGCGAGGTGTACCGTCGACAACATCAGTTTTGATTGTGTTTATTTTACCGGGGTACCTACTCTCTGCGACGAGGTGCCGCGTTGATTGCTAGACAATTAACGCGGGAGTAGTAACCCTGGGTGAGCGTCTCCGGCTGGTCGCAGCAGGAGGCCTCATTGATCCCAAACTATATACATTTTAACCTACGACGCAATGTTACAACAGTTTACTTGCTTCCTCAGAATTTGACGATGCTTGCTTCTGGTCTGCGGAACATTAATACTGCCGCTGAAAGTATGGGAAGTCGCTCGTTCGACCGTCCCACCTAAAACAAGAGCTACACACTAGGGAACAGCACGCCATTGCCCTTAATGCTGTTTTCTATAGCGTGAAAACCTGCACTACTATCATACTCGTACCAGCAGGGTATGCATCAAGGTCGTCCCAAACTGAACTACAGTAAAACGCACTACGTACGAGTACGAGTATACTACGTACGGCTTACTTTCAACAACACTTGACCCTCGTGTCGCGTATTCAAAATGGTCATGATTTGTCGTTTACCGTACATAATATGTACCTGGTAAGTGATACGGACTTCCGGCATGCATACGAATGTTTAGTTGACGCACTTCGGCCGATGAGGCTAAATAAATGCAGGACTGCATAATGCCGGTGTAGGTACAGCAGTACAGTACGTATGAGCCCCTTCGCAATAAGTTACATGGCATTATTATCTTATATGTTGTCTGCCACCTTCAAGCTTGCACACTATACGGAGATGATTGGTGTGATTGATGCAGCACCGAGATGGCTCGTGCGGAGTGAATGATATTTTCGGTTCAACCTATATTGATTAAACCTCCCGAGGTGTGTGACTTGTGACCCGTGCATGACCTGTGAAAAGTCTGTGACATTCCTTATTCCTCACTCCTATTCCAAGGAGAGTTGTACTACTCGTACTACTGCTGTGTTGTGATGATGTGAACGAAGATACCAGGTACCAGTACCTGGTACTTTGTATGAAATCAAGCGCGCTGAACCTGAGAACACGGTTGGTTGTTGGTTCTGATCCACACTCACGCCCACACATAGGCAGGCGTGTTCTCGCCCAAAGCCGCGCGTGCGCTAGTGCACTCGGCACGATATATAATAATGGTGGTGTTTGGTTGTCTTTTGTTGGCTATTTGGCTGTTACGTGGTTCCACTGTTCCAATCGTGGATGCCACTCGTACTCGTAGCAGGTGAGGGCGGGCGGGGCGGGCGCGACACAAATATCATCAAGCGGGCAAACGAATAAAAAGGGAAGGTTTCCACACCGCGGGCAGATCGCCGATTTCCAACTTGATCACCTACCAGCTACTGCACGTGCTCTACTCGTATAATAGTACATGTAGATTTTTCAGGGGCCAGATCTATTCCCGGTCCTGTATGATCTGTATGATCTGTATGAATCTGTATGATCTAGCTCATGTTGCCGGGTGGGGCCCGTATAATCTGCATGATCTACAGTACCCTATGGGGTATGTTTTCGGGGGTGGATCTGTACTACAGTATACCGACCCTACACCACCTCTCACAACGTCAGGCAGATGAGGAACTACGTACTGCAGATGATCTACGAGTATCTACGAGTAGATCATGATCTGTCCGAGGGAAAGAAAAACTAACGTTTCGCCGGGCCGTTCATAATGGCAGGACTGTCAGGTTCTCGAAACGGCACTTTCGGGGACCGCAATCTACTGCTGCTGTATCAGCAACGCAAACCGCGTGAACCCGTATCTCATGTCTCGAGTCCGATAGTTAGCGTGCTTTTGAGGATAGCCGGAGACGCCCGAGCTGAGCATCTGCAGCTACAGCAGAGAGAGGCAGATAAGACATACCTGGTATCTGGTGAACGCCGTCCGGGGGGCTACTAACTGTAGCTACTGTACATCATTTAGACAGAGCAGCTCGAACGCTCGATTAGACCAGAGGCCGGGAGGATGATCGCTGCGAGTTTGTCCGCGTGCAAGCCGGGCACGTCATTGTCAACATCGGCAACGGCGACAAGTGGTGTTATTACACCAACTCCGTCGATAGAGGCAACAGCGGAGCAGCTTGGGATAGATCCGACATCAGAGCCGTACTTAATGTAAGAAGTCACTTTAGTACCGGTTATCTATTAAGAAGCGACAACGGAGCAGTATGTACTGGTACAGTACAGTACGTAGTCTTTTTGTAAATGTTGATGTTTCATGCACGCCCGGTCGATGATGCCCACCTGCCAAACAATAGCTCGACTGACGTAAATCTTATCTTTCGTATACACATGTATGTACAGCAGTAGTATTACGGATGACCAAAAAATGCGCTAAAAAAATAGCTACGTACCTTCCCCTTTTCGAGCACCACGATCATGCACACGCTGGACTCATCACACAAGAGCTCGACTGACGTAAATATTTCGTATGTATATGTACAGTAGTATGACGTCAACGGATGACAAAAAATGCGCTGAGATACCTTCCTTCCCCTTTCCGAGCACCACGATCATACATACGCTGGACTCACAGGCAACGCAACAATCAGGGGTGGGTCTACAATATTTTGACTTTTTCATGGCATGTACATCCCCCTCCCAAGGCAATCAGACCCAATCAACCTTTGGGTGTGTAGCATCAGTCCCCTTTGTCTCCGTTACAGTGTGCTTTAACCCTGGTGGTGTCGAATAAATCGTGAAGTTCTACTGAACGCCTTTTAACCTTCAACCTACTGCTGTGCTGGAAACCCCACCTTCCTCTTTTTCAGGCACGTAGTGTCGGAAATGCGAAGTGCCCCTCTCCCTCCAACGTGGGCAGTCGTCGAGCCAGCCACCACCACCCAGGCGGGGAAAACAAACTCCGCCCAGTCGCCGTCGCCTCGAGGCGGTGTCAACGCTCCGGTATCCCCATTAGCATCGTCATCAGCATCAGCAGCAGCGTTATCCGTCCCAATAGAGTATGTTAATCGCGTCACGGGCGAGAGAACGAGTCGGCACCCGGGCACCTCCTACTTTTTGGCCCTCGTAGAAAGCGAGCGGAGTCGAAGAAAAGGGTGTGGTGGTGCTTTATTGCCCCCTCCAGGGACCGATTTGATGGTTGGGCCGCTTCATCAGCAGCATCATCAGTCGACCGGGTCGCTTCGGCAGTCGACCCAGCACAACGAACACAGCGATCACGAGCACGGGCATGCAGGCAGCAGCATCTCTACTGTCAACAGTAGTAAAAGCATGAACGACATAATGGAAGGTGGCACCCACTGGGACATCCGCAGCACCAGGTCAGGAGCAAGCAACGGCCCTTGTCCGCTGTTTACGCGGGACCATATAGTTACAAAACCTACATATAGGTCAGGAGCAAGCAACGGCCAATGTCCGCTATTTACGGGGGACCATAGTAACTACTGTTGTAGGAACCAATATTGTTAGTAACAATAGAAAAATATGTAGGTTTTGTGTTATCGTAGGTCCCATTTACTAGTATTCACTATGGTCTCCGTAATACCGCGGGTATACAGAAATTAGAGCATTCGCTTTCTAGCTGTGTGCCGTACACTGTAATAACTCACACCCGGGACGAACTTCCGAGACATTTTTCTCCCAAATATTGCTCAGAGGGGCACATGTTATGGTACTGCTGGTCATGTTACACACACAATACACAAGAAAAGTGCTGGCGTGTGAAATATCTAGTCCAGATTTTTCGACAGATAGATGCGTCGCTCAGCAAGTGAATCACTCTCCCCGTTGTTGAGAAAAATAACCAGCTTTGACATTCGTCTTAGTAAAATAGAGGGGGATAAATACATGTACAAAATTGCAGCTGCTGCTCGGAGAGAGCTCGACAGCTTTTCTTAGACGTAGATTTTTTACCTTTTCACGATAACTGGCGATGACGTCCACCCGGCGACACGCAACTCCCTCATCGTGCTCGCCGACCCCTGCTCTGCCTACTCTGCCAAGGGCGGTCTCGGCCGTGCCCAACTCATGTCTCACGGGGCTGCGATTTTTCCAGGATTACATGCCTTTTTTGTCACGTGCACATACCATACCAACCAGTACATGCTTTTTTGTTCTACACGCAAACCGCATTATTGAAGATTCCGTTTTTTATGTAGACGACCAACCCGGAATTTGATCGTACCGGCTCCTTTTACTGCGGATATACACGTACGTATTATATGTACGAGTACCAGTACCGCTTCAAGCAGTAACAGAGTATCATATACAAGGTAATTTTTAATATGCGATGATACCTGTGCAGTATTCTTACGTGCGTGGTATTCAGCAGTATGATAGTGGTCGGTGTGTGCCTGGATATAGTACCGGGCAGGGCCTCGCGTGCGCTCGCGGGCGTGGACATGCGGGCGGTGGGCGCTGCAGCAACGTTTACCAAGAATATGGAAAGCGCGCATACAAAACACACACGCTCTTTTTTTTTTACACGCAGCTACTGCTCTACATGCATAATCAAAGATTCCGTTTTTTTATGTTGACGACGAACCCGGATTGTTATGGACCACGTACTATCTGTATGATTTGTAGTATGTACGTATATATGTACGTACGTCGTATAGTTTGATGCTGCTCGATCCTAACATAGCATACGAGTTATATATTCGTCGTACCCGAGTACTGCTTACTTAAAGTGAGTAAGAAGTGTTACACATTCAAGTATGCTCACCTCGGTACTGTTAAACTCCTTACTATTTAATGCGCTTCGGTAGTGATGATGTCGTTTCGAATCTTCACGACTATGCCGGTTTCGTAATAAAATCGACGG
>MEHQ01000856.1:266287-315341 GCA_008828725.1 Saccharina japonica
GGTGGATCGGTTGGTGCGTGTGTCGATCGGTTGGTGCGTACGCGTACGTACGTACGTGGTTCGGTGGGTGGGTCGGTGGTTGGGTGGGTGGGTGTGAGTGAGTGGGTGTGGGTGAGTACGTGAGTGGGTGGGTAGGTGTGGGTGGGCGGGTGTCGGTGGGTCGGTTGGTACGTGGTTAACTGCGTGTGTCAACTTGCTTGATCAGCGCATTTTGCGGTATATCATAGGCTGTGGATCGTGGCCCAGTTGTTATTCGGTATTTTTGTTTTTGTCTCCGATTATACCGGCCACGCCCTGGCATGGTTCGGGGTACCACTGTTAATAGTACGTATATAATACCAGGAATGTGTGGCTCTCTCTGTATATGCGTGTATGTATGTGTACATTAAAATGGCCTTTTGTTATTTGTTGTTTGCTGCTGCTGCTGTTCGTCATTGTACACACCTGCCACTCCAGGTGTTCTTCGATACAGTATCACTTACCATCAATATGTTTTTATTATATATGAATAATACATACTCGTACGGTACGAATGAAAATTTGTTGTTGAAATTCATCAGTACAGGACAATGATAAGAACCCAGCCTAATATTTCCAAGGAAATAAGAAATTCGGGAACCGTTCTATGAAGTTAGTGTAGGACGCACCCTCTGGAAAAAAAAACAGAAATCCAGCCTGGGTTATATTTATTGTTTCTCATTATGGATGTCCTGTATTACTGTACACCCCTTGGCAGTAAATTCGCTTTTGTTCACCATAATTAAGCTTATTTTTTAGTATTCCTACCTCCATTCTTCGCCGTTACGGGAATTGCGCGAAGCCGCAGGCGGGCGTCAGCCCGCCGCGGCGAAGCTCCCCTTGTATTATCGTATTATATTGATTACAGTATATGCCGTCTTATCATCTTGACTACAGTATATGTTGTCTTGTCATCTTGATTACAGTATAGGCCGTCTTATCATCTTGATTGCAGTATATGTTGTCTTGTCATCTTGATTACAGTATATGTTGTCTTATCATATTGATTACAGTATACGGTAGTCGATGCACAGTAATATAGTGTGTATCCTCGGGTAGGCCCCCTTGATGTCAAATACCAGGTAGCAGGTACTACGTGCGAAAAAAACGTTTTTGGGTTCTGCACGATTCTCCAGACTGCGCGCGCCCTGTTGTGGGTGCAATACCAATAATACCATTGATATATCAACCTTATTAATAGACTAATATTAGTAACTAAAGTCACTGGGAATAATACTATTAATATATCAATCTTATTAATGGACTAATATTAATAGTATTGATAAGACGGTAATACCTAAAAAACAGTATGTGGTATGTGGTACGTACGTAAGTGCTGCCACCGAAAGGGCATCGTGATTGATGTGCCCGTGCATGTGATGTGTCCACTTTTACTGTACAGTTTCAACGATGAGTCCAAGCCGAGGCAGCTTTACTCAGCCATATGGTCTAGTATAGTGTAACAGATGATCTCACACATCGGACAGATGCAGATAGATACAGTAATCCCACTATGATCTAGATCTTTAGGAAGCAGACATGATCTGTATGATCTGTATGATCTCGTAGACAGCTCATGTTGCCACGGTGGACCGTAATAATCTCTGACATAGCACATAGATCTGGTGACTACTGTACACACAGATCCCGCACATCATCATCATAACGGCAGTTAGGTCTAGTATATCCTGAGATATAGATAGACTATCTGTAATCATCTGCATGATCTGTAGGTGGATCTCTACTGTCCGACGTGTGGAATACTGTGAGCTCAGACAAGGACGTCAAGAAGTAAAAATTAACATTCGTGGGCTGCCGGGCCCCTACGTATTCTATCCAGCTCCAGCACGTTTCATATTTAGTGTGTTGTTTTTTTCTTCCGTCGTAAAGAGTTTCAGCTTATTTTTGTGATCACGGGCGAGGTTATAGGGAAATTGGCTAATGCAAGAGCATCGTCATCATCATCATCATCATCATCACCATGATCATCATTGTTATCATAATCGTCGTCATTACCATCACACATTCAAGTATGCTCACCTCGGTACTGTTAAACCTCCTTACTATTTAATGCGCTTCGGTAGTGATCATGTCGTTTCGAATCTTCACGACTATGCCGGTTTCGTAATAAAATCGACCGAAAAAAAAAAGGGCCACTGCTGTACGTACAAGGGCTGCGCATCCATGCCGGCGTTTTGTTTTTGTCCGCTTTACGTACGTACGTACGTACTTGCTGCTATACTTTCTGGACTGCTGCTGTTGCTGCTGCTGCTGCTGCTGTTGCTGTTGCTGCTGTACATGGGTTATATACTACTACTACTACTACTACTACTACTACTACTACTACTACTACTACTACTACTACTACTACTACTACTACTACTACTACTACTACTACTACTACCACCACTACTACTACTACTACTATTTACTACTACTACTACTACTTCTACTACTACTACTACTACTACCACTACTGCTTCTACTACTACTATTATTGCTGTACGTTCACTTACCATCAATATGTTATTCATTATATATGAATAATACATACTCGTACGGTACGAATGAAAATTTGTTGTTGAAATTCATCAGTACAGGACAATGATAAGAACCCAGCCTAATATTTCCAAGGAAATAAGAAATTCGGGAACCGTTCTATGAAGTTAGTGTAGGACGCACCCTCTGGAAAAAAAAACAGAAATCCAGCCTGGGTTATATTTATTGTTTCTCATTATGGATGTCCTGTATTACTGTACACCCCTTGGCAGTAAATTCGCTTTTGTTCACCATAATTAAGCTTATTTTTTAGTATTCCTACCTCCATTCTTCGCCGTTACGGGAATTGCGCGAAGCCGCAGGCGGGCGTCAGCCCGCCGCGGCGAAGCTCCCCTTGTATTATCGTATTATATTGATTACAGTATATGCCGTCTTATCATCTTGACTACAGTATATGTTGTCTTGTCATCTTGATTACAGTATAGGCCGTCTTATCATCTTGATTGCAGTATATGTTGTCTTGTCATCTTGATTACAGTATATGTTGTCTTATCATATTGATTACAGTATACGGTAGTCGATGCACAGTAATATAGTGTGTATCCTCGGGTAGGCCCCCTTGATGTAAAATACCAGGTAGCAGGTACTACGTGCGAAAAAAACGTTTTTGGGTTCTGCACGATTCTCCAGACTGCGCGCGCCCTGTTGTGGGTGCAATACCAATAATACCATTGATATATCAACCTTATTAATAGACTAATATTAGTAACTAAAGTCACTGGGAATAATACTATTAATATATCAATCTTATTAATGGACTAATATTAATAGTATTGATAAGACGGTAATACCTAAAAAACAGTATGTGGTATGTGGTACGTACGTAAGTGCTGCCACCGAAAGGGCATCGTGATTGATGTGCCCGTGCATGTGATGTGTCCACTTTTACTGTACAGTTTCAACGATGAGTCCAAGCCGAGGCAGCTTTACTCAGCCATATGGTCTAGTATAGTGTAACAGATGATCTCACACATCGGACAGATCAGATAGATCATAATCCCACATAAATGATCTAGATCTTTCAGAGAAGATACACTCCTGATCTGTATGATCTGTATGATCTGTATGATCTAGCTCATGTTGCCAGGTGGAATCCGAATAATTTGCATAGCATGCTTCCTGGGTGAGATATGTACCACACAGATCCCGCACAGCATATCATAACGGCAGGTTAGGATCTAGATGACCTAGATGATATATAGATGATCTGTATGATCTGTATGATCTGTGTATCATCTATCTGTCCGACGTGTGGAATACTGTGAGCTCAGACAAGGACGTCAAGAAGTAAAAATTAACATTCGTGGGCTGCCGGGCCCCTACGTATTCTATCCAGCTCCAGCACGTTTCATATTTAGTGTGTTGTTTTTTTCTTCCGTCGTAAAGAGTTTCAGCTTATTTTTGTGATCACGGGCGAGGTTATAGGGAAATTGGCTAATGCAAGAGCATCGTCATCATCATCATCATCATCATCACCATGATCATCATTGTTATCATAATCGTCGTCATTACCATCATCATTATCATCATCATCATCACCATCATCATCATCATCATCATCATCGTCGTCATCGTCATCAGTATCATCATCATCATCATCATCATCGTCATCACCACCATAATCATCATCATCATCATCATCATCATCACCAGCATTGTCACCATCATCATCATCATCATCATCATCATCATCATCACCATCATTGTCACCATCATCATCACCAGCGCGTGTTGCGCCGATGATGCGGTTTTGCTGCGAAACATAACATCAACACCGTTGCAAAAAACAAAGTCACCAAGCTCCCCCAATATAGCATGGCCCTCGATGTTTCACTTCCCTGCCCTCTCTTTCCTTCCCCCTCTCGACTGAACACGACTGAACAACACACACGTCGCAGCGACGCACAGACGCACAGCAGCACAGCAGCAGAGGACAACAAAACGGCCGTCGAAAGCAATCCAAAGGGTGCAGTCGGGAGTCCAACGCGTGGTCCGAGTAAACGTGCAGCGATGAAGCGAGGCAAGCGCTGTAGACGGGCAATGCCGGCCCCGAAGTGGCTGACCTTCACATCTTGGTGGCATGTGAGTTGACCATGAGATTGGTCCGTCCACGTTGGGAATATGCACCTCACAATAGGAAACCCTTCTGGAGGCGTGCTGCGGGAGGGGTACACCTACGGTAAACATATTTACGAGGCCGCTTCCTCGCTTTTAAGGAGCTCTATAAATCCTCACCCCAAACTCAAACTTTTTGAGACATAAATATGTAACTTTTTGAGACAAATTTTAATATGTACCTTTTTGAGACATGTTGTACGCGCTTGTCTCGTCGCAGCATCCCCCGCTTGGTGGTTGTCCCGTGACTATTTTTATTTACTCTGCATGGTGGCTGCCACACTAAAGAAGGATCGGTTCCACATGAGTGCGACAGCCGTAGTACAGTGGTTCTGGATAGCAACGTATGCTAAAAACAAATGTGCGTGCTCTCCAACAATACCCTGCTCAAATCTTGCTCAAACTCAGGAGTGACGTATAGCGTGCCCTTCGAAGGTGTAAACTAACTATTAAATGGTGTCTTGAGTTGGTACGCATTATTTAAAAATATGGCGTTGTATCGTAGGCGTTGGTGAATGTACCAAACGGGGGCCGGGTGTCACAGCATTACAATACCTTGTTTCTACAAATTAATCTATTGTATTTATTGTTTTCTCGATTATTTTAAGGAAACGACAAGCGGCAGTTTAAACAGCATGGACCGAAAACACGCCTGCATACGGTACGGAACCGCCACCGACTCCTTCGAGGTGGAGCTCCAAGACGTTCCTGCCATCTTTGAGGTCTCACACGCTACGGGAAGGTGACTCACAATAATTGCTGTTAATTATTATTATTGCCTTTGCCATCCCACAATGTGCATTGACACGCACTACCGTAGGGGGTGTACCTACTGTGCTGCTGTGCTATTTTTTTAGGCTCCACTTTTATGGAGCTCTATACTTCTATTTGTATTATCACTACTAGTAAGTCACCCAGAACCTGACCTTGAGAAAGATGAAAGTTCAACGCGATGAAAAATGCCATGGCCTACAGGTGCATGTCGAAAACAGCATAAATCAACTGTGTAAAACGAAAATAAACTTCCAGCGAATCTGCATGCCTTATTGAGTAATCGTGGCCGTCAGTCCCAACCATTGTTTCGCCCAAAAAAAGTACAGCAGTAGCCCTATCGTAGCATTAATCCAATATGACTATATGACTATTAATAGTAAATATTTCGGCTAGAAAAAGGTACAGTACCACCTATCGTAGTACCCATCCACTATGAAAAATAAACATTTTCGCCAAAAAAAGGTACAGTACCCCTATCGGAGCACGCGTCCAATATCACTATAAGACTATAAGACTAGACCTATATGGCTAGTCAATGCCAGCTTTTAGATTACACGAGCAGAACCCTCCCTGCGAAAAGCAATGAAAGGCAAGCACCGTAGTGGGGAGGAGAGGGGTGGGGGGGGACCTGCTATATGGGCCCAGATCTGAGTCACAACCAGGAGGAAGAGAGAAGGGCGAACATGTTAATCGAACGAAAACAAAAAAAACTGCGACAACATCTATGCATCCGTTTTGAGCTGGCCGAAGCAGGATTATACTCCATAATTGTTTTCGTTAGACCAGTAGCCTTCTTCCACGATGATTATCGAACCTCAGGAAATATTTTACCAAGATATAGACAATGGAAAACGCCTGCTCGTGCGGAACGCCGAGTAGATACCAGATTTCCTCTCATTTACTATTAATATTTACAGGTGTCCTGTACGTAGGCATGTGCGGTTGGTAACGATCGTTTTTTTTCTTCATTTCGTCCCAGGCACGGGAGGGTGGGAGTAATCGACCTGCACGTCGGAGCTCAGATTTCCATCTTGGGGCGACAGATGCGCCTCATGCAGGTGGGTAGTAGAACCGGCGTGCTTTCATTTCCCAACAATCTGGGGGGGGGGTAGACTACTTACTGCTGTGGTGTTCTTGTGCCGAAAGCAATGCCTGGTGCGATTAGGAAAAGTTCCAGCGGGGAGGGGAAGGCTGGACATGGGGCCGTCGTGGAAGGCTTCCAGTTTGATGCAACCGGGAAGAGCGACTTCGAGGTGGCCAATAAGCTGTGGGATGTTATCGATGGCAAGACGCGTGCTTTGGTGGAGGCGTAGTAGTGCGCGCGGGGGGAAGGGGAGGGGAGTGTACTCATGTCATGCGCGGCCGTAGTCGTGTGACCACAGAGCCTCGCAGGGCCGGGTGGGGGGCAGGAAGCGAGAGGATAAGCGACTTCGCGGCGGCTACTATGCTGTGAGATGTAATCGATTGCGATGCGCCCGCCTTGGTTTAGGCATAGTGCTTGCCGGGGCCGGGACGGGTTGTGGAGGGAGAAAAGGAGGAAGGAGGGGAGGGGAGGGGAGGGGGTACTCATGGCATGCATGGCCGTAGTCGTATGACCATAGACCCTCGCATCCCTACAATTTCGGGACGGAGCACGTCGGGTTGTCACCGACCAGGGGGTGGTCAACGGATCAAGTCATGGAGGAGCGGAGTGAGATTCAGGAAGAGGGGAGGAAAGAAAAGAGGGGAAGAAGTTGTAAATTTTGTCGGTTTTCCCAAGGTTTTCCATTGGTTTTTTTTTGTAATATTTTTCTTGCGCCAGAGGATCACCAGACCAGTTGTGTTTGTCGAGGATGAGGACGCCGGTTGTTGATTGTTGGCCGTGATTGGCGGAAGGCGTTTCGGGGACGCAGGCAGGCCCATGCAGGGGGCTACATAGGGTACGTGTGTTTCCACGAGACCGGGGCAGTTGACCTTGCGCCTTTTTGTTTTGCGAGTTCGTGAAGGGAATGCGGATGGAGGGCCGTGCACTCGGATGGCATATTGTTTGTGCGCGCGGGAGGGGAGGCGGNCATCGACAACGACATCACTTTTCATTTTGCGCTGTTCATTTTACCGGAGCAACTAATCTCTGCGACGAGGTACCGTGTTGATTTTCGGCGAATAAAACGCGGAGGTTGTAGCCCTGGGTGAGAGTCTCCATCTGATCGCAGTAAAGAGGCCTCGTAGATCACAGACTGTATTCGAATTACAGAAGCGGCGGGATGGTTTTTACAACAGTAGCTACTGTACCAATCGCTGGAACTTTCGAGGGTTGTGCGTCGATCAACTTCCTCTTGTGCCCACCGGAAGCTGTAGGCCCAACCGCTCACGCGTGGTTTTATTTGAACGAATGGACATGGCTAGTTGAGGTGCTCGTGCAGCGAATACCATTCATTCCTCGGAACGAGTGTTCCCCCTTCGTGAAATGGATTGCTTCTCCGGAGCTGGAAAATTTGCGTAAGATATCCCTTTGTCCAATTTATCATCATTCCTAATCATGCAACTTCGCGTGTGACGTTTCTTCACGTCCAATACTTGACCTTAAGCCGGCAATTTCTCGTGTGTAATACTGGTATCTAGTACACTAGTACCAGCTCTCCAGTAAGAAACCCGAAATCAGATGTTAGGCTAACAACCTTAGGCTAACATCCTTAGGCTAACATCCTGAGGCTAACATCGTTAAACTAACATCCTGAGACTAGCATCCCTAGGCTAACATCCTTAGGCTAACATCCTTAGGCTAACATCGTAGGCTAACATCGTTAAACTAACATCGTTATACTAACATGCTTAGGCTAACATCCTTAGGCTAATATCCTTATTCTGGCGGAGCGAAAACGGGGTGGGTTTCTACTAATAATAGTTTCTTATACACGGCGAGCGCCTAGGCTACATGCTTTCTTCTTTTAAAAATAAATATATTGCAGGCTAGGTTTCTGAAAGTCTGTTCATCTTGCCCTCGCTATACCAGTGTGACGGCCTGACGGCTCAGTGGCTGGAATCAGAGGTCCGCTTGATGAGCAAAGCGAAGGCTTCGCTCATCTCGGCGCTGGAGAGGGAAGGGGACTATGTTAGGGTCAGGTGTCGCAGGTGAGGCCATGCAGAATAGAAGCGTGCTACTTTCCAGACAAATTATTTATGAATCATAGGAAATATATATGCATGGTACACAGTTACACCTCTGCACACGTCAGACGGGTGTGCTAGTATCTTGATTACAGTGTACGGTCATATTGTCTTGGTTATAGTATACGGTAGTAGGGGTCGTATAAGCACATCGAGGCACCAACGCCACGGCTGTCGTCCTCGCTTCAACTACTGTTTGTTGTTGTTGTTGTTGTTGTTGTTGTCTTCACATTAAAAACTGATTACGATTTTTATTTTCCGCCATTTTCGACAAAATGGTTGATAGTCCACGCTAACGCCTCATTACATTACTCGTTGTCATTTTCCCCTCTCGCTCACGTTCTTCTCTGTCGACTGCCGTCAACCCCATACCCCATATAGCCCCCCGCCCCTGTTGTACCGCGTTAAGTGCTTTAGTCATGGATGGTGGTGGATGGTGCCCCCTAGTGATGTATAGTTTCCCCTAGTGATGGATAGTGATGGATGTCGAACGAGAATCGGAATCGATACGACACCAATGACCGAACAGCTAAATCGATACGGTTTTGATAGTCGACACGTCGAAACAAAATGTCCATCTATGTCAGACTTAAAAATATTAGATGGAGGACTAAAACGATTTTTTCGATACGATATATACATATCGATAGTTTTGACGCTGTAGTAAATCGACATGACATATCTAAACGTTCGATACAATATGTACGGTAACACTAACCGCCTCCCCTTTTTTTTGCGTCGTTTCACTTTTTTTTTCGGTTACATTTCACGCCGTGCTCTCCACTCTCCATAGCGATCGATTGGAAGCCTCGGCATCGGCCATGAGGGGAGGATTGTCTGTGGGAAGCGCGGGCATTATCGACAGGAGATGTCTCATGCACGATGTCATCGTCTTGAGGGATACACTGGCAGAAACGCAGCCAGAAGAGGCACGCAGACTGTCTGAGGGCCTTTTGTAAACCTGCTTATACGCTCGTGACAATGTATTAGAAGTGATCATCGTGAGGCAGGACGGGGGAGAGGGCTGCACTCCTGCCGTGCATGGCCGTAGTCGTATGACCATAGACCCCCGCATCCCTACAATGCTGGGGTGGGGGGGGGAAGAGGGTTGTCATTGTCATGCATGGCCGTAGTCATATGGTGATAGACCCCCGCATCTCTACAACGCCGGGACGGAGCACTAAGGGTTTCCACCGATCAGGCAGGCATTACTTGTAACAAAAACGCGATGCGCCGCCAGGTGTTCGGTGAGTTGCATGACGGGCGAGCTGCATGCTATGTATGGTACTAAGAACCGCCTGTGAGGCGGGATTTCTTGCATACGTATTGCATTGGATGACAAGAGTCCACTTAATGGGGGCGGGGGGGGGGGGGGGGCACTCCGGTTTGTTGCTTGCGTAGTCATTTGACCATTGACGACACTGCATACTTCGAGAGAGGGGGGGTACATCATTGTTGATTGCCTTAGTCATATTGAACATGACCAGGCATCCCTTTCGAGACGAGCACGTTCGCTACTCTAATAGAGACACCATCCAATATTTGGGGGCGCTCATTACGTGTTTCATATATCATAAGGGGGTAAATAATTGTCAACACAAAGTCAATCAAATTGGAATAATAATACTGAACAAATACTGCTATTGAGCTCATGAGGTGGGAGGGGGGGGGTGGGAGGTTGGTGTTTTTTAGCGGACACTGACATGGTGGAAGGTTTGTATGCGGTGTACGATATATGCGCTTGGTTTGAAGAGTAGGAGTGGAAGGCGAGGGCGAGGTCGCACGCTAGCTATTGCGCTATTATACTAGAATCAGTATTGTTTTAGTCAAGAGAGATTCACGCAATACATATTAGTTAGGGAGCGGCAGCTATTTTGACGTGCGTGTCGGCTCGTGGCTGATGTATGCGCCTGGTAAGGTCGCTTGCCGATGACCGATGAAGGCTCACAGTCTGCAATGAGAGGCTGACGCAAGTCACGGTCATCAATATATAATACCAGTATGATATTGAGATGATGCTGACCCCATGCCAGTGCTGGTTGGTTGTTTTTTGCTCAACAAACAAAGCTGATGGGGAGAAGGCGTGGGAGTGAGCTCACGGGGGCGATACGCGTGTTGTGTATGTATGTGCGAAGCTCGATAAAAACGAAAGCACAATATATGACCTAAAGTCAAACACAGGAGGACCCTATATACGTAGCCTTATTGTGTTATAGTTAAATCAACAACCAGTAATAATAATGTCTTAGATATGCCTCCAGGATCGAATCTGTCTGCCTTGATATATCTACATGTAGATAGATCCTGGAGCGGAGGTGGATGCTGATTTATTTTACAATAAAACTGCCAGGTACAGTATATCTGTCCGATGAGGGGAACTTTCGCTTTGCGCCGAACAGCGGTCTCAAAAATGAAAACCAACGAACGAACGCAGGAAAATATATTATGTGCAGCCAGTTACAAATGCGTGACATAGCTAGCCTATGAGCTACCATTATGCTACATGCGGCACTTGGCTGATGATCGTAGTAAGTACTGTTGTTGTATTAATAGTAGCCAGTTTGCTTGATTGTGCGCGACTGACCATGCCTCGCCCGATTGTCTTCAAAACAGCATTGCTTGAGTAAAACTACGAAATACGTATATACGAGTATACGTACAGCCAGTATTATTAAAATAGTGTCGAACTCCGAATACAACGACCGTTTCATTTTTGGCGGTTTCGCCGCATGCGCACATAATGTCATGTATGTGCGTATTCATGTATTGTATGTGCGTACTGCTGTTGTACCGACGACAATCAGCCCATCAACCCATCAACCATCAACGATGATCACGAACTTCAACCATGACGTGAGAAGACTGATCACCATGCCGGGCTGTAGGCCTATCTGTATAAATAGCTACTGCTGCTGCTGCTGTAATCGCTGTTCCCTGTCCCCCCTTCCCTCTGATATTGCTGCTTGAGGAAGACGGGTGTTCTCGCCAACGTCTGAAACCTAAAAGACGCGGATGATCTACTCGTACATCACCAGCGCCGGATTTTTAGGTTTGCATCGGCGGGACTGTGTTGAACAATCATTCATGCAGCTACTACTACAGCCTGCAGCCTGCAGCACAGCAGTGTACTTACAGCAGCAGCAGCAGCAGCAGCAGCAGCAGCAGCAGCAGCAGCAGCAGTTGAACCGCGTTGTAATCGACCCGCACACGTCTTTACAGCCTACAGTAGTATACGCCTGGCAGTCATCGAGCAGCATCAGCTGGCTGGCCCACACCCGAACAGGGACGGCTTTCTCAACGTCGTAGGCTACATACTGCGAGGCGACGGGGAAGCGGGCTGCTATTAATAGGCTGCAAAAACAACACCACAACACGAGACCACCACAACACAAGACACCATCAATACTGGCACATCTAACCTCTAAAGAGGAGCTACTGGTGTGTACTCGTACTCGCTCCACGCGAAGAAGGTGAGCCACGGTGCCACGGTCTCGACGTCGTACCGTCGCTCGTCGCCCAATGTTCGCTGTTCGCTGTGAGGGCCGCACATACATAATAATTTCTACGTACATCGCGGCCTTCTCACTTCTCAAAGGTCGCAAGCTGCTACGGGATACACTGCACAGCTTTACAGGCTGCAACTCGTAGGCTGTAGGCTGTTATTTGAGGCTGCTATTATAGGCTGGTGGTCTATAGGCTGCTAGGCCGTTAGTCTAGGCTGCTACTCGTAGGCTGCAATGACTAACTTGTTACGTACGTTACTGCTGTAGAACGCTCACAACACTATACGTACGAGTATTGACGTAAGACTCAAGACTCAAGACACACCTCATACCGGCACCTGGTAAAAAATAAGAGCTGCCTCGGGCTCACAGTCTCGTCGTCTCGTCGCTTGTCGCCCAATGGTCTGCACTTCGTAGGTATGTTGTTTACGAAGTGTTTGGCTGGTGTAGAGGCCGCACATCGCTTTTTCAATGGCTCGGACGTTACCAGTATGATACGTACCACTTGCCTGGTTGTATTCACTTGTTTACAGTGAGCAGTTACAGCAGGTCTTCTATTCTTGTAATAACCATTCAATTGGTCGTTCTCACAGCTGACGTATTTTTTCAATTTTGTAAGAAAAACGCTGTTTTTTTTCTATATTGGCGTCAAGACATCGCAGTCTGCTCGATCATCCGGGGGGGATCCTGCTGCTTGTAGAACACCGCACATACTCTTAGGTGCATACAGCACACAGCTCGTTGAATTCGACGACAATACATGCCACTACTACTATTTATAGTATTAATAGTATTCATATTGCAGTCTGTGTATGCCATGAGTTTCGCTTCAGCGAGCGGCCGCCGCGTGAACGTTGTGCTGGTCGATTGTTTGGTACGGTGGGTGTCCACGGTGAGGGAAAGAAGCCTGCCTGTGAACCTCCATCGTGTTCACGTTTTTGCGTGCATGTACGCAACGAAGCTTGTGTTTATAAAATTGTTAAAGTACGTCAGCTGTGAGTACGACCGATTGAGTGGTTGAAACTCAACTATGGTACTTTGCAAGCTGCGTGATACGTCAGACACTCTCATCGGGCGCGCTTATTCTATATTCCGTCTATATGTATTGATTCTGCTTGTAGTCGATACAGTAGGTATGGTGGCGGTTACAGGTATTTGGGAGTTCATATACTTGATGAGGCTTTGTTGTGTGGTCCCGTGCTTGAACATGTAGTGTGGTGTTTGTGAGTGAAGAGAGGGAACGAAGCTTGTTTAATGTTCTGCACATTGTCGGAAGGCAAATAATATAACAATAGCGCTGCTGTTGTACGTGTGTCTTATTTGAATTTCCCGCGAAATACTGCGACATACTGCGACATACTGTGGCATACTGCGGTCACTGCCGCGACATGTCGCGGGCAGTGCCACGAAAAAGTCAAATAATATATATATATATATATTATATCCATCCCTGACATGCCGCGAAATGTGCCGCGGCATGTCGCGGCAAAGCCCACGGGTTAGGGTTGCCGTGAACCCTGCCGTCGGCCTTGCGCGGCAGCCGTTCCGCGACATGCCGCCACATTCCGCGACATTCTTCGACATGCTGTGGCATGTCGCGGCAGTGCCCGCAGCATGTCGTGGCAGTGCCCGTGGCAGTGCCCGTGCCATGTCGCGGTATATCGCGGCATGTCGCGGAATGTTGCGGGCATACAAATACTGTACATCCATCGCGACAGACCCTCTACATACTGTTCTGCCACTGCTGTGCTGTGCTGTGCTGCGCTGCGCTACATATTGCTGCTTCTCTTGTTTCCCAGGCCGGGCGCGATGATGACGGTGGTGATGATCAGCATCAAGCGCCTCCTCCTCTTCTGGGTGTCCTTGGCATTGCTACTATCGCCATCCGTGTGCATGCCGAATTGGCTGGAGAACGTCATCACGTGAGTGAGTCCTTCCTTGCTTTTGCAAACGTTGTACTGAGCATGCATTCCAAGTTGATGATCAACCACTCAATGCGATTTCGGTATTTGATACTGGTACATGCAAGCTTTCGTTCAGTATCAGTATATATATACTATGATATGTACAGAAACACGGGAATGCCAAGGGGTGGAGGGAAGGCAAAACACATTCGATATCATATCATACCACATATCTAAAGTTCCATATTTCGATATATCATATATCGAAAGTTCGATATTTCGATATATCATATATCATATAGAAAGTTCGATATGTCGTACTTTCGATATGGATATCCAGTAGCCTTTACCGCACCACTGAATTATTATCTAGGATAAAGTATGGAAATCGGGGAATATTTTATTATATACCTTTTAGTGTGGTAGACCAATTTTTCAAAAAAAAAAAAACGCCTGATTTTTTCGAGACAAAGCTCATAAGGGTCGGGGCGGGGACGGGGTTGGGGTTAGGGTTAGGGTTAGGGTTAGGTTTAGGGTCTAAAGTAGTGTTTTCGGCGTTTTTCTAAATATTCGGTCTCATAACACTGGAACCACACGCGGGCCACAACCAAGTCCCCGATTTCTATACTGTATCCTATATAATAATTCAGAATTGCGGTAAAGGCGACTCTGGATATCCAAGGTTATACACGCGGCGCGAGCGGATTGGAGCACGGCCATTCTCTCGGAGACCAAAATACTGCTATCAAATACAGTCGTACTATCGTGAATATATCGTTTTGACAACTGCTTAACACATCGTTCCGATAACCGCGTTGGTTCCGCCTCTTTTTTTTTATTGTCATCGCGCTTGCCCCACTGCAGAGCCCCGGCGCTAGCTCCAAGTCAATCCAAGCCAGACGGCTCGTCCATTGGGAGCACCAGCAGCAGCACCAGTAGCACTACCCCCGCCACATCAAACTCGGACACCGGATCCGAGCACGACTACATCGATGAGGTCCCGGTCGGAGCGTGGGCAGGCCGCCCTCGCACGAGGCTTTCGTTTGACGTCCACTTCCCCCGCCAAACAGACGACGGCGACGAGCTCGTTCTGCCGGACGATGCTTTCGGAGAAACTGCTGTTCCGCAGATCTTTCCGCATACCGTTCCACATACCGTTCCACAGATCGTTCCGCAGACCGTTCCGCAGACTGGCGAAGAAGATGCTGAAACCTCGACGTGGCTGGTGCAGCTTGCCCAGTTTGCCACCACGGCAATCCTCGCGTTGTGCGGTTTTTATGACGGACCGCGCGCGGGATGCAGAGGTGGTGGTGGTGATGGTGGTGGTGGTGGTGGTGGTCGTCGTGAAGGCGGCGGCGTTGGCGGTGGGAGTGGTGGTGGTGGTGGCGGGTCGGGGAGACGCGCTGGTGACGGGTGGGGTGACAGGAGAAAAAACGCGGGCGGTAACGCCGGTCTCAACGATGGCGACAACAACGACAACGGCGACGATGGTTCGATCTTTGACCAGGTGGGAGATACGTTCAACGGTTTGTTATCTGGGCTGGGCCGCAGGATGATGGACGCGCTCGGCTTCAAGGACCGCGATGAGGACGACGATGACGGCCCGCTCCCCGACTCTACCGACGAACGCATCACTCACTGGCGGGCTTACACCGTGTCCTGGCGTGCACACGATGGCGCTCGGGGAGAAGACGGGAAATACTCGAAGAGAGACCTGGACACGCTCGGGTGGGACGTGCGGCGCCTGAAGCAGGGCTGCAACGTGAAGGCGATGATCCAGCGCGTCATCAGGAAGTTCCTTGAAAGCTATCCGGCTATCGGGTACACGCAGGTATACTATTAGTATATGTAGTACCTGTGCTAGTAGTACGGTTCATTCCTGAATTTAGAGAGACACACACCAAGCCTTCGGGGGGCACTCAAGGTGCAAAACTTCCCAAATGTTAGAGGACACTACATACCAGGTAGTACGCAAGGCGGCCATGATAAAAAAAAACTTGTTCAATGTATGCCCTCTGAAGATCTATCTGTACGCCAGTCATTGAATTTCTGCAAATATTAATTGTACACCTCAAGCGCTCTTTAGCATATTCAAAAGTGCGCACTTCCCGAACGTTAGAGTGTGATACCAGTAAGTATGATATGTAAAACGAAAATAGCACATGTCCTCTCATAATCTCTATAAGACAGACATTTCGCTCGTTACCGTGATTATCTTTAAAGTCAGTTTTTTGGGGGGTTTCTGCTGTGTGTGCCAGGGTTTCGACTACGCCTGCAAGGCCATCCTGAAGGCGGTTGGGAACGACGAGAGCTCCGGTGGGGAGTTCTTCAAAGCCTGGGCGGCGGCAGCGGGGCGGGTAGTCACCAACGAGAAAACACGTCGAAAGGCAAGCAGTCGCTGCTGCTCTTGGGTTCATCCCGTGACAGTACATCATGTTGTTTCACCAAAATGACTTTGCAAGGTGCGCTGCTATTACCGTTCGAAGGTGAAAGCACTGTTAGACTACCGTACCTTGGAATAAGTTCGTTCTTCACGCCGTTTCACCAAAATGACCAAAGCTTGATCGCTTTTACGACGCTCTGTGTTTTGGCGCCAAACTGCTTGGAATTGATGTGAGTTATTTTGTTTGTTCGGCTCGTAGTAAAAGGATTAGGCTTGCATGCTGCATTTTTACAGTTTTACTCGGTATGAATGCAACCAAATCCGTAAACTCGCCTGTCAAAACTCTTTCGATGCGTCGATTAACGTTCGCCACCTATGCTTGGTGCGAGCTCAATAATGACGGTTGTAAAATCCCGTCGTACTATATTCGCGTACGAAGAATACTTTGGGATGAAGTGAGGCCTCTCCGCTGCAATCAGCCGGAGGCCCTCACCAAGGGCTACTTCGCACCCCCCCCGTTGATTCGCTGGAAATCAACGCGGCACCTCGTCGCAGAAAGTAGTTTCTCCGATAAAATAATCGCTGCCAGCACATGTAATCACTGAGCAACGCATGCCGTTGTATCATACCATACGCGCGCAGGGTTGCCAGAAAATGAGCGTGGTACACATGTAGTTTTCTGTTTGTTTGTGATGCCTTTCCGCGTTCTACCGTAAAATGGCTTACTGTCTTGTCCGAATTGTGATACTGCGACGGAGACTTGGTAGTTCGTACACATCGTATACTGAACGTCATGCGATATATACGATGTTATACTGTGTGATACGTGCACTCGTGATATACACGTGGGAAATAGGACAGCTACTGCCAATAGAAAGATAGTAGAAAATTGACGAGATAAACCACGGTAAATGCCACGGACGAAGGTGGGCGGCATAATGGATGCCGCGTTTGTTTGTGTCATGTCTATCTTCTACTATAGTGTACCAGTGCTTACTCTATGAAGCTCTGAACTCATAGTTAACGCCATATTTGTGCCACGAGTATCGGTGGGATATTTTACTGTAGTATCAGCAGTGCTTACATTTTTAAGCTCTAAGCTCACAGTTAACGGCAAACTGGTGCCACGAGTATCTGTGGAATAGTTTACTCTAAAGCTCTAAGCTCACAGTTAACGGCAAACTGGTGCCACGAGTATCTGGTTTTTTTTTTTTTCCATCCCATGTATTATCTTCGCCGTACTTCTCCAGCCCCCTTCCTCCCTTAACTCAGACCCGGGGTGGGTCACATAGCAGGCACTCCCCCCCCCCCGCCCTATTGGGGGCTAGCAATGCCTGCCTGGTCGGTGAAAACCCGACATACTCCGTCCCGGCAATGTAGGGATGCGAGGGTCTATGGTCATACGACTACGGCCATGCATGAATATGAAGTACACCCCCCCTCAGATTGCCGCAGGTAGCTTCGGGTACAGCGTGTGACAAGTGCAGCCGGACGACGCGAGACCTGCTCCTAGAAGATGGTGTCATGGGCATGAAGCACCTCAACAACACAGAGAGGGCGAGCGCTCTGTACATCCACGTCTTTCACAGGTGGGGCTCCTAACCGTCTCACGTCCTTTCGATTGTTTCGGTTGGGGCTATAGCATGTCAACTCGTCGGTTGAAACTCTCCCCCCACGGTAGGAAGGTATACCGTAAAGGGGTTGCAGTTAGTGTTTGCCTTCTGAGGCAAATACTAATACTAATACGATAAGTAGCATTTTTTTTGGCTGAATCGTTATCTGAATGACGGGCCTCCAAAGTCCAAAATCGTCGTTTTTTTTTTTTTTGTGGCAGTATTTTTCATTTTATGCTTAATTAGGCCATGGGATCGTTCATCGGGTATATATGATAACACTTTTGTTTTCCCTCCAAAATCGGTTTTTGAGTGAGGTATAGGGAGCTCCTCAAGCGACTAACCACCCTCAGAAGGCAAAACCTTATCATGGTGCACCTCTACCGTAGCATGCGTCTGGAGCCAATACTAGTCAAATAGTAGGTGCCAATACGTGCCAATAGTATGCCAATAGTATGCCAATCCCAGTAGGTGCCAATTAGTAGTCCAATAGTATCCTCAATAGTAGTGCCAATAGTAGTGCCAATAGTAGTGGCAATAGTGGCAATCGTGCCAATAATGGCCTACCCGACAAGGCAAACTGCCGAAAATTACAGTATTATTGACCCTCGATGTACTTGATAAAAAAATTACGGCTCGCAGTGATTCTGTCTTTTCGTTTCCCTCCCTCTCTCCCTCCCTCCCTCCCTCCCTCCCTCCCTCCCTTCCTCCCTCCCTCTTACCCACCCCGACTTTGAACCCGCGGTGTCTCGCGGGTATTTTACACATCCCTGTACGTATGATATATCGTTCACGTACGGTATGTATAGGTGTATTTCGTCGATGTGTGCTAGATTAGAACTGCCCGAGGCTGTACAGGCGGTGATCATCGACAAGACCCTCAAGGAAGGCGTCCACGGGCCCGGAGTGAGCGCCTGGGTGACGACGGCCCTGCTGTCCATAGCGCAGAAGGACACTAAAGTGACGCAGGAGAAGAACGTGAGTCGCTCGCAAATGACATGTGGCTATCGAGAAACGTGCAAGGATCCTACTTCGTGTTGTAATATGTTGTGGTAATCTTATAGTCATTTCGTGCTTCTTCTGCTGTTGCTAGAGGCGGTTTACAGCCAACTGAGATGCAACAAGCGGTGTTTTAATTAGGCCATCAAAAATGCAACACGTAGCCTACAGCACCTCAAGTAGTCGTTGGTGGCATGCTTCTTGTTGGAGGCAGAGCGGTGCTATCTGTTGATAGTACCCCGTGTGCAAGTTGCGCCTTGATTGACGCTACGGAACATTTTCGCATGCACGCATTTCGTAGCTTACATGTATAGGTGACATAGCTTTTGCGGTCGGAACCGTTATCGAATGCGCGAACGTTCCTCCTCGGGAGGTGATTTTGAAGCAGCGAGAGTGCAGCGCCAATGGTTCATCCGACGTAGCCTACCTCAAACGTTAGGCACCACGCGCTCCTCTCTCCGTTGCCTTCCCTTCGTCCAATCCTTTCCCCCTACCTCTGACAGATCACGATTTATCTATGATATATATCTATCTATCCATACACTACCGATCATTTAGATTCTAACCTGACATCATGAGGTGTCGTGCAAGATCTGTAGAGCACAAATCCAACCCAGGAAACATGTGTCAGATCGTGCAGGTTATACGACTCCCACCCAGCAGTATGAGCCACTGTAGATCTGTAGATCCTACCACAGACCAGGAATATATGTATATATTAATAACTACCCTGAAAGAGCTACAGTGAAGTACTCGATGATCTGTCAAACATGTGAACCTTTCCCCTGCATACCTCAATCGTTCGGTACCTCCCCCTCCTTACTTTTCTTGCCGTCAGCTAACGAAGGCTCAGATGTGCGCGGCTGCTGCCGGGAAGGTTTCGGCATTCTCTGATCTCGAGAAGGCGGCCCACACCACGCTCGCCTCCTTCATGAGGGGCTACCGCAGGGCCCTGCGCTGATGTGTCTAAGTCGTGCGATGCAGTACTTATCTTAGGCTAGGCTATCTGAGCTTAGGCTAGATTAGCTCATACGCTAGCTTGGCTTAGCTCGTGCTAGCTTAGCTTAGGCTAGCTTAGCTTAGCTCGTGCTAGCTTAGCTTAGGCCAGCTTAGCTTAGGCTTGACTTAGGTTAGTTTATCTTAGGCTCGCTTAGCTTATATGCTAGCTTGACTTGGGCGAGTTTAGCTTAGGCTAGCTTAGCTTAGGCTAGTTTAGCTTCGGCTAGTTTAGCTTAGACTAGCTTAGCTTATGCTAGCTTAGGGCTGCCAGGACACTCAACTGGTTGGTCTTTTCATCGGGACTATTTCGGTATTTCATGAGAGCCAAGCAGCTTTCAAATGGCGGCTAGCTGTTTCACTGGGAGTATATACCGTGAGAGAACTTTAGTAGGTGGATACGATGTGTTTATCCCCTATTACGAAGTACCAGGGTACGTACTTCGTCAATGACTTGATGTGTTGTATGTACAGTGAAGAAAAATGTGACATGGTTTGTCGGGAGTATATAGCACTAATATTTGTGCGGGTTGCTTGAATTGTATATACGCACGGTAACAGCGACATAATATTTTGTATATCAGTTTTTGGCGGTAGTGGCTGCTTCTTCACGTAGGTGGGGGGTGCAGGATCGTTTTAGGTAGTAACCGATGCATTTCATGGCTGGGTACAGAATAGCTGGTGGGCGACTGCAGGCGATATGCTGCCGAGATAGCTTCGCTCATAAAACCCTCTTGTGTGAGCTTCTCGTGTGCTCGTGGTGCCTTTCTTTTGACATTCGGTAGGCATTGACATAATTGCGGTGTACAACAAGCAGCGCTGACGTTTCCCCGCTATTGAATACTTGCACCTGGTATATGGTAGGAGGCTGGCCCAAAGGTAGCGATCGCGCTAGAAAGGTCAAAGTTGTGAAAGCTTTGAATACTTCTCAGGCCTCAGGCCGTATTTGTTCTCCAGGTTTATCGTGATTTTCCTCGAGTTTTACTTGCGTTTTGTTCCCCCGAGTGCTGTTTTTGTGCCTGGTATAGTATCATACGGGCGGTTGGTTGATTGAAGTGGGCGTTTATGCCATACGATGCTGTGCGGTACGGTATTCTATCTGTTGGCGGTGTGGTTGCGCTTTCCCTCATCGTCCATGTGAATACACCGTGTACAGTATGCGTGAAAGCAAAATACTCGCCCGCTGGCTTAGGCCAATGAATGAAAATAATCCTTAGGAGATAAAAGTTCAAGCCTTCCAATAATACTCAGTTCGAGCGAGATGCAAACGGTGGTAGTGGCAGTGGTGGTGGCGGTTGTGCAGGCTGATACTGAAAGAGTTGCCGTAATTGTTGTGGAATGACTCGAAATTCTTAGGTTGGTACTGAACCTGTGAGCTGCCGGCGTGTGCACGGTTCAGCACGTGCTGCGAAAGCTGTCGTAGCGTGTGAAGTGTTGGCTGTGGTAATGTGTGGAATGATCCCTGTCATTATGTAGCTAACTTGTACGCTGTCGTCATTCGAGCGGTTCTTGAAAGTTGCGGAGTGTTAAAAATGGTCTGTCTTTGCCTATGAATATTTCGCGGGCGTTACACTCGCTTGTCACTGTGGGTATGACTACTATGAATAGTAGGGGTCACGGTTTTAGAGATACCAGGTACCCGGTATCGGTTTAAGATCAATACTGGTTAACGAGAGGCAAAACGTCTTGACACGGGTGTACTAAAAGCTACCTGGTATATAATACCAATTCTGGCTTAAGATAAGTTCGGGTTCAACAGAGGGAAAATGGCTTGGTGCGGGCAAACTAAAAGCTATCTAGTATATAATACCCATTATGTTGTCAAGATAAAATCTGGTTTAAGCAAGGTCGAATAGCTTGGCACGGGCATGCTAAACGCTACCGTACCTAGCATACAACACCCATTCTGGTTGCAAGATAAGTTCGGGTTTAAGCGAAGTCAAACAGCTTGGCACCGGCATACCAAAATCTTTACAATACCCGTTCTGGTTTTAGAGAGGCCAAAAGGCCTGACACACGCACACCTCTCTTTTAAACCGTGACCCCACTGGATTTAGTGTAGTAGGTTGAACGTGAATCTGCGATTTGCTACTGTGTGCACGGTTCAGATTTGTGTGTGTGGGGTTGTCGTAGTTTGTGGAATGCTCTCTGGCATGTGGTAACCTGTACGTTGTCAGCATTCGAGCGTAGTGAGTAGAATGATCTCTGGCATGTAGTAGCATTCGAGCGGTTGATGAATTTGTGGAGTGTTAAACTGGTCTGTGATGGCCAAGATGGTTGTTTGGTGTAGTAGGGCGAAGCGGGGTGAGCGCATTTTTGCGAGTTGCTGTTGTATGCAGTGGCCTACCTGGTATCATTTTTTGTGAGCGGCGGACCTCGTCACTTCCATTCCAAGTATTAACTTAACTTTCTCAGCTTGTATGTTGTCGGTGTCGTTGCTCGGGCGTGTCTCGGAGCTGTGGTGCGTCATCAAAACATCAGAGTTATGTCCTTTTCTGTCACTGTTGTGCTTGTTAAAACTGGTCTGTTGCGTCGCAGCCTATGACGATTTGATCCTGCTCTTTGTGCCTTGCATATATATGTGCCCCGTAGTGATGAGTCAATGTGAGAACAATATAAACAACATCAACACACTGATGAGGCATTTTTCTAGTCATGAATCGCCACGTGAAACCCTGAAAGACATAGTAGTTGTGGGGCCTTGTTGCGTAGCCTCGGTCACCCATCCTTCTGGAAACGTCGTCAACAAGCAATATAGACGATCACAAAATACCAGCTACTATAATACCCGTATATTGGGCTGGCTTTATAATATTCGATATCGCACATAAGCTATTCACAAAAAAAGGACGCTGAAAGAGAAGAGGGTTCGATAAAGGATAAAACACGGCATGTCGCTCATACGTGCGGTTCTGGCGGTAATAATTTTAAGATTGCAAACTACGAACACAGTACACTACAGTAAGCGCCACCCGCCACATTCACTCCTGCTACATGGGATCCCACGATACAAAAGGGCAAACTTCAACAACCAAGCCCGCCGCTTCGCTCGGTTGAACGCCAAAAAACAAATAAACAAATGCGGACAGAGATGTTGCTACTCGTAACTCGATGTTTTTCTTACAATCGTTTCAGCCATACAATCTTATTCACGCCAATCGCCACGAAGGATGCAATAATACTCGTACGTAGCTACTCGATGTCAACAGTTGGCCTCATACTGACTAGAATGAACAGCGGAAGAGGGTCACATAGCTAGAATGTCTGAATGCTTGTGAAGTCACTTTGTTGAGGACTGGTGCTTCGGCGGTAGGGGGGTCGCTTTTAGTTCCCTTTTTTTCCAGCCGACGAGAGCCACTTGGACGGGTGACCACCTTATTTCTCGGCGATCTGTAAGTCTTTCAAGCGTTTTATGTTCACCATATGAAACCGCCATGATATTGTTGCTACTCTGTGACAACATAATATGCGTTCGTCCCATTATGAGGGAGGCACAGAGCCTCTCGCTCGAGGGAGGTAGCTCGGTATACAGTATAATAGTGAAAATTATGGCATCATATCCCCTCCCCCCACCGTAGCACAGTCTAAGTACTTTAGGCTGGCGCTAGCGGCGACTACGTGTCTCGATCAACCACAAGCCTTAAAAAAAGGTCGATAATAGGCAGGCGTTTCCGTAAGAAGAAAACGTTTTTTTTTTCAAATTGTTTTTTGAACGAGCCTGGTACTACAATACGTACGTATGCGGACTCGGTGTGTTGATGTTGTTACAGTATGGCCGTTCTGGCTGCGTCGGCGGCGCCTCAACCCCTTTAGGCATGCGGCTTATTAGGACTGCACTCCCTCCGTGGATTATAAACACTTGGAATTATAGTTAGATTTTGACATATACTTCGTACATACTTACAGTAGTATAAATGTACAGGGTGCACTACATACTGTACTGTAGTGTAAGGGCTAACGTACAGCCGACTATTTTCTTCGAAACTGAGGTATAAGGGGCATATAGCCAACTATTTTTTCCGAAATTGATATATATATAGAGGCATATAGGAGTCAAAACACACAACCTCAAACGAGAGAGAGCGGCGATACTCTCACTATACTCAGTATAGTCGAATAGTATAATACCACCACGCCCGCCCTCCCCGCTGCGGGTTCCACCATGACAGCAGCCTTTTAAGTTGTGAGTGCTGGTTCCGTGACCGATATTGACTGCCCCGCCTCCGCGGGCCCTATCGACACATAATAATAAATAGAAGGAAGTTATACTTTGCGCATAGGTTTCCTTGGTTTCCGTGGTTTTCTGCTTTCGGGAATGTTATGAGTGATCAATGTTGAAGCGCATGCTGCACATTGTCGGATGGCAAATAAACTCGAGGTATTGGGCTGGATCATTGACACGGAGACGCTTACGGTGACGCTGCCGTGCCATAAGCGTCTCAAGCTAAATGTGATAATAATCAGGTATGATACATGTTAACTGCTGTAGCTCCCACACCCCCCCCGCTAACTCGCCCGCTACCATTGTGTCGACGAGAACACGTGTTTCCATCGTCACTTCTAGCCTTCCCCGTCGGTGTGTTGGTCGGCACCGGCGATCAAAACATGCTGCCCCCCCCCACCCCACGCTTCTCGCGTTTGCGTTGGCGAAGCGACGGTTGTGTAGGATTCGCTCAAACTCTTGAGTCTACCACATTATTTGTCTTTTTTCATTTACTTCCACATGGAGCTTAGATTTTGTTTCCAATAAAGTTTTTTTTTTTTTTTAACTTTCACTGGAAGCAAAATCTAAGTTCCATGAAAGTAAAAAACATATAAATTGACTTAAAGTGGAAACTTTCATAGAAGGAAGTAAACCGTACTGACTTCCATGGAAGTAAAAACACTTCCTCCATGATTCCGTGGAAGTTTAAGTTTCCGTTTGAAGAGGGCCTTCGGCCACTACGTGTATTGATATCGATATCCTCTTTGCAAGCTGCGTGTGTGTGATAGGTACGACGTACGTACGTACGTACTACTTCGATCGCGCGCGCTACGTACGGGTTTACTGTCTGTACGATCATAGCTGGGGTCTGCATCATCTGCATCCCTAATTATAATTGCAGTTATCCCAAGTTCCGGTTGTGCCATTCTCTCGGTCTCTCGGTCGGGACGAATACTCCATGCCCCATGCCCCATTCATGCCACATTATTAGGCGATGCAGCCTCAGACACCTGGCTTGCGAGCGGGGCACGTTCCGCATATTCTAGAAGACAGCAGAGACCAGAAGAAGTCCACGTATTGCACCCACATCGCATCCACATACATATATAATGATACGTGCAGAATACGACAGCACACAGCACCAGCACACCAGCACACCAGCACGCCAAAGCGGGGGGTGCATGAAGCGGCGGAATCCCAGTCCGGCGGAATCATGCGTACGTACATCAGTTATTAATGATGTTTTAGTGAGAAACAGGATGGAAGCGGCGGGGTTGCGGGTTGTTGCTGATTACTACTTACTGAGGACCTGCGAGGCACTTCTACACACTCGGGTTCTGCTGCACAGCAGTAGAGTTGTGATTTCTTGGAGTGAGAGAAACGAGGGCATAGCGACACCACGACGTCTCCTGTGCAGGTTAACGCATTGCCCCTTCTTCTTTGTTCCCGAGGCTTTGCCGTCGAACTGCTACAGCTCGTACAAGCAGTAGTACGTACGATATCTGTTCGTTGGAACGTTGGAACGTTGAAACATGTTTGATCTCCGTAGATCATAGGCAAGATACGTCGTAGTAGATTGTAGACCGTAGACTCCAAAATGGTTGAAAAACGGGTTTCTACACCTTGGTGTGGCCACATGACACATGAAACACTATGAAAAAATCCCCCTCCTGCTTACACCTGCTTCGCGGATACATCCAGACAGAGAGAACTCGAACCACCGAGAGTATGCCCTCACGCCGGCCATGTTCGAGGGTCTTGTGGCTCGTGGTGGCTGCATTATTTCACTCCTCATGCTTGACCTTGGCTTGGCAAGCACCAAGTTCGGCGATGGTATCATCTGGCGCCTTGTGTACTGCTGCTGGCTCTGCCAATTCAAACGGGCGCACGCCGTTCAAAAGCAGGTGAGACGCTACGAGTACTGCTGCTGTGCTGCTACGTATCCTGCTGTGCTGCTACTGCTGCTACTGCTGTTACTGCTGCTGCTGAGTTCGACAGGGTAAACAATGACCTCTTCATATATACCCTGGTACGCGACTGCTGTGTTTTTGCTAACAGCGAACCCAGCATCCCTCGACTAATTAGATATATGGAGGGAAATGGGCAGGCCGTCCGTGCAGGAGCTACGTATCACACATCATGAGCTACGTACTGTTTGTAGCTGGTGCTGTGTGCTGTTGTGCTGCTACGACTGCTCTGCTGCTGTATCCTACTGCTGTACGCCAAGCACGTATCATAACATACTGATATACCAGGTACCTGGTATCATACATACATACCAGGTACCTGGGACATGATCCGATTTGTGCTCTGTTTCATTACAGAATACTGCTGCTGTTGCTGCCTACTCCCCAGGCGGCATGGCCGTGCTTGCCCTGAGAGGCTTGGGACCATGTTACAACACATTTCATATTATATTCTGTCCCCCCCCCCCCCACTGCCCCCCATCTCTCGAACGATGAATATTGATGTCCCCAGCAGGAGGGGTGGCTGCTGGATGTGCGCAGCAAGTGCCGACTTGGACGGGCATCGTGATTTCGTCGATCGTGTGCTTTCCATCACGGGAGACCCACTTGAGGAGGTGAACACATCCATCAAACATCATGACAGGGAGATGATTAGAGTGCCCCGGGGGCACTTTAGTCAAGGACGCCCCCGGGGGTACTTTAGCTTGATGTGCCCCCGGAGTTGAGGGCACATCAGTCTAAAGTGCCCCCAAAAGTAAGAAGCATGATGCTTTTTCGCTAATAAAGGCACTGCTTCTTTTATTCGTGATACGAGGATCATGCTTCTTATTTTCGTAGGTACTTTAGCCTAATGTGCCCCCAACTCCGGGGGCGCATTAAGATAAAGTACTCCCGGGGGTTTCCTTGACTAAAAGACCCCCGGGGGCATGAAAACATGAACAGCTTCGTCACCAGTAGCTGGTCGCTGGTCGCATAAAGCAGTAGCGCAGCATATAGCGCAGCAATGCTACGGTGTGTGCCCATGCCGCCATCTCGTCGATCATGTGTCATGCATCACTATCAATAGCAGTAGCAGTACGAGTAGCAGTAGCAGTAGGAGACCCAACTGAGGGGATGGACACATCAACAGCAGCAGCAGCAGTACTGCAGTAGTAACAGTATGTCGTATTAATAGTATCGCAGTAAGGCTCGATATAGCACTCTTGATCAGCAGCAGGGCAGGTGCAATACCTGGGTTGTGCTGCGCTGCCTATGATGCTGCTGCCGGCAATACGTACTTGTGTGTGCCTTCCTGGTCAGATGCATACCGTACAAAGTATGCTTACGAGTATACAGACACCGATGGCTACCCGTATTACAGACAGCAGTAGCTACTAACTCGCATCATCCATTTGTTTTGGTTTATTTTTTATTTTTGCCGTGATCGCTTTTGCCTTTGTCTCTCCGCCCCCCCGAATTTTCCTAGGACTTTCTTTGGCTGCTTAGCTACGTACGTATACATTTTGGTTTTTGTTAGTTCCTCTTCTCTTTCCTGGACTCTCGTGTGAGGCACGAGGACGAAACGGAACTGAGTAGGAAGTGCCACGTATCCGTTGTATGGGTGGCGCCCAAGGGAATGGAGACAGAGGGTGGGAGGGTTCGTAGGGAAACCGCGGCGGACGAAAGCAGGAAAGAGACGGCAAACAGAGTAGGTACCAGTACCAGACCGACTAGCTGGTAGAACCTGCCTGTACTAAGGGCACAAACCTGCCTCAGCTGGCTGGAAGGTACTTTTGGTGTGCTCTGGCTGCCTGTCTTTTCCTGTCGTTCTTAGTCTTGCTTTGTTGGCACTGTTTTTTTTTTTTTTTTTCGGTTCATTTCATTTCATTTGGTTTCTTTTAACTAGATGTCGCATCGCATCTGGGAGAAGCACGACATTTTTTTTTCTTTTTTTTTTTCTTTTCATTTTGTCATGCTTTTGTTTGGTTGCTTGATTGTTGATTTGCTTCAGTATGTTTACTTTCTATTATTTTTCCTTTTCGCTTTTTTCTTTCTTTTCTCTTTTTTTTCTCTTGCATGCACCTGGATTGCTAGCAGGGTAGGTCTTGCCTCTCGCATATGGCATTGCATGGTCTGCTCTGCTTACTGCACTGAGTGTAGTATCTCTGTGTCGTAGTTTTGTGACCACAGAACTGGTACCTTTTTAGGATGATGAATCGGCACGGACACTGGGTGTGCTGGATGTCGACGGGTAGAAAGGAAGGTTTAATGTGAAGAACACACACACACACACACCGTACTTCGGCGATATCCGTAAGCTGCTATTACGGGGAAACATAGAAATCAGAACCACAAAAAGCGTGTAAACATATCATAGGGGGATGCCTGATTTTTGGGTCCATCGTAGGTTCTGAGTACTACTATTACTATGTATTACTATATTACAACAATAGCCCACCCGGTAATAGCTAGAGCTACCCTACCGGGGAACATAGTAATACATAGTACTGGTAATAGGTACCGTAGTAACCAGAACCAAATATGGTGTCTAAACTTAAGGGAGGTGCATGGTTTTGGGGTCTATCGTGGGTTCTGATTTCTATGTATTACTATGCCCCCCCCGTAATATTACTAGTATAGTATTGCCGTTCCACGAACAAGTGTGATAAATATTCAGTATCCACGAATATAGTACGTATGAACGTAGCAGGCTTCTCGTCATGGCTCAGACTCAAGGCTGCATCCCGGCCTGCCATGATACAGTGCTGAGTATGTTGGGAAGGGCCGAGATGGGTTCATGGATGTGCGCACTCACAGAGCCGGGACAGGAAGGGCACAACATGCAGACATGGAGTAAGAGTCTAAAAGGAACACGAAATGTCAATATCGGGCGCCTCCCTGGGGCATATGAAGTGTCTCCGGGAGAAACATGCCTGCTGTCTCTACGTATTCCCCGACCGTTACATATAACCATATCATACACCTCTTGCACTCAACACAATACGATTACTCTTCTAGGCAGGCGGGATGGTTGTCGTCTACCGTGGAAACCCCGGGGCGCGATTGATGATCATCGGGGAGGCCCCTGGACAAGAAGAGGACAGCCAGGGGCTGCCGTTCGTAGGTCGCTCGGGAAAGCTGTTGGACCGTATCCTCACTGCCGTCGGCATAGACCCAGAACGAGACGTGTATATCAGGTGTGTACAATATAGATGTCGTGCATGGTGGAAGGCGCGGTTGAACTATTGCGATGTAGAAGGCGTGGGTGGGGGGGGGGGGGGTGTACTCATGTCGTGCACGGCCGTAGTCATATGACCATAGACCCTCGCATCCCTACAATGCCGGGACGGAGCACGTTGGGTTTTCACCAACCAGGCAGACATTGCTTGCACCAAGCGCGAAGCGCCGTGAGGTATTGGGCGAGTGGCATGGAGGGTGAGCTGCATCCTGCTAAGAACCGCCTCTGAGGTGGACTTGCATATGGACGACAGCTTCAATGAGTTAATTTTATTTCTGGTGTGGCCACTTCCGGAGACAGCAATGGGTTTTACTATGTAACTGCCTCGCGGATGCCTTACCATATTAACACTACGTGATACGATCATTCCCCTTGTGCGGAGCAAAGGTTCTCCACCCCGCACAAATGATCTACTCGACCGCCAGCTTTGGTGACCGCCAAAAAAAAAAAAAACGGCACCCTGGTTGTCTAGCTCACGCAGCGAGTGGCGTGTTTTACAGCGTCGTTGCCAACCGACGCCAACCCAACCTATAAAGATATCATATATTTATAGGGGGAGGGGGGGTTACTCATGTCGTGCATGGCCGTAGTCGTATGACCATAGACCCTCGCATCCCTACAATGCCGGGACGGAGCACGTTGGGTTTTCCCCAACCAGGCAGACATTGCTTGCAACAAGCGCAAATCGCCGTGAGGTGCGGGGCAAGTTGCATGAAGGATGAGCTGCATCCTACTAAGAACCAACCGCTTGTGAGGCGGACTTGCATTCGCATGAAGGGCGAGCTGCATCCTGCTGAGAACCGCTTGTGAGGCGGAGTGTTTATGTATGCCGAGCGAGGTAGGTGTTTATGGAAACATATCGATGACATATTTCCAAAGCCACCGTTTTCATCGTGTTGACCCTCCTCCTAAGGGATGTTGTCGACAAAATGGGCTCGGGGATTTGTCCCAGGGGGTGTGGTATTTTTGTTGTCCAAAGTGTTTTATGGTATTCGGTACGTGCTGGGTTGAGACTGTCGGCAAGAGGTGTTTGGAAGTGTGGAGCGGTTACAGCGCGGGTTGGCGGCGCGATTGATTGCGCGCAGCATCTCAGATTTGTCCCTGATGATGATGATGATGATGATGGTGACGGTGACGTGCTGACGCGTGGTACGGCAGGGGCGATATAAGTATACCTACGACAGTGCCTATGGATGGAAGCGTGCTACGATAGATGTGTACCATGTTTGTGCCTTATAAGGGTGGTCACTTGGAGAACTCTATAACCTCAGACAAAACATATTTTAGAGGGAAATACAAGTGCTATATACCCGATGCCCAATCCCATGGCCTCAAGTATAAAATGAAAAATATCGCAACACGAGAATGAAAAAAACGGACGATGTTGGGTTAAGGAGCCTTTAGTACTTTAATAGGTCATTCAGAAAACGTTTCAGCCAAAAAAAGGTATACTCTATGTACACTACATCTATCTTAGCACACGCCTATGATAGCACCTATTTTTATGAGGCTGCTCGCTTAAGGATCTGTGTATACCAGGTTATACTGTATGTCCCCCAAAAACTGATTTTGAGAAAGGAAAAAAACCGGCCGATTAACCTCGGCCTGTGGTAGGGGTATTGCTCGGATTATATTGTGCAACTAGAAGGCGTGGCTTGTTGGGTGGCTCCTCAGTTCAGGAGTGTAGTGATAGTCACCAAAACTCAAGTCAGATTTGTTTTTGACGAAAAAAGGCTACCTCTATCATAGGCTGCCCTTGCCGACGATGACGTCAACAAACTGCACTTGTCACTACAGACAAAACTGGAGTAGTACAATCAGTAGAAGTTTACCTCGTACATTAATAATTTAGGAAGGACGGTACCGTATGAGCGTCTGCGCAAACATAACACTATGGTTCTTTCTCTATATATATCATTTGGCGCTGAAAAACGGGAGGCGGGTTCGTAAACCCCGGACACGAGACTAGTCGTGTTTTTACCGTGGTTGGAAACCGCCGGCTGTACAAATGTAGCAGCGCAATCGGCCGGTCTTTTCACCAGCGCGCTCCGCTCCCACGTGTTTTGTGCCGGACTGAATCGTGCAGCAACATCGTCCGACGAAGACCACCGGACAACCGGACCCCCACGGCCGAAGAGCTGGAGTTTTACGTGCCGATACTGCTGGAAGAGATCGGATTGGTCGACCCTGACATCATTGTCACTCTCGGTACGTTCCTTTTTTTTATTTCAGGGGATGCATGAATTAAGGGTGGCGTGGTTTAGCTTATCCTTTACTTAAAAGAGCGTTGAGTTTGTACAGGGGTGGTGCGATCGTTTTTCGGCGCTCGATTTTTCCAGAACGGGAGGGTTAAGGTTGCCAATACCGAGTAAAAAAGGCATTTTCAGACAGATCTGGTCGAGAGAGAGCCTTCAGAAAATAGATTGTTCGACTTTAGCACCCTTAACGTTATCAAGAAAGTGAGCGCTGAAAAACGATCGATCACACCCCTGTGCGAGCTCAACGCTCTATACCTCTTTACGGTATACCTCTTCACGGTATACCTCTTTACGGTATACCTCTTTACGGTGTACCTCTTTACGGTGTACCTCTTTACGGTATACCTGGTGCGTTTGTGAGACGATTTGATGTGATTCGGAACCGTTTTCTAGGCCGGATGCCGCACTCGTAAAAGCTACCCCCTCCCTCCAAGATTTCGGGGGGCTTGATGTTGTGCGCTGACTGTGCTGTGAAGCACGACTACAGACGGATTATTTGGCGTTTGCCAGTTTTGAGGGTACCTGAGATCGCAAGTACTACATATGCTGGCAGTGGTTATTAAATAGTACTCCTCCACAGCAGTAGTAGAACAATGTCGCTGCTGAGGTAACCAAGCGTGTTGGAGCGGTTCGAAGCGCACTCGTCCATCCACCTTCGTTTTTTTTCGACCTCATTGTTGATTTAGCCCCAGTCGAAAATTATGAGCCAAACAGTAGAGCTCAGCACATATTGGACGCTATGGTCACAGTGGCTGACGACACTATGGTTGACGAAACAAAAGGACTAATGCTAACCGATGGTTGATTGGGTCTGATTGGCTTAGGCCTAGCCCTGTAGGGTTAGTTCTGTTCGTCTTTTACGCAATGACCTCCAACCATAGTGTCGGACAAGTGGTAAACCCCCCTCCCCTCGAGCCAAGAGGAGATTGGGCGTAGGGATAGGCTTTGCTTACTCTGATGGTTATTATGGCCCATGGCAAGCCCGGTCAATGCACTCGCTGTGACGCGTCAGTGTCAAACCCCGCTGGAGAGTGGTTCTGAACACCATATCGCGCCTAAATGACAACTATAGGATGCATTTGGGGTGGGGATCAAGTCGAGAGCTATCGGCGTGTGCAGAGTACACCGCTAGCGCCACCACCGTCTGCTGTATACTAAGTATGGCTTTCTTCTACTGGGAGCTTAATCAATACACCGGCCTTGGGCCTTTTTAGGTCTACAAGGATAATGACAAGAGAGCTTAAAGCTCCACGAAATAGTTCACCTGACAGACAATTAAAGCGTTTGTCTCAATCGGACTTTCTAGCGACACACAGCGATCAGTCCACGCCTCATCATCTGTATGTACCCTTGCCTGTACTCCAGTGCCACAAGCCTATCGCCTATAGCACAAACCCGATTTACCGCAAGTTCTTGCTACCGAATGGCTTTGTCCCGTGCAGGAACGATACTATATCAAGAACCTTGGGCCTTTTTAGGTCTACAAGGATAATGACAAGAGAGCTTAAAGCTCCACGAAATAGTTCACCTGACAGGCAATTAAAGCGTTTGTCTCAATCGGACTTTCTAGCGACACACAGCGATCAGTCCACGCCTCATCATATGTATGTACCCTTGCCTGTACTCCAGTGCCACAAGCCTATCGCCTACAGCACAAACCCGATTTACCGCAAGTTCTTGCTACCGAATGGCTTTGACCCGTGCAGGCACGATACTATATCAAGAACCGTTTCCAGGAGTGTCTGCCGGTTGGGCAATAATACTGTCACGCTACTGCACGCAGGAACTTTGCGACACCCTTTCTTGCCTTGCCCCTCTCCGTAGGCACACGGCGCCGAAGTTTCCCCCCGAAGCTCTCGCCCACATTGTCACCTAGGACGTATCCCGAACCGTGGAAGGATTGTATACCTCCTGCCTTCTTTACCTAGGTGTCTGACAGGCACTGCTCGAAATGTACCGCTGCTTGCGACTTGTGGCGGAGAAAGTACACCGCTTGATGAAAAGGCGTGGCGCACTATGCCAGTGTACAGGTTTCTCTCTGATGGACATTGCCACCTTGGCTCAGCTCGGATCAGATCGACGACAACCTTGCTGGACCTCTGAACTTATCTGCTCCGTTTTGGCTGTTGAATGGCTTTCCAGGTTCGTTTGCGTCACTTGTGCGTCGCCCAGCTCTCCCCTGAGGGTAGCGCCTTGCGAGTCGGTGGTCACATTTGTGCAGCAACGCCTCCAGCGAATGCCCACAAGCGCATATCATTGACGATGTCGCCAGCAGAACTACGGTAGTGGGCGGTTGCCCTCGAGTTTTGGCAGTACAGTCGTAATTTACTCTGCTGCCTGATATCCCTCCGTGAAGGTGGGACCTATTCCCACGCAGCGGGAAAACAACCATCGGTTTTTTTGTTTTTATTCGGCGAGGACTCCTTCGGCGTGTTCATTGAAGACACAGCCATTCAAAGCTCATGAGCTACCCCCTATATTCTAGGAGATAGACGGTGGCCACAAAAGACGAAACGAAAAGGAGATACCTGGTAAGATATAAGCAAAGTATGTTAATGTAAAATATGGGAAACACGTACTAAGCGCCCAAATGTTGGAGGTGTCTATAATTGGAGTAGGAGCCGTGCTCCGCATCGAAAGGCATGCATGGTTCGTGGTTAAATGACTACTGTGAGGCAAGCAACGAATGAGTACGCCCCGCGTACGTATAGTCTGGCTGACAGCAGCTCCAGAGCGAAAGTCAGCGTCGCAATAACATTAACCAAGTGGTATGTTTCGATCAAGCACGTTACACCCTTGGTGACGTGCATGGACCGATATGTTACGCTCGTGACAATTGGCCATGTTGTCCGCTGGGAATGTCGACCAACTACACGCTCCACTGATCGAGGCCCCGTCAACTGCCTGTCAGGCTATCTCCGTGACGTCTACCCGTCCGACTGAATCACGGACGCTTGTTTGCCTTGTCCGTGGCCACGACTGCTGAGGAGGCCACTGCGTCATCTCCCTTCCTGGCATCCTTAGCCTCGACGGCCAGCGCACCTTGTAGCATCTATGAGCGGAACGCTTACCTTCCGTAGTTAATTCCACCTTCCTTATTGTTTACATCGCGCGCGTTCTATGCTTTTCCTTGCATGTCACCCCCACCCCCTCTCCCTGGGTGTCAGGCCCTGCATGGGGTGTTTACTTTTATCATTGGCGGCTGTCGAGCCGACTATGAATAGAAACTTACATCGTCGTCTCCTTCTTATGCACGTGCAGCTGATTTTATTTAGCTCTTGGCTTGTTTCGACCTAGAGCCATTTACTCGGCGCACACTACCCACTACTGTGTCTTCCGCCTCCGGCCCATCCACTCACCCGCATGGTCTCTGCCGTGTCCGTCGCCAAAATTGTGTGCACCCGCCCGGTTTTACCGGCATGGAGCGCATGCCCTGACGTATTCGGGCCGTCAGCTAATGCGAGCCGTGACCGCAGGTACTGTAGATCCGAACAAGCCCCCAAACATTCCCACCCTTCCGAGCGGGTGAATTTATCAGTCTGGTGTGGCGATTTTATATCAGTGAGTAGCACATTCATCAGTAGCGGAATCTGACCTTTGTTGGTGGCGATTTCAAACTGCAAGTAACACTTTGACAGCCGTGGTACGTGCGCTGGAGTGCTGACTATCGAACAAGCCAACACAATCATGTATACAACTGAGAGCCCCACTCTGCGCTCCGAAGTATCACACAGACACACCGCAGAGCTCCGCTCTGCCCTCCTAAATTCGCCACAGACGCAACTGAAAGTCCTGCTCTTCCCTAAAACATCCAGGTGCCAGCTCGACCAAGGCGCTCCTTCCCGACGAGACTCGAGGTATAACCAAGACACGGGGAACCTGGGTCTCCAACGACGACCTCCTCAAGAGTCACGGGGGGGCCCTGGGTGGAAGGCGTCTTATGCCCTGGTTTCACCCCAGTTATCTCCTCCGCAACGCGGGGGAGAAGAGCATGCAAGAGGGAGGGGTACGGTGGCTGACGAGAGAGGACTTACGGGAGGTTAAGCGGACGCTAGACGCTCTCGACGCGTGACTCGACCCCTCGGCCGGGGGATGGGGAGCGCGGTCGGATGTTTACGGGAGTGGTGTGATGTTGTTGCTGAAAAGGGGTGTGTGTGATATTTGACGTGTGTTCCCCCTGTTGCTCTATGCCTTTGGCATGCTTCCAAGATAGTTGGGTATCACAGTGGGGTACGCCTGGTGTGACATGAGATGACGCGTGCATCATACGTTTTCTCTCGCATGCCCACCGCCTCCATCGTCGACCGTTTGCATGGCCTCTTGGTGACTCCACACGATATTTTGTGTGGGGTCGACATCACACGAAAATAGTCGTGCGGTCGATCCCACCACATTGTATTCGTGGGGTCGATGAGAGCAATCAATACGCTGCAGAGGATGTTTAGCTTTCCGTTTTTTTACCTCGTGTTGCAGGTGGGTTCTCACGTAGTGCGGCTCTAACTTGCCTTTACTGTATAAATATAAACAATGTTGCCAGAGTCATGCCTGGAGAGTTAGGAGCGAAAAAGTTGGTCAGACAAGACGTCAAGATATTAAGACCAGGCAGACAATATATTCATGTACTGGTTTTAGAAACCCCAGCTTAGCATTTACGCTTTTGTAAACTGGGGAGTACCCCTCGCAATGTGGTTTCCAGGTTCTCGACCCAACCGCCGCATGGATATTGTCCCGCGTAGGTCCCACCATTCGCCGAGGTCGTGGATATTATCCGTATATTATTGGACGACTGTGGTCACCCATATTCCTGGTATATTTGTTGTCGTCAGCAGCGACATTGTCCCGTGACAAGTAATCGCTACAGACAGGAATGCAAGGCCCGTGCCTTGCACTCCTCTCTCCCTCCTCCCCATCAGCGTTGATGGTCGTTTCGTAGGATCGTCCGTACCGATGCTATACCAAAACCTGGCGTGTACTACTGTTCTACACGCTTCCCTCTGAGACAGGGAAAGTGCCATAGATGTGGAGTCGAACCGGGGAACCTACCCTCATTTGGCGTCGACGGTAATCGACAAATAGTGGAATTCTCCAGATGTAGCTCACACGCTACGGCGTGTACGTCACCCAAGTTTTACCAGCGGGCTCGACAAGGTCGAGCAAGACTTGAGTGATATTTTTGTCTTAGGCTATGGTCGCCTTGGCCCAGTATTTGCCGCTGCAAAACTCTGTTTCCAAACGCCGAGCGCTTTTCTTGAACCCCTGCAGAACTGCACTCATATTTTTTGGGGACAAACTGCTTGCATTTAGTGTGAGGGCGCTTTTCGCAGTAATACGGTTAATTACCCTTTAAGGACGTGTTTTGCAGTAGTAATGAGGTCCATTACCTCTACAACAGTAACGACACCTGATGTATGGTAACAAAAAACGGGTATCGGATGCTGTTTGTTCGCGAGCCTACACACCAAGCTTGAACCACACAGAATAAACCGACCTGCTCCGGTTTGGGCTTGCAGATGTTTATCGCGCGTCGGGCCCAGCACCTCCTAAGCTCGCCGACTAATAGGGTCATAGGGTCGAACGACGCTTGCACGCGCTCAGCGCCGCTTAACTTGGATGTCGACATTTACTCTTGAGTCTTGATGCGATGTACGTCGTGTCTGAGTAAAAGTCGCTGCCCTCCCACCCCCCTAAGATAATCCAAGCTAAGGATAGGACACTGAATTTTATATTAGCCTTCACATACTGTATGTACCAGGTAGATATTATATTTTTTACCTGATACAGGAAGCGGGCGGGTGCGGACTAGTTAGATATTTAGCGGGAGGCCTTGGACTCGGGACTAATTTTTATTTCGTAGGTGCTTCCAAACTTCCAAACGACACCAGAGGGACGCATTTGCACGGAGTGTTGGGTATGGCTTCTCGTCGAGCGGAGTCCTCACCAACATTTTCGGGCCGAACTGCTAGGGATTATAATTTGATCGAACCAATATTTTTGATAGATTTTGCAGAAGAAGCACAAGCGTTCGGAGAAACAACGAATCTAACAGTAGCATTGCTTGGACGAGCGTCAAAACTCGCCGTATTGTACCCCTGATACCTGTTAAGCTTATGGGTTACAAGGGTGCGTAACTGTCCCAAGTTTGGCGGGCAGCATCGATCAATTTGTTTTTCAACAAAATAGTACAAGCAAACGCGGTCAGCTGTAAGTTCGACATAATTTTGTCGATATGTATCCAGCTTGTCTTAGCAAGCTGCGTGACATGTGTAGTGTATAGGTCACGCGTATTCTGTGTTCCGCATTAATACGGCGGGTGCCAGCTAGCTCCCTCCGGACCCAGAAATGCGGTTCAATGGACCCCACAGCTTCTCAATGTTGGAGATGGGGACCCTTTGGCCTCCTCGGTATTTCAACTTCAATGGCGGGACACCACACCAGCACTGCCGACAATATTTTAAATCCAACAAGGGCTTAGTTTCTGTTTTGGCTGTAAAAATCGGCTATCTTTTCTCGATCCGGGTTATTTAACCGCGGTTATTAATGGCGATTTCATCAAGACTACTGTAATGCGGCGCCAATGATATTGCGTTGACGAGCCCGGCGGACCCGTCCTGACTTTTCGTCCCAGAGAACCCTACTCATAGTCAACTGGAGAATACAAGGTCCAGCAAAAATACCTACGATGAATTCGTGACCTCTTTTACCACTTACCACCCACGGTGGGTAAACTGTTTGGGGGTGGGCGGGCCATTCGGCAATGTTGTAAGGGGTGTAATTGGGTAGCCTTTTGCCAGTAGCCCAGTGGGCTACATAGGATACACTAGGTAGTCTTAATGCCTCAACAAATGGCGTCTACAAAAAAGGATATAACCTTTTTACCCACCCGAGCTATTGTAAGCCTGTTCCATCATACCATAATGATGTTCTTAACAGCGTGACCATTAGTTCCACCACCTGCGTATACACGCACGATGGCGTCGACAAAAAAGGATAACCTTTTACCCACCTGAGCTATTGTAAGCCTTTCATCCTACCATGATCATGATCTGAACAGCGTGACCATTCTTTCCACTATCTGCGTACACACGATACATGCTAGGGTAGAGGTGCACCCTGTTTTTTCTGCCTTATAAGGGTGGTCACTTAAGGTCACTCGAGAAGCTCAAGACCTCACCCAAAAAATATAGATTTCGGACGAAAATAAAAAGTGCTACCCGGCGAACAATACAAACATGGCCTAAGTATACAATGGACAATACAATATTGCAACACGAGAATGAAAGTCCGACGATTTTGGCTTAAGAAGCCCGATCATTCATGAACAAAATCAGCCAAAAAGTGTCACTGGGACTACCTCTATCGTATTGCGCGTCACACTCCGATGCGAACGCCTCGCGATATCTATCCTATCATTAACCAAATTTCTACAGCCGCCATCGTGGTAACCAGCACCCACCGTTTTTAGTTTTCCATCAGCACGATGGAAAATATACCAGAAGTAATTCGCTGGTACATATGTATAATACGAGGGCACACAAACCAGCGGCACCTTCGGCTGGTACGGCAAACACTCCTAATGAAAAGCTCATTTTTTTGTGATCTTGCATGTACAACAATAACACCATCCTCCCACATAACTATTATAGTTCTTAAATATCACGCTAAACACTCCTTACTAACCGTGAAGCCTCGTCCAGACACACAAAATCTGCCCACGCTCCGCAGCATGGGACACCATGGCTTTGTACAGTGGTACTACTACTGTATACGCCATCTAAATCTGCGACAAGTAAACTGTTCCAGCTTCACATTTTATGACTAGTTCCCGACGACTAGCGGTCGACGGCCCAGACCGCAGCTTTACTATATTTTCTTGGTACGCAAACGAACTTCACAGAGTCTACGCCGAACCTGAACCACGGTAACGGCTTCCGATTTCCCTCTTGGCCGCTTGCAAAAATCTGCCAAATGTTGGTTGCACACAACCCCCGCGCGCAAACACCCTCTCTGGCGTAAATGCTCCATTCTCTTATCGTATGCAAAGTCTGGCACCTGGCCGATAGCCATGCGGTGCAACGGGACTGTGCATGACGCAGAGAACGAGAAAAACGGCCCATTAATAGGTACCTGGTACACAATACAAGGTCTAATATGATTTTAAAAAAAACAAAAAGGGTTTTTCGAGTCGAATGCCGTGCGAACAGAGGCCTAAAAGTCTGATGCCAATGCTGCAGCTGTTCGTTATTCTACGGGGAGTGGTCTGACAAGACTCGCGCGTCAAAGTGAACAAGAGAGACGGCCACAACTAACCCCATGCAGCCTCTCCATCAACGCATACAGTATGAAGTACATGTACGTACGCTTTGTACGATGGTACTATGAGTAGCACTTGATGAGTGAGCGCGGTCACCTCGAGCTACGCGACTTGGGGTCTCTGATCGCCCAAAACAATCAACAAATGATGTGCATACAAACGCCAATGTCAATGACAACAACTCTCCAGAAACAACTCACAATGACCACCTGTGTACCCACCCACACAACACACCTACAACGACACACGCCAACGCACCCCGACACCGAACAGCACGCCGGAACCCACCGCCTGTCTAGGCGAGGAGCCCGGCCACAACGTATATACGCGGCACAACGTATATATTCGGCACAATTAACAGTGCGACCACTTGACCCTCGGCCACGAAGCACGAGCAAAACAAACGAAAGGACAAGAACAGCATACATACGACCAACAAAAACAGCATAAATACGGCCAACATTCCACGTGCCGTCAACACCATCACAACCGGCGTTCAACACAAGCCTCTTCCACGCTCCACTGGTCCCTCACCTCAGAAACATCCTCGTCACAACCAAGGCTATGCAATTATCTAGATAGCGTTCGTCAACGTCCGTAACCCCTTCGAAAGCCCACCCGGCCTTCTTTGGGAACAACATATTCGGTCGGGCCTACCGTGGATAATTTCTTGCAGTGGTAAAAGGGTTATAACTGCCAAAGTCCGCCTAGCCCCCTAGTCGCCAACTGGCAGAGTTCGCCCCCTCCCCTAGCCCCGCCTCGAAAGGGATGCGTGGTCAATGGCCAAATGACTAAGCCAAGCAACAAATTAATACGCCCCCCCCCCCGCCCCCTCTATGTAGCCCACCCTTCATGCGACTCGCCCAACACCTCACGGCGCTTCGCGCTTGGTACATGCAATGTCTGCCTGGTCCGTGGAAACCCGACGTGCTCCATCGCGGCAATGCGGGGATGCGGGGGTCTATGGTCATACGGCTACGGCCATGCATGACGTGAGTACCCCCCCCCCCCCCCCCCCATTGCTGCTCGTCGACCGGCGATGATGTCTTCGCCCTTTTCACGGCCCGCTTCGACGCAGGCTTGCTCCTGGCCTTGGGGGTGGCCTTACCCCTGCTGCCATTGGCTCCCTGATGTGTGGACAACAACATTGTGGAACAAACAAAAAGAAAATGCTAAAGTAAGGGCCATGGGCTCTCACTGATGTGTGGACAACAACATAGCGGAAAATAGGGGGGGGGGAAACTCGTCAACTTTAAGTGCCATTTTCTCCCTGTTGTGGGGAAAGCAGCATTGCGGAACACAACAAAAAAAAACGCAAACTTAACGTGACATTGGGCTTCCTGGTGGGTGAACAACATTCCCGAACATGAAAAAAAACGCCAAATGATATGGTGGAACCCCCCGCAATAACTTGTTTGACACTTCTGACTTCTGACGGCCAGCATGAGGTATTCATGCACGTGTGTTGGGGTCTAGGGCTACGTTGCACTACGAGTACATGTGCTTGCTCATATTTTATTCTTGGAAAATTCTTCGACGTCTAAACGACAGAGCGGGGGGGCAGTTGCCGCAACGAGCTCAGAGTAAGACACTATCAAGATGAATATCACCAAAACCGCTCACGAAGCCCTTATGTACAGCACTCGCCCCTTCGTCCAAACCTCGACCACGGCATTTTATCTCGTCGGGTACGACGCGAGCGTCTCTACGGTAGTGTAGCCTGCATCGCGCTTCGATTTCAAAGTACGAGGGCCGTGTGAAACGCGAGCAAGCGTAAACACGAAAAACACTGGAGCGCCAAAGGCGCGCCAACCGGAAGCACGCGTTTGAACACAAGGCAAGGCCCGGAGCGGATGATTGGGGGCGTGGGGGGGGGGGGGGGGGTGGTGACCTTTTCCCGCTCGGAAAATCAAAAGGACGAAAACATAGCAAATCGACCCATTGCGCTCTCCAGACCAGGCGCACTAGGCAAGAGGAAGCAGGGTACTATCGGGGAGCGGGAAGAGTACAATGCTACGTCGCTGCCCCTAACCAAGAGCTACATACTGTAACGCTAAACAGAGCGAACGCGTTCGCCTCGATGCGACTAAGAACAGTTGAACAAACGGAATTTTTGCTGTTACTCAAGACTTCATCACTAGCCAAGGTCAAGTAGAGGCACGGGGCGTCGGCCGTCACCCATGCAACAAACACAGGACACGCTTTTTTCTGCGGTATATACTGTTTTCACATGTATGATGTATGTAGTGCAACATAAATAAGCTGTGGGCCCCGATCCTGTCCTGACATACCCCCAGTTTAATGTACGATCGATCATCCATGGTACCATGCATGCGACAGCGACCTGCCGCTTTGCCGCTACGTCAGTCGGGGCATCAAGGATGTAACCCTTACACCACGGCAAAAAAACAAAAAGCATTCCTTGTACCGGTGGTACTGCGCTAATTCCTACAGTACACAAAGCGCGAGTGCAGGTGCAAGGGGGCAACGTATACAGCTGGCTTGCTTTCGCCATCCAACCGATAACTATTAATAGGCGTGAAATGTAGGCAATAAGGCATGCCTTACTATTTTCCTATCTGACGACGCGACGCGCCTCCCGAGCATTTTATCCATACCAGGTACGTTCCTAATACCTAAACTAACGTAATTACCGGTGTTGCAAGGTGTTTCATGGGAAAATCCCCCAACATGTTGTCCGTGGACTCACTCTCTTTGACCCAGGGGCTGTGACCGCCATTGCCGTCCGACTGTACATCTTGTCCAACAGCTCAGGCTCCTTTATCAGGCCCAGGGTAGACGGCAGGCACACTTTCAGGAGGACGTACCACGGCGGTAGTCGCTGGGGAAGCGCGCAGCAGGACGGAGCACCGACAGTGATGAGTGTTTCAGAAAGAGGTAACCTCCCTAGAAATACAGTAAGTACGCCGACGTTTTCGGGGCATATAACTTGGAGCTATTACGGAGGACCATAGCAAACACTAGTAAATAGGACCAAATGGTGTTAGGGCCCATATTAACGAGGATAAAATAAATTCAATTTGGGAAAAATAAAATTCAAATTCGCTTTTCGTTGGTCAACACACGCACCAGCACCCCCCAAGATCCTAATCTTTGGTGCTGGTGCGCGTGTTGACCAATGAAAAGCTGATTATTATTTTTTTCCAAATTCATTTTATTTTTCTTCGTGAAAACGGGCCCTTAGTAAAAACAGGTAAATATATGCCTGGTAGGTTTTTGTGTGAACGGTAGGTCCTGTTCACTATGTATTACTATGTATTACTATGTATTACTATGTATTACTATGTATTACTATGCTCCCCCGTAATAGTATGTATGGGATTTTTGTTTGCAGAGATGAAAAAAGGGTCATTTCTAAATATGAAAAAAAAACATGTCATAACCGCAGCACAAGTAACCTCGATCGTGGAGAAATGCAGCACATCTAGCTTTGTTCGTGGAGGAAGCGAGTACGTAGCACTGGACGGACGTCTTTCCATGCAGTGACCAAGGTGCTCTCGATAGTTTACTGCATTGCTGTTTTGTAGTGGTGCAACCAACAGCCGTCGGTCCCCCCTGGCGAAGGTAAATCCCACGCGACTCTACTGCCGCGCGAGCATTCCAGCACTGTTAACCCATTCAGAACTGGAAATAATGTCCCACACTAATTCCAAGTAGTTTGTCCCCAAATTCGTGGGACCAGTTCTTAGCCCTTATAGGACTGCAGTCCCGTTTTGGGGACAAATTACTTAGAATTAGAACGGTTTGTCCCCAAAACGGGACTCCAGTCCTAAAAGGGTTCAGGGGTTAGGGACGGTGAGACTCGTTTCTTGCTGGAAGCGGTGCATGCTGCGATAGAGGGTGTCTTCTAAGGCTCCTTACTTGATTATAGTATAGGAGTACAGGAGCCCTATACCCCATTCATAACCTGACGCTGAGAAACATGCAAGTGCAAGCCGATGAACAATGCCATGACCGACAGTAGTACGTACTGTAGGTATACATCGAAAATTAGAGATAAAACACAACTGACCTTGACCCAGCGAATCCTCAGAAAAAAAGCATACTACTAGTCTAGCCAGTCAGAAATATCAGAAGGCAAACAAAGTGCTCCTACTACCGTACCAGGTATATAGCACGCCTCTAGCGCACCGGTAGCATGCATGCGCATGCAGAGTCAAGCTTTCAACCTGTTTCTGCTGAAACCTGCAGGTGTACGTCACGAAAAGGGGGCTGTATACGCTGCAGGCGGTGCATGCATTAACCTGCCCGGCCTCGAGAGTTTAATACCCAGCATGTCGTGTACATTCCACAACGCGCGACATCCGACTTACAGCAGTACCTACGTACTCATGCTGTACGTGGGCAAAATGGAAACCTTGAGCTGTACGTAAGGGAATGGCCAACTCGTGGACAAAAGGAAAACATGTGCTGTACAGGAGCAAATGGAAAACTCGTGTTCTACGTGGGAAAAAGGAAAGTGCTCGCCTCACGCACTACGCTCCGATGTTATGGTCGGTACTCGTACTTCCATACAATAGGTCGTTGCAGCACTCGTAACAGGCAGAAAGCGTTGCCGTCGAAGGAGTGACGCGTCGCGGCATCAAAAGGGTGCAACAGGCGCCACGATGAAAATGGCACTACGACGCACGGCAAAGTGGTCAGTGCGGTGCCAGAGGCAAGGGTCCCGACCTGTGGTTCTCACCTCCTGATGACCGGGCTCCCGGCGCGGCCTTCTCGACAGCGATCGTACGGACACAAACGAAGCCATTTCCCACCGCGACTCGCTCTTAAGGTTAATGTAGCTGTTCGAGCGGCGGCGGCGGCGGCGGGGGGTTGGGGTAGGGCGTTGCACCGGCGTGCAGACCGTAATGGTCAAATGGTCAAGCAGACAAGGGGGTGTGGGTGGGTGGGTGGGGGCGTGGGTGAGGGTATACTCATGTCATGCATGGCCGTAGTCGTATGATTGCCGTATAGACTCTTGCACCCCTGCAATGCCGGGGCGGAGCACGTCGGGTTTTCACCGACCAGACAGGTATTGCTTGCACCAACTGCGAAGCGCCGTGAGGTGTTCAGTGAGTTGCATGAAGGTTGAGCTGCATCCTGCTGGGAACCGTTTGTGAGGCGGGCTTTCCTGCATTTGGACGACAGCGTCCAATGGGGAGCCGCTAAAAATGGTATCAACCTCAGGCGTAGGCGGGCATGAGCAGCAGCATTAACATTGCAATGCCAACCTCAGGCGGAATTTCCGAACACCGGCGAGAGACATACCCTCGCGACTCCCTCTATCGTACGTAGAATTTCCATGCGCAGGTACCGTACAGCACCCAGTATCATGTTCTCTCTCATGCGGTATGTACGCACACTCCAAAGGCAAAGGATTGTCGGTGTTGGGCCAGCTTCGAAATGAGGAAAAGTATCTTCGGGCTGATTGTTGATTGCGCTAGGGCGTCGAAATCAGGTCGGCTCCACATACCGTAAAGAGGTAAAGAAAGTTAAGTTCGCACAGGGGATCGATCGTTTTTCAGCGCTCGTTTCTCGACAACAACGGTAAGGGTGCTAATACCGAATAGATGCCTTTTGCGGAAGGCTGTCCACCAGATATTTCCGAAAACTGCTTGTTCGGTATTGGCATTCGGTATTGGCAACCTTAACCTTTCCGTTCTGGAAAAGTCGAGCGCTGAAAAACGATACCATAGCACCCCTGTGCCAGCCAACTCAACGCTCTTTTAGGTATTCACGCGTCCGAGTCCACTTTAGCTTGCGCTATGATAGTTATCACAGTACCGCTGTCATGGTAGCACCGTTGGGTGCTGCAACAATCGCTGTGTACTGCCAGGTACGAGTATACCCAACAGAGTTAAATCGACGCACGACGGGTGGACGTAAAAAACAAGCCTATCACAACAAAAATAGAACAAAAACATGTTCGTATAAATTCGTCCAGAACTCCCCGTAGGGATGCGAGGGTCTATGGTCGTCAGACTACGGTCATGCCCGACGTGATTACCCCCCCCCGACTATTTCTCATTATGACGACCTGGTAGTCAGTATGACCTTTTCTGCAGTGTGGGGTCGTTTTTGTCTTCTTGTCGTGCGCCCCTGACACTCGTACACCTATTTGTTATCAGTATCATATACCCAGGTATATGTTACCTGTCCGTCGGAGGACGAAAAAAAAGAAGAAAGAAAAAAAAGGACGTCGAAAAAAATGAAAATGTGGTCTTATTACCTGCACATACTGTCGGTGTCGCCCTCTTCGATGTGCTGGAGAATCTTACTGGCCGTCGTCCTGTTTGTAGCAGCACCATCGAACAACGACTGTGCGAGATACAACGCGAACGCGAACGAGAGACGAGGAGGCAGCAGGCATGAGCTAGATCCTACAGATTAGGAATATATCTAGGCAATACGGCAGGATTTGGTGTGGATGACGTCTACTATACGTCCGCTACCCGTGCTCGTTTCTTGTTAATGAACAGTCATCGGGCTAATTTTCCTACGGCAGAAATCGAAGCTGTCGGCTAGCGAAGGGGCTACGCTGCCGAACAATACGAAAGGGTGTGCTGGATAGGGTACGTAATAAACTTCACCGGGGGTGTTTTCTCGGTTACTACCCTACCGAAGTCTTCGGCAAGGTTCGGTATGACCTCACTATCCCACCGAACACTCCTTTATGGTCCGGTAATAACTTGACACCAGTACCCCGACACGCCGGTAAGTTCGGTACGCCCGCCAAAAAGACCCCGGGTGCCGGTACACCCTACCGAATACAACCTTGCAAACATTTTCACGGGGGTGAATTGGGGATTGAAACGAGAGCTGACCTGAAGAGGCTTGCCGGTCAAATCCCCGAAATGAGTTGTGGCGTACTTGCATGCGCTGCACACCTGAGAGTCAAAACGGAACAAGCGCGTCACCCGCCGTTGGAGAGGGTCAAGTTAAGGCTCAAGGGTCAAGGTACCATCGGGGGGGAAGGGGGGGGTGATTTGGAACAAGACTGACGCACCGAAATCATTTCGTGGCCACGGCCTAGGTTTAGGTAATGGGCCAATGTGAGATCAACAACATCACCACCACCACCACCACCACCACCACCACCACCATCACCACCAACACCAACACCAACAACAATAGTGATAATAACCACACCGTAGTATTTGCTCTCTTCCATCCCGTTCATTATCTTGGCCCTTCTTTTCTCTCTCCCTCCTACTGTAGTCGTAACTCAGATCCGGGGTCACATACCAGGCTGTCCTCTCCCCTCCCCACCACCGTTCGTGCCTTGTTTTTTCATCGCGACGACGACTTCAGCCCTATGTTCCCTCGTCGACTCATGTCGAATTGCACCTGTCCACGCTAAGCGCTCTCAGCAGTTGATTCCTTTGTACTATCCATGTATCTTCATACATGTACGATCTACGGAGACGTTTCCGTTACTAGCACGTCACGTGATCTCATACTCGTACGTATTTGTCCATCTACTCGCAATAATACGTCTTGCACGTCCTCATAGCTACGTGATACCATCACATTTGTAAATATATCCACAATTTCACCGTGGTGAGATTCGAGCACCATAACCAACTCTACTTTACTAGCATTCGAAGGTAATCACTAGACCAATCGGGCGATATATGCACATATAAATAGTACGCTTAATTAACATTGTTATGTTCTACTCTTAGTCGCGAGCGAGCGTAGCGGGCGGAAACCGCCCGCGCAGCGAAGCGCCTTGTACAGATTAATAGTACAAACACCAAGAAAACATAACCTGGAACACGGTACCAGGTATATACAGAATATAGTCCTACTGGGAATAAACAGACAAGGTTATCGTCCCACCTTTCCGGGGGGTGGGGTCCTGTTGCTACCAAAATACACCATATTTTTCAAAATCACGAGACCCAATGGTGCGATTGAGCCTGCGGCACAGCCGTACCGAACATTCCCGTATCGCTCGAAATCTACTGCGTACACGCCCTGCAGGCACCAGCCCAAGGCTTGCTGCGTTAAATTATCAAATCATGATAGCATCACGGCATGTTGGCGAAAAGCGAAAAGTGCCCGGAACGTTCATACCCAGTCGACCGCCGCACCACGATCGAAAACCCCCCAATAAAACAAAAGCTTAAAGCAAAACAACGGCGAATACGTACGCGATGTAGGACTGTTGACTAAAATGAAACAAACGCTTCAAACCAAAAATCGGCGAGTACATGTGGTAGGACTGTGGGTTATGTAGCGCTACCCACCATTAATAGTCTACGACATGACGGAATAGGCGATTAATAGTGGGTACGTAGTGCTATTTAAACAATGAAGCAATAGGCTTGGAACCCCAAACAAACGCAAAAGCACATTGCCGGACACGCAAAAACGGCATGAGGCTAAATCGTACAGAACCCGACAGTCCTTGTGAGCTAAAAAAAGGGTTATTATGTGGTCCTACATGGTACACAGCGAGGGGTTCGCGCCGGAGATTGGTGACTACAGTAGCTTGGATGCTCCTAACTCCAAACTATTATCTCTTGTTCATTAGAAGGTTCTGCCTGTTGAGCTATTTCAGTCACACCGACTTCGGCAACACCACTCACCACTGGAACGATCCTTCCATAGTCGTCCTCCTCCACCTTCAGAACGACGGTGCCATGCCTGAACACGAAGTCGAACTCCCTCTCCTGCGCTTCGGCGTTCTCTCTTTCAAAATCGGCACTAAACAACTTGCAAGGAGCCGCGCGGTCTTCGGCACCCCCTCCAAACACTCTCTCCTTCTGCGACTCGAACGCCTCAGCTTGCCCTTGCCCAGACGACGGCGACGCACGAGGCTCAAACGATTCAGCCATCCCCCTGCTGAAACATGGGGATAAAAAATAAGCAAAACACATCGATGTCATATACGGAAAGAACGTATTGAGCGCCCAAACGTTGGAGATGTCTCTCTATTTGGAGTAGGCACGGTGCTTCGCCTTGAAAGAGATGAGTGGTCAGCGGTCAAATTACTAAGGCAAGCAGCAAATGAGTACCCCCCCCCCCCCCCCCCCCCCCCCCCCCCCCCCCCCCCCCCCCCCCCCCCCCCCCCCTCC
>MEHQ01000856.1:315357-436540 GCA_008828725.1 Saccharina japonica
CCCCCCTCCCCCTCCCTGCTGAATATGGTCGTCCCGTGCGCGCTCAGGGGGGGCGTCGTCGAGGTTAGGGTCGGGTAGGGGGGACAGCAAGACCGGACCAGACCGGACGCATCCGCCTGGTTGCAGCGAAACCGCTAACACTTGGGACAATGGTATACATACCACCAACGGGAGCCGACTGCTGCGAGCGCACCGTGCGCGGAGCTGTAGCTCAAAAGCTCTGTACGCATGTACCAGCTAGCTCCAGCGTGTTTTTTTTAGTGATGGTGATGATGGCGACGATGACAATGACGATGTCATCGCAATACGTACGTACGAAGCTACTTCCTTATTTCCTTAAAATGTGGTACGCCCGTGTTCACAAAACAAATCAGGCTGAAAAAGCGCCCGGGTGGAAGAAAATAATAACAAAGTAATAGTATGCGCAAACACAGTACGAGTAGTACCAGTGAGAGGTAGAGAGCGACTCGCGGGTTGATAGAAAAAAAAACTAGCCCCCCGAACAACGTTCAACTATGCCATCGAAGCGCACCTATAATCATCGTAGCCCCTCCCGTGCCTGCCCGAGTGCGCAGCAAGCCACACCCCGCTACAGGGCGATAGCGGCGAAGTCAATCCCGGGGGAGAACCTCCCCAAGCGTTCGGGCTCGGCAACGACACTTGGGGAATCTGCAGGGGCGGGCGGAACGCGCCTAGATCGGCCTGCCTAGATGCCGCCCGCACGGAAGCCGAGTGTCGCGCTTGGCTCGCATACACCGCTTTCGCTGTCCCAGAAGCGGCCATCCCCGCCGTGGCTGCCGCTGCCGCCGCCGCCGCGACGTGCTCCGGCGGCGCCCTCAGCAATCGTGTTGCCAGGCCGCGGACGGCAGCACCAGCGACAGGGATGGTCAGGAAATCGTCGAAGTACCGCAGAACCTCCCCTCTCAGTTGCCCTTCTCCACGAGGGAAGCCGGCGCCCGCCGCAGCGGCTCCTTCGGCGGCGCCGCGGGGGGAACACCCGGCGGCTCCGCTTGCGCCTTCCGCGCTTCGGAGTAAGTGAGGCGAGCCGACCGCAATGATAGGCGAGTTGGGGTTGGCCGCTCTGTCAAAGGTTTGCGCCGGGAGGGGGGGGGGGGGGGTGGCAAACAGGGTTGGCCGGGAACGGGGGGCGGGGGCGGGGTGTACTCCTCAGTTGCTTCCGTAGTCATTCGATCATCGACCACGCATCCCTTTTGAGACGGAACACCGTTCCTACTTATAATAGAGACGCCTCCAGCATTTGGGCACAAAATACGTTTTTTTCATATATTGCATAGGGGGGGATCCGTCATTCGAGTGGGGCGGGATCGGTCGGTCGGTCAATCGGCCCAGCGATTCAGAAACGTCGGTGACGCTGGGAACCGAAGGTGTTTCTGGCACTGCCTCTAGGTGGAGGTGTGTCTGTGAAAGTACAGCACAGTACTCGCAGCTACGTCCCTCAAAAAGCGCGTCGACCTGTTTGTCATTATCGCTTCCAAAAGCGAGCCATCGGGTTGCCTGCCTTACCACAAACACAGAACACGAGCTACTACAAGCAGTAGCATCTCGGGGGGCGATTTTTCGAAAACAACGACGCGGGGATATTCCGAGCACATGCCGTGGAGGCAGTGGGGGTCGGCATGCCAACCGGTACTTCCACCGGACCTTGCTGAAGCAGGTTCTCCACACAGCTGTGGCGTGCGTTTCACAACATTTTGGTTGTATCGGTGGTAAGGCAACACGCCAACGCCACGACGACGGTAACTGCTGGTCCCGTACACGCAACGCGCTACGGCGACAACACCTGCTGGTCTCGCACCCTGAGCAGGCCGCGTCGACACTAGCGAATCGCAGACGAGGCTGCGGCATACGCCTACAGGGTCATATTTTACTTGTCACGAGGAAGCGTGCGGTACGATACATGGCCGGGGAAAAAAAAACAACATCTTATCGAATAACAGGAGGCAACGCGTAATCAGGTGCGGTTGAAGCCGAGCGTGTGTGATCTCTCGCACCTGATTTCCCTAGCCGTCGCTATCGCCGCCGCCAGCGACCCTTCCACCTCCAACACGATGACCCAGTACCACAGCCCGTGCCGTTTCAAAGCTTTCACCCGGTCTACCGCGCGCTCCCCCGACACGACGTGATCTATCTCCGGCTTCCGTCCGTGCCGGTCGAGCTCCGCCGTCAGCATGGCCACCACATCTGCCAGCCCACTGCCTCTCGTCCCGCACATGAACGGGTGCGCCGATGCACCGCTGACCGCGCCACTAGCTCGGCCGGTGCCGACAGCGAGCAGGCACGGGACCAGGTCGACTTCGGCGCTTTGCGCGACTCTCGCTTGCCCGTGGTGGTGCCCAGCGGCGCGGACATGGAAGCCAGAAGCTGGTGTCGGTTGATACCCGGAGGAGGGCGGAAGCCTCGCCCCCCCCCCCCGACCCCCGCCGCTTGAGCAGTCAAGCGGCTGATGCCCCCGGCGCCGGCGCCCCCCTCCCTTCCTCCGGCAGTCTGGTGCTGGATAGAATGATGTCGGTTGCTGGGCGGCAGCCGTGTCGAGGGCGAGAAGGGGCCGCTAACCCTTCTCGGGTCCGGCATGCCGCCCGGGCCGCCCACGCCGACCGCCCCGATAAAAGGAAGGGGTGCCGCGGCTGCCTGAGACAGATTTGCCGAGCTCGAGGCCCATGACGAGGCGGGGTAGGAATTGGTTGGGGTCGCGGTCGGGCTGCAAGCAGCGGCGAGGGCCGAGAAGTCCTCCTGGTCTAGGTGGTTGAGGAATAGGTCTTCGGCTCCTTCGCCAAATAAAAGCTGCTCTCCTCCGCGGCTCTCGTCGCGTGTGGCGGCGGCGGCGGCGGCGGCGACAGACAGGGATGCTGCCGACGCCACGGGAGGCCGGCCACTCGAGGACAGCAGCATGGTTGCTTTTGCTGCCGACTTCCTGGCGGCTGTTTTTAGTTTTAATGTTTTACTATTAAAAAATACCTGGTATTATACTTGGCTATAATGTAGGCGTAGTAACGGAGGGATGGAGAGGAAAGCGGGGGGAAAACAGCGGGACGAGCAGAGGGCGGCATTGAATCGGGAGATATATATAAAAAAAATGCTCGTTTGCAATTCAGGCCACTGCAGCCGAGCTTTGGAGCATCTGAGTGGTTAGATTGACCGGTGGTTACGGGCTTGTATATACATCACATGATACCGGCAACATTCATGCCTTGGTAGTACACCTGTATGTAGGCGCAGTACGTATCGTGGACACAGCAGTAGACAGAGTAGTGATATGGAAGTTACACTGACAGAACCTCGTTCGTACTGGTGCGCAGTGCGTAGATTGCGGCGCATTTCGATGTATTTGGTGGTTCAGTTGTTCAACAACTGCGTAGAAAAAATCGATGTGTAGTACACGTGCTGCACGAAGCAGGCAGAGCCTCGTAGACGAGGTGACATGCATTGGGTACATGACGGAATTTGGGCCGCAGCGAGTGGTGTGCTTTATAGGCGCTATCGTATGCCATGGCACCGCAGGTATGATAAAATGGTGATTCAATACAAAAAAAAGGACGGCAAGTCCCCAATTTCCAACACAAATTACACGTCTCCTAGCACAGAAGTTCACACGTGTGTTCTCATATACTTGGTACTCGTAGAGGCGACCAGATTGGCGCAGCAACAGACAACCACTCCCGCCTCCCTGCTACACAGCTCAAAAGGTATGAGCACACGAGCACACCCGGGCGGGCAGCACGCCGAGGTTGTCAACAGGGGCAACATGTGTCGCTTTTGAGACACTGCTGTCTGTCACATCAAAGGAAGGAGCATCCGCAAGGTTGCGATGCTATGCAAGATCCAACCGATCGATCAATCGATACGAGTCCCAGCCGAACTTTACCGTCTCTACGTACGAGTGCTCGTCGTACATATAGTACCGATACGGGGAAAGCATACTACTGCTGCTGCTGCAAATTCGAAGGAAACACGCCCCGTCACTCACCGAACGGCGACGCCGGCGGCAAGGAGCAGGAAACGCGACGCCGAATCGGGAACGCGGACACAGCAACAGTCAGGATCACGCACCTACCTGGCGGCTTGCGGGGCGATGAACGGCGACCACCCCAGAGGCGAGGCGACAGCAGTTCAAACTCCCTTGAGCCAACGAACGACAGCTGTTGTCATCACGGCCGCAAGGGCGACGGCTTATGACGCCAACCACAGTCTCGTTCCGCCAAAGATCGCACCTCTAGGGTGGGAAGCTCGAAGGGTGGAGGTCCACGAGTGCCACGGGAGTGGGATGTGGGAGCAGAAATGGGATCGACGCAGAGTGGCCCAGCAGCTGATATGGACCTGGTCGTTGGTTGTGATGAGCCAGTTTTCTACGAAGTCTAGTATATGATTATTAGACTTGTCGTTGAAATCATTTGATTTTAAAGTACAACGTTCATAAATATTTTGGCCGAGTACTTGACACAGATATCATAGATTTTGGCCAGTAGCCAACAACTACAACTCAAAAATCAGCGAAAACGGGCCGAAAAACGGTTCAAAATTTCATTTTTGAAGCTGGAAAATAAATACAAATCAACATATTTGCACTTTCGTGTTGCTTGATTTGATTTCAAAAGGTAAACTGGGTCACAACTCAACTGGTGCACGACACGACGTACGAGAGTAGATTCCGCATTTCACCCGGGTCTCCAAATCGTTGCTGCCCACCACAACGCAACCTTGGTTTTAGGAGCTTCTGAGCCTCTGCCACTCTGCGGCTAGAGTGGGGGCAGGTTCGGTCCCTGAGGCAAAGGAGGGCGTCCTGTATCTTGCTTCAAGGTCCAGACGCAGGAACACGTGCCCGTGTTATCAGGCCGGGTCGCCCATGTTGCCTTCTTCTATCTATAGAGCAAGCCAAGAGGTTCTCTCGGGACTAGCTGGCCAACAGGGCCAACAGCAGCAGCAGGCTCTTCCTGATTCTATACCGCCAAACGCAAGCTCGCCGGACAGCAGCGCAACTCCACCTTCGCCAGAGGCAGAGCCGCAGAGAGCCCCCGGGAACCTCTCTGGGAGTGACGGGTCGGTGATGCCGAGGCAAAGCTTCGTGCCCGGCACACTTCCCAATAGCGGCGGGATGATTGGAGTGTCACAAGTTTCTGGGCAATTACGAGCTCCGGTCCCGAGTAGTATCCCCGTTGTCAAGGATGCGGAACAACAGATGCAAGATCAGCACGGGGGAGTAGACGAGGAAGGGAGGAGCCAACGAGGGTCTACGGGGGGGTCGGAGAACGACGGAGAGGGGTATGGCACGGCGCAGGCCAGCATGCCAAGGAATTTTCGGATATCGCTGGAGGGCTACTCTCTGCAGAAGGACGACGACGGTACCTTTGCGGCTTATCGTATAAATGTCACTGCTGGACTCCACACATGGCATGTCCTTCGAAGGTGTGTGTCTGTTATCTGTTGTGTCTGTTGTCGTTGTTGTTGTGCATTTGATTCACGTGACGCAATCCGTGAGTGTTGTTTTGCGTGCGATCCGCGAGCGTGCGGTGTGCCAGCTGCTGGCGTAGGCACACCCTCGTTCTCCCAGCTAGCTGTCTGTGGTGTGTTTGGGTGGTCTGGCTTCGATTTTTGCGGGTATGTGTCACGGAGCAACTGGCGGGCTCGGCATGCTCTGTGTACCACCACAGCTCCTATGGGTGACGCAATGCCAACGTTTCCGTCTCCAACGCCGTTGTTGTTGGACAATCAACTCAACTGCTGCTTTATCCTTATCTCAACAGGCCAGTGTAAGCGTGCGGGACATCCTGCGTCGCCCTGTAGCTCGCCTGGGCTTGCGTTCCTTTGGGCTAGCTTGCGTCCCTCTCACGTCGAGGCCGTCTGGCCTTTCTTTGGCTCTTGTTCGTTTTTGAGAAATCGTAATCGCAGTCTCGTTGTCTATGATACAGCAGCAGCAGCAGCAGCAGCAGTAGCAGCAGCAAAGCACCAACACCACCACGAGCGCAACGTGAACATTCAAAATTTACGAGCGGAACGCGGAACATTAGCATTTTACAGATTAGAGAGAGCAGAGAGCAAACTGCCCAGCAGACGCACACACGCAGCAGCAGCAGCAGCAGCAGCAGGCAGCACGACGCTCGCACCCCCCCCTCCTCCCTCCCTCCCCCTCTCCTGCTGAACTTTGCTGCTCGCTCGTTCCCCGAACCCCCCTCGCGCCTTGCTCGGCCTTGTGCTTTGGTGGCAGGTACCGTCAGTTCCTGTCTCTGCACTCGGCTCTGTCGGAGCACGTGAGGGCTGAGGACATGCCGCACCTACCCGGAAAGCGCATCCTCGGGAGCAGCGTGGACCCGTCGTTCGCCGAAGCTAGGGGGCTGGCCCTTCAGGTGACCGACCGATCGACCGCACAGCAGCAAGCAGGAATCAAGCAGGCAGTGGCATGTTGCAGTAGTTATGATACGTTGCATTTGTGTTGAACACAACTATTGCGTCGTCTGCAAGATACACATCCGATCGACTCATATCATGCCGATACATATACCAGGTTTGAGATTTTGCTATTTTCTGTGCTGCAGACAACGGTGCAACCAGTGCTGCAAGGCAGTGCTGTCTGCTGTCTGTTGCCTACTGTCTCTGCTGTCCTGGCTGTTTCTACTTGGTACTTGGCTACGATTTGTACCTGCAATTTGTCTGGTTTGCTGGCCTGTGTGCGTACACAGTAGCGGTACGTTTTGTTTTTCGTACCCAGTACGTTTGGAATTGCAATTCGTTGCCTATGATGATACCAAGATACACATACATTGCCCAATCTCCTACGTATCATGTTACGATATACACTCGTAATCTCCTTCCGAGTACGGGTAATGCCATGCTGCTAACTACTGCTGTATTTACGATGTAACAAATCTCTATCGTAGTAGTTTTTTGCAGTGGATACGGGAAGGATATGCACACGTCCATACCGTGGATGAAAATTCATGGCATTTCTCGTACGTACGTAGCAAAACTCGGATTATTACGCGGATTACGTGATTACGTGTTACGGCGACCGCCGTAATTACGTAGCGCCCCACATGTACCCTACGATAGTATTATCAAAAGCCATACCTTTCTATATGAAACCCCTGCATTTTTCCACACTACACCGCTCTCTGCACTGGCTGCCCTAAACCCTACATCGAACCTGCAACGACGTCTCCTGGAGTTCCCATCCGTGGTGTTGACGACCACGAGTAGGATGGCCTCCGCTGTTCCTGTCCTGCTCGCGGAGGCTTACAGCATTGCGGCGGCGCTGTTACAGCCTGAAGCACAGACTCAGACAGACGTAGATGTTGGGTTCAAAATTCAAAACTTTTAAGGCCAAAAAAGAAATTCCACACTTTCGAATGTGCCTTATTTCGGTATGTAGCGGGTACGTCCCCTGTGTCTTCGGTAATTTCCTTTGAGCAGCCGATATTCTGCTGTTTGCCGTAATATCATGTTCATACGAAGCACGGCACATGTTATATTTATATATAGGGGTAATCCGACATCTCTGGTTACTGATGACTGATTACGCTGTATGACATTGATACTGCTATACTGCTGCTGTACGTATATAGTAGATGGATACCAACGAGTACGTACTCGTATTTACCAATTTCTGCTTTCACTTATTATGCTGTTTGGAAGGGACACGCGAATGGGCCAATCACCACTCACAGATCATGCCACATGGTTGAATGTTAATGCTGCATACAATCTTGACATGCCGTTAGGGCCCGTATTAACGAGGACATTTTTTATTGCAAACTTCGATGTTTTTTTTTTTCGTTCGGTTTGGGGCCCGTATTAACGAAGAACGTAAACTTTCGTAAATTAAAAACATTTTTCGTAATTATTGGATAGAAATCCGCGAAAAGAAGGGTTTTGCGTCCCTATCATATCGAGGATTGGCGTATTGTGGTCTTAAGTTCGAATATCGCACAAACGTCAACAAAACCCGTTGGCAACCAATGAGGCGAGCGACAGGACGCGTTCTCCCCGGAGCGCCGCGACTAGCGGCAGGTATTTTCGCCGGCACCGGCTAGGAAGTTATCGCTCTAGGGTTACGGTTAGGGATACAGCGGAGTCGCGACCTGGTCTGTGCTCGTGTGGTTTGGGAGGCAAATAGGGGTGAACGGACATGGGTTTGCGACGGCCTTGATTCTTTTTTAGGCGCCGCGGGCGGTCAACCCTGTTCTAGGGGCCGTCGGACCTCGCGCTGCGGTTGCTCCAGGGGCCGTGCCTCTCGGGAATATGATGGATCTCTCATCTGAATCAGTCGACGACACGGCTCAAGTTTGCGTGACTTGCTGCGGTTTCATGGAACATGCCACGTCGTGGTGGACAAACTCCCCAAAATTGAAAAGCAAAACGACGAGGCAAACAAGTCCCAAAAGACTTCTTGTTGGATTCGTTTCTTTCGAAATTCAATTCAAAATGCCTTCCTGGTGATTCAGTTGACGACCAATCAGATGCAATCTACATTTTTTTTTTTTTAATCGAATTACGAAAAACAAAAAAAGTCGTTATTACGTGCGCCCTTAGTTTGCATCTGATTGGTCGAAAAGCGAGTCACCAAGCAGACATTTCCGAGTGAAATTGAACACGGAACTCCACAAGTAAAAGCTACTGAAGAATCTCCACGGGCCCAGCAGGCAATGCCAACCATTGCATGCTCCTTTTCGCATCTCAGCTTTATCGTTGAATCAGCCCAGCGGTTGTTATTAAATAGCTGGTACCAGGTAGTTTACTCTGTTCACTGACTAACTGTCCGCGCACTGCTGGAGCAGCAGGCGCAGCAAAGCAGCATGGCCGCATGGCCGCCCTTGTGCTGGTGAGCTGGTGGGGTACCAACAGCAGTCTAATAGCTCAGACTATAGCAGCAGTCATTCGTATATACGCGTACGTACAAATAGCAATACTGAGGCCAGGAGAGCACAGCAGGTATAGCCTACTACAGCTGTAGCGAGCCGTTCCCATCTGGGACACTGGGTGCGTACAGCCTCGGCGGCGGCTGTTTCGCCGCGTGGTGCTGTGTTTGTGGGCCCGCTGTGCGCTGTGCTCTCTGTCTGCGCTGATGCGAAGCGATCAACTGCTGCTGTGAGAAAAAAAACTATTTGGTGGCTGATGTGTGATGTTATTCCGCTGTGATTTGTTCGGAGGTCATCGCGGTCGTACGTGCTGTATATCTGACCTGACAGCGATTTCGAAGGGGGTCCCTAAAACAAGCGTCGTCGAAATTAAGAACAGACGTGTTCGCTCACACCATCAAGCCCCCGAAAAAAATTTAGTAATTTAATAAACATTAATCGAAAAATACTACTCTTGGGTCCTATCGAGGAATGGCGTACGGTGTTGGAAAATCGAATGACGCACGAGGTTCAACGGACACCCGTGGGCAACCAGCGAGGCGAGCGACGGCCCGCGAACTCCCCGGCGCGCCGCTGGAAGCGGCAGATTATTTCTGCCGGCACCGGCTATAACAGGCTGCCGCTCTTGGGATGCCTTGGCTGGCTGGCGCAACCCCGACGCCCCACGCGCCCCCTCGCGTACTAGGGGAAGGGGACCTGGTATCCACTGGGTATGTAGATAACGTACGAAGTACCTGGTATATCTTAAGCGACATAATCGAGCAAAACGAAAATACACGGTAAAACCGCGAAAAAAAAAACAGAAACAGACAAGAAAAGGAAAATCCCCCAAAAATAACTCTCCGGAATGAAAGAAATAACATAAGGCCCAATGGAGAAAGCAAATAATATCTGGAAGGTTCGCCAACATCGTCGGCAATTAAAAGCTGAGTAGGTCCCAGAGGCGAGAGAATTGCCGACGGTGTCCTCCGAAGGCGGATAGCTGTAAGACGTCTATATACCTGGTATATTTTCTTTTTTCTTTACCGATTATTTGTTCCCACATAGACACACGCTCCCTGAAGTCCACAGCCTCAGATTGTGTCCCCCTTATACGGGATGTCCATTAAGGGCATGAGGACATATAAAACCCGTAAGTATGCGCGATCGAAGTATCACACTCAGCTACGTAGCAACGACGGGTTTCGACGAAATCCTCGATCTCACAGCTGTTTTTTTTTTTAATATATAGCGTAGTAGCACTCCCACGCCAGTAAGGGGTGAGATGTGGGAAGTGGGTTGTTCCTGCAGACTGCACGAAATAAGCTCTAAAACAAGCGCTCTTATACTCGTGCTTCGTACCTATTGCTTGGTTTCGTCGTGGGCAGGCAGGCTGAGGCTAAGAGACAAAGCAATGAATGGTACTCTGTAAAGAACAGGAAGGAGATGTAGACATGAGCCTGTTGGAGATGTTAACAGGTCGACCCTATGTAGACATGAGCCTGTGGGAGATGTTCACAGGTCGACCCTTACCGAGCCTGCTCCCGCTTGACACTATGATCCCACGGTTATCCAATCCCACCCTGACCTGGGCCCTCCAACCCAGCCGCTGGCGGGACCCACTTGGCACCCTGATCCTAAGCCGACGTGATCCACCAAAAATCGAGTGTTTCCACGACACGACACGGCCACATTACAAACGGGAACAACACTAAAGCTACAAGTATTATATAGTGCTTGACCCTGACCCTCATTTTTAGTTCACCGTCCTGCCCGTCCCCTGGCACCCCTCCTTGTCAGCTTCCAGCGGCCAGTTGCCGGCCGCCGGCTCTGCCCCCCTACACCCTACAACAGCTTGTTCGTTTTGTTTTTCCATGTTCTGTGATTTGCCGGTATACCCAGTACAATGTTGGTTTGTTCGGTTGTTGACCCGTATGATTCGTTCCGAAGGGGAAAGTGATACTTGCACATACATATATACAGCCGTCTGTCAAAAATAAATCGGACGTCTAAATTCATAGCGGGCGGCTGGAGTCCCCACCGCTGCTCTCTTTAATATGTAATACCTCGGTGTACATGTGAGGATTTTCCCTGGGGATTCGAACTTTCCCATTATTGATTCCTAGCTCTCACCTTGCCCCTATAACCTGATCCCGAACCCGAACCCTGTGTAACATGTAACAATTGTCGGGGCTTCGAACCGAGCACACACTTTTGGAAATCCGAATACTGATTTTTTAATACACAGGTGGATAGTGTATCCGTGCGCCATGTGTCAATTGTTTTACTGCACAACAAGCGTGTCTAGTTTTCATTGACACTTTTCTTTATCGTTGTCCATCGTTTCGTCGTCCACAGCTGTCGGTCGTATATATGTGTGTATATTGCGTTCATGCTCTATCGCCCATTGTTCAGCTCCATCGTAGTCTTCCGAGCGTTTCGTAGTTCGTATACGTAATATATATTTCGTACTTGCATATATAGTTCGTACTTACAACGATATGTGGCGCAGGACGTGCGTTGCAGGTCGTATATTTGAGATGCTCGTCTTACTCTCGTACGAGGTGCGGGTTTCGAGGCCCCGTGGACCTCGAGCCCTGAGAACCACCGTCCGTCCTCGCTCTATTGCCCATGGTCCAGCTCTTATCTTACGAGTTGTTGTTGGTCCATCGCCAAACATCCAGTCTGTGGTCACCCGTCACAGGACAGACTCCAATAACTTCGGAGTGGAAGAAAACCCCAGGAAAAATGAGTGTTTCGTAGTAGTTCGTACGCACTACTACAGCAGTATGACACCTGGTATGTGAAGTAGGACGTATGTGGTGTGTGTGTTCTTCACATTAAACCGTCCTTTCTACCCGTCGGAATCCAGCACACCCAGTGTCTGTGGTACGAGGCCGTAACTGGTATATACGAGTGACGCATGTTACGTTGGTTTTGACGTGCGCACGAGGAACGAGTTACCAGGGCCGGTGATACCAGGACCTCTGGGAACTGGTGCCCTCGTGCAATGCATACATACGACTTACCAGGCCTCCGTAAGCCGTTATCTTCGAGTAAGCCGTCTACCTGGTGTGTACTATTAATATCTCTTTCGCTCAAATGAACTGCAGCAAGCAACGGCACTGATTTTTGCCCAATGCGTGTGTGTGTTCTGCACAATAATTAAATCCGTGCTCTCCACCCGTCGACGTCACCAGGTACTTGGTGAGCTATCACATCTATAGAATGTAGGCTGCTTACACCGTTAATGGTGTTGTTGTTGTTGTTGGTGGTGGTGGTGGTGGTGGTGGTCTTGGTGGTGTTGGTCTTGGTGTTGGTGGCGCTGCTGTTGGTGTTGGTGTTGCTGGATTAAAACCAATTAAGTCATTCAAATGCCGCGCGATGCGTTTGGCTATGGAATGGCCTCGACGAAATCGTGCCGAAGCGACCTTTTTCTGCGTGTGCACCCCGCCTTGTTTTGGATAAAAAAAATCGGCTCCGAAATCCACCCCCTCGCACCCTCGTACTACTACTGCTGCACAAGCCCGGACTAATTTATGGAGATGGGTTGATGTTAAATGTGATAACAACTTGAGTGTATACCAGGTAAAACGCATCATAACCCACCCCCTCGGACAATTCTCAGGGAGTGGCCACACCAGAAATTGAATTAACTCATTGAAGTTGTCATCCATATGCAAGTCCGCCTCACAAGCGGTTCTTAGTAGGATGCAGCTCACCCTTCATGCGACTCACCCAACACCTCACGGCGATTCGCGCTTGGTGCTAGCAATGTCTGCCTGGTCGGTGAAAACCCGACACGCTCCGTCCCGGCATTGTTGGGATGCGAGGGTCTATGGTCATACGACTACGGCCATGCATGAATATGAAGTACACGCCCCCCTCGAACAGATTCGAGCTGATTTTTTTCGACGAAGGGGAGCAACGCCAATCGATGGGTTATTGTATGGAAAGACCTCGACAAGGTATTTCCAAAACCATCATTTTTGGTTGTGCGTGTCCCTCTTGGTTTAGAGAAAATCGGCTCGAAAGTTTTACGCCAGGGTGTGTGCTGTCTTACTATCTTGATTGCAGTATGCACAGTGTTGTAATTCGCGCCAAGAAAGGTGCGATACGATTATTAATATTGCGATTTGATGGCCATTTTGTTTTTTTGATGGCGATTCATCGTCGATGAAAAATGGTATCGCATATCGCACAGGGCGATTAATCGCGATATTCGGGCACAAAGTGGCGCCCTATATAGCGAGGCGACCGTCACAAAAAAAAGGAGACAACCCGGCGGATCTAAGAAGTTTGAATACCAAGATATTTGGTGAATGCTGGATTGAAAGATGGGCCCTATTTTGTCGGACGGAAGACGAAATAGGAAACAAAATGTTGTTAACGTCACTCCTGTAAAGGTTTTTACCGAGGGTTATGGAGGCGTTTTCGCGTTTCCAACATATCAATATACCGTGATCGCTCACGGGTCACGGGGGAATATTTTCTCGATCTCGATTGATTTTATACATATCGCGATTATATCGTGATCGTGAAGCGCGATTTACAACACTGCTGAGGGGTGCTTACCACGTTTTTCGAGAAAATGGTTGAGGGTCACTGCTGTGCGTGCACAAGACGAATAGAAACTATAACAACCTACATAACCTCAACCCTGAGCCAAACAGACCAAATCAACCATTTACACGAAGCGTTGTTCCATTTGTCTCGTACATAGTGTAGCTCAACCAATGCATCAACCATAGGATCGATTATTATGTGGTAAAGCTCTAATGCTCTACTGTATTGCCGTATTTTCGACCTCTTTGGAACCAGCTGCTGCACACACGGTTTTCGGTACATACAACTTGGAATTGGGGCAGTTTGGGGTCGTTTTTGCAACGCTTTCTCCATCTACTGCTGTGGCGTGACGTGTACGTTTTACAAGCGTATTATCGTACCTATGCTACCAATCGTATTAATAGCTCTTTTGCCTGAAACCTACCCCGTGGCCCGTGGCTGGTCACAAAACAAGCGAAACGAAAACGCGTCTCGATGGAAGAAAACAAATAAGCAAGGACAAAATAATAGGCGCAACAGCAGTTAGTACCAGTACGCGAGGGAACGGTACTAACCTCAGCATTTATCATATCACTACTAACTGTAGTATACCTGGTATACATAGCTGCGCTCCGCAGGCGGCTATATGTCGCCCGATGCGCTCGCTCAAGGAAGCAGATGTATAACAAAGTATAGCAGGCGGAGGGCAGAGGACGCTGGCGACTTGGGTGCGATGGGCGACTTGCAAAATGCCAAGAGCTCAGTGGCGCAGGAAAAACTGTAAATACGAAGTTCAATGTGGAACAACAAAATGAAGGAAAGAGTAGAGGAACAAACGAGAAACTCTCGTACGAACAATCTTTCGATTTGGGAATTAAAAAAAAACAAGGATTGAACCTGAAACAAAATGTTTTCCCGTGGGCAATTAAGGGCGGAGAGCGGAGAGTGGCTTAGGGCCCGAATTAACGAGTATAAAATAAATTCAATTTGGAAAAAATAAAATTCAAATACGCTTTTCATTGGTCAACACACGCACCAGCACCCCCCAAGTTCCTAATCTTTGGTGCTGGTGCGCGTGTTGACCAATGAAAAGCGGATTTGATTTTTTTTTTTTCCAAATTGAATATTTTTTCTTCGTTAAAACGGGCCCTTAGGGCCCATATTAACGAGTATAAAATAAATTCAATTTGGAAGAATAAAAATTCAAATTCGCTTTTCATTGGTCAAAACACGCACCAGCACCAAATATTATGCCCCAAGATCCTAATCTTTGGTGCTGGTGCGTGTGTTGACCAATGAAAAGCGGGTTTTAATATATTTTTTTCCAATTTGATTTTTTTTCTTCTTCGTTAATACGGGCCCTTAGAGGCTGGAAATATATATATAACATACCCAGGGTTTCGTCCGGAGTAGGCGGGATGTGTTTTAAGATTGGTTTTTATATTATATTTACCCTCTGATATTTTACAACTGGAACAATCGAGCTCGACCCGCTCGCCATTTTTGCACTTTTTTTTTGCGTCGAGTATTACCCCCCCCCGCGCGCGCTTGGTGCTAGCAATGTCTGCCTGGTCGGTGAAAACCCGACATGCCCCGTCCCGGCATTGTAGGGATGCGAGGGTCTATGGTCATACAACTACGGCCATGCATGACATGCGGCTAATGAGTACACCCCCCCTTTTGGGTGGGACAAAAAATAATAATGAATGACAAAATGACAAAACAAGTGTGGTCCCGTCAACCGTCCTTTTCCCCTTTTTCATGGTGTGCTGGCGCCGTTCCAGAAATAATATACTTCATATATATGCATTCACATATAATGCAGCGCGCTGCACTCCCAGACACCAGCCGGGGTTGCTTCGCATGGCGGATGCTGCAGTCATGACTGTTTTCGACACTCTTTCAAACGTACCAGGGTATATCATGGAACAGATCACGATCTACTGGTAGATCGATCTACTACATAGTAGATCACCTATTTATACTACTAGTAGTAATACCTCTTGATCCTCTATTAATAACTTGCCGTTATGATATGTTGTGCAGGATTTGTGCAGTATAGATCTAGATCATCTACGTAGATGCTTTAACCTCTGCCGTCATGAGATGTTGTGCATGATCTTGTAAACCACAGATAGATCCAACCCAGGCAGCGTGTCCTAGATGGCAAAGATGTCGGGAGACATGTCAAGCAAGGCAAAATATGCGCTGTCAAGGGTGTAGGGCCGAAGTGTTCCACACTAAAACCTAGTAGTTTGGTGTCAGTCACGGCATGTCAAGGCAAAGCTGCTGTCTGTCAAGGGTTGAAAGTCCTGTCTCCCGACATCTTTGCTAGATGGTGCAGGTTATACGGCTCCCACCCGGCAACATGAGCTAGATCATACATAGATAACACAAATCGGGAATATATCTTCCCCGAAAAATCTACGAATAGATCATGGAGTATGAATCGATTCTTCATTATATCTGCCCCAACATATTATGCGCTCTTTCCCTCTAAACTTTTGATCTGCAAATATATGTGCCACGAGCACCGTCGTTTTTATGTTCCAATTATTTTTGCGTTTTTGGTGCATCATACCATATGGTACCATGGTAGTATATTTCAGTTACATCAAACGTGCCACGTACGTACATATCATCACTCCGATGGTCTCCGAGTATTAGTATTAATAGTGGTACCCTCAATTGCTGCTACGAGTAAGAGTTAGTGCTGGAGTTCGAATCCCACGTAGGTCGTACTTTTGAGTTTTTTTCCAAAAAATAAAAATAAAAAAGGAATCAACTGCTGAGAGCGCCATTTGAGAGTAGCGTGCGAAGGCGCAATTCGATGCGCGTCGACGAGGGAAGAAAGGGCCGAAGTCTTCTCGCGATAAAAATGCAAGGCACGGACCGTGGTGGGAAAGGAGGGAGAAGAGCCTACTCTGTGACCCCTGATCTGAGTCACGACTACTTGTATATAGGAAGGAGAGAGAAAAGAAGGGCGAAGACATGAAATGGGATGGAAACATATATACAAAAGAGTCAGGACGTCTGAACATGTGCCACATGCACCGTCGTTGTTTTTTTGTTCCTTTTCTATTTTCGTTTTTCGTGCGTACGTTGTATAGTTATCTCGTACTCATTAAAGCGCGCGGAAACGGCTTGGATGCGTGGGGGCCGGGATGCTTGAATGCTCGGATTTTGGTTATTGCGCCCTTGGATGTTGTACGTCATGTGAGGGTATTACCTGTTGAGCTATAGGGGTAGAAGATCGATCGATTACCCAGCCCAGGGTAATCCTTAGAACACTCTCCCCCCCTCTGAACGGCGGGATATTTGGGACGTCGGTACCGTATACGGCCGTACGTCGACCTACCCGCTTCGTTTCAATACCTGGGGAACCAGGGAGACGTGTTTTTTAGGGACGCACGCGCAAGCGTTTCTATAAAAGAAACGTTCGAAGTGAGATTCGAACCCGTGTCCTGCCGACGACGCCAAATGTGAGGGTATTACCTGTTGAGCTATAGGGGTAAAATATCGATCGATTACCCAGCCCAGGGTACTCCTTATAACAGTAATGCTTGGATGCACGGACAAGCAACGCGCCCGCCCGGTTGCAGCGGACCCTTTTTGGCTTTTTGGTTCTTTCGGTTCTTTTTTTTTGCTGTCTGGACTCGGTCCGGATGAGGTTTCCTTGTGTGCTTGCTCTGCGAGTTGGAGTACTCCTTTATATATACCGTGGTATAATACAAGTATTAAGTAGTGTATACCGCTGCTGCACCTGATGACATATACATGTATGCATGCATGTGCGATCGAAGTCGTATTACATGCAGCTCGCAACGATGAGTTTCGACGAAAGTGCTCGATCTTAACAAACAGATTACCGGTACGAAGCAGATATTGACAACTACTGCTTGTTTTCTTTTTACCGGTAAGTACAGCAGCAGTAGTAGTATTAATAGTAGTACGTGTAGTTATACCATAATAAGATCAGCTGAAAATAATAAAAGAAAGACCAGTAGAGCGGTAGACCCTGTAACCGCAATTATTTATAGTAACAGCGAAGTTTTGTTGTATGCCCTGACGTGTCTCCCATCTCATACATACAAATTCGAAGTATTATATCGTATTTAATAGTATCATAGATGTATTAATCCAGTCTTACGAGTAATATTAGCGTTTTATATGTTATGTATACGCTTCGTACATATAATATGTACCCGAGGTACAGTTCATACCTGTTACCTGGTATGTACGTTTTTTTGTATCATATGCGTCATCATGCTACGTGCGTACGACTCTTGCTCGTAATTTCTATACACCACTGCTTATCACACGGGTGATAATACATCACACCCCCTCGGACTATTGTGCTATTTTTTTTAGTTATTTTCGAAGCTGATTTGCCCCGACAACGGGGAAAGTGCAAATGCTACAGCAGTAGTAATAGCGCCAAGCGACGCGTCTGTCTATGGAAATATCTCGAGGAGACCTTCCTAATGCCGACATTTTCTTGGTGCGTACCCCCCCCTGCCCCCCCTATTAACAATTTCGGGAAAACTCGTCTCGAAAATTCATCGTAATAGCCGTATTTAATTCTCGAAATAGGTCTATTATATCTGGATCTGAACCGAACAAAGCCCTATCGAGTTTTAGACGTGAAAAATATAGGCCCTTATTTTCCACCTACCGACCACGGCAGACCATCGTGAAAAGCGGATTTTCCCAAAATATGCACTTGGGCACTTTTTTGACCAAGTGCATATTTGAAGCAAGTTTACGAGTATTTTCCAGCAAACAAACGGCAATCCAGGTGCCGATGCGGCACGGGCTCGCGAGGCAACTCCGAGGCAACCCTATCATAGCACAGACACAGCAGCAACACAGCACAGCACATAGGCCACCATCCTCGTCACGCCGCAACCAACCGCCCGGAATACCATGGACCCGCAGCACCATGCATACAGCAGCAGTAATCCTGACTGTCGCGAGAGCAATGCCGCATCTCAGGGGGGCATGAATAGATACAAAACGCACAAGGGCTGCAGGAAATCCGAGACTACGGAGTTGCGCGTCTGCCTGGGATCGGCAGGGGCGATGGTGTTGGAGAGCGCCGGCCGACTAGCTCGCGCCCAGACCTTGCATACAACAACGCCTAGGTTACGGGTACCAAGCGCACCCATCCTGATACGTTCTGTGGATCGGTCATCAACCGGGTCAGACACGTGCCCCTGGCTGGGCATCTTCGGGTGTTGGTTTTTAGGTACCGGTATCCTGCTGCTGCTGCTGCTGCTGTGCTGCTGCTTGTGTTCCTACGCACGCTCGGCATGAACGAGTACATACTACGACCATGGAAACCCCGCAAACCGTAAAATTCCTGTTTTTTTCTGTTCGATTCGTCGAGCAAGATCTGGCTTTTCGGCCGAAGATCCGGCTTTTCGGCCAAAATAGGCCTATGCCGAGTTTTAGACGTGGCGGCGATTTGCGCCCAAAAGTTGAAAATATCGAATGGCCAAGCTCTTCCATTTGGGACTACATAACACCTATCCTCGAGGATTAAGTAGGTCTAATAAGGGGTGTGTTCTGTGTTACCTGGTATATCTTACCTCGTATAAACGTGTTCTACAACCTGCAACAGTAGTATTGTTCAGCAACAACAGCAGCTTGTACTTTCGTCGGTTAGTACGTACCTGGTACGTAGTTATTAATAGTGCTATTTTACTACCAGAAGGCTTCGGTTTAACTCACGTTATTAATAGTTGGAAGTACGAGAGCAATGAAGCAGTGTAGCAATCAAACTGGCAATCGATTCATTTCCTACGAAAAAATCATCGCAACAACTTCAAATATCCTTGTACTCGTACTACTGTATGATACCAGCACTGGTCACTGAACGGGCCTGCACGTGATATATGAAGCGTTGAAGCGTTCCACCAGTTTTTCGACAAGAACCTTTTTTGATTGGCCAACCACTGATTTTTGGGCATGTTTCATTGGTCTGATGTACACGCACACATACTGTATTATTCTATTTGCACCCTGCTTCCACTTGGCACCTTCATACCCCCCGGACCTGATCCCACCAGGGACCTGAGCCCTTCAAACCGAATCTGCTGGGTACATTACACACTACACACGGCACTACCGCCGTATCACACGGGTGATACTACGTATTAGAATACTATTAGTACTGTTAGTATACTATTAATAATAATTATTAATGTATAAAAGGCCAAAAGCAGAACATTATTATTTACTGGCACGTTCGTACAAAACACGGCCTCATGCAGAAAACCCGGGAAATTGGCTTATCCACTCCCGCGGGAAAAAAAACTTCGAGCGCCCGCCACGCCAGCCACAGAGCTCGGATCGAGCCCAAACCTCGACCAATGTGTCCGGCCGGGCCTCCCGTGTCGGGGCACTTAACGTTTTGCCGAAAAGCGCTCGCGCGGAGAGAAAAGTTGCGAAACGTGCGAAAAATTCACAAACATAACTATACATACACTATTTGTTAGTTTACTATTATTAATGTATACTATTGTTATTATACTATTAATATTAGTATATTAGTACTATTAGTACTGTTATAATCCAAATTAGTACGATAACACACTCCCTCGGACGAATGAATATCTTACGCTGATTTTCCCGACCAGAGAGGGAGAGAGTGCAAACCCCGAGCGATGCGTCTAGGGAAATAAAGATCGCGACGAGATTTTTTTTTTTTAAAGCCAACCGTTTTGTTCTATCATATCATATCATACGTATGTCTGTTTTGGAGAAACCCGCCTCGGAAATCCGTCGTAGGAAGTGTGCTATATTTTGCGGTTTTTCCAAAGCCCCCCTTCTCGGTGTGTGCTGTGTGCCCCCCCCCCCCTGTTTTGAAGAAAAACAGCTCGGAAATTCATCATAGGTGTACGTACGTAGGGGATGTGTTACATTATCACTTGGTTATAGTATGCGGTAGTAAGCCGCCGGCAGGGTCCACCAAGTCACCCCACCCCACGCCGATGAAAATAGAGGGTTGTCGATAGCAAATGGAGGGTTGGCGATAGCAAATGGAGGGTTGGCGATAGCAAATGGAGGGTTGGCGATAGCAAATGGAGGGTTGGCGATAGCAAATGGAGGGTTGGCGGTAGCAAATGGAGGGGCAGCGATAGCAAATGGAGGGTTGGCGATAGCAAATAGAGGGTTGGCGATAGCAAGTAGAGGGTTGGCGATAGCAAATGAAGGGGTGGCGATAGCAAACGGAGGGTTGGCGATAGCAAATGGAGGGGTGGCGATAGCAAATGGAGGGGCGGCGACAGACAGACAGACAGCAAATCATTTTTTTTATCGAATACCTGTGGTTTTATGCATGACACCACTCCGGACGGAAATGTAAGGACCGTTGGGTCTTGATATTTAGAACCGAACGGTTCTTATGTTTCCATCCAAAGTGGTATGTGGTAATGTCCCCTCGGAAAGGCACAGACCGGCGGTACAATGGAAGAAAGGAAGAAAGGGGAGGGTACGAGTCAGTACCAGTACAGAGTATTCGTGGTCCCTCTATAGTGCCGGTATGCGCCAGCCAACAATACCTATTGATAGTGGTCCCTCTATACTCGTAGTGCCGGTATGCGTCAGCCAAATCCACCGGCACTATAGCGGCAACCGGCACTACTCCGCACCCTGCCACACTAGTGAATGCCATCTGTGCCAAGCGATTCCACAGACACTGAACCGTAGTGGGGGAGAATAGAGAAGAGCCTACTTTGTGACCCCGGATCTGAGTTACGACTATTAATAGGAAGGAGAGAGAAAGGAAGGGCGAAGATAATAAATGGGATGGAAAATAAACAAGTACATAGCGGGCGACCAGCACTACTCAACCGACACTATGATAGAGGGACCACTACTACTACTGCTGCATATACTATATACTCTCCCCTCAAAAGGACACAGACCGGCGGTACAATGGAAGAAAGGAAGGACGGAAGGGATGGCATTGACTTCAACCAGGAGGGGAATATAAGAACCGTTTTGTCTTCGTATTCATGTTTTAAACACTCCTTATGTTGCAGTCCAGAGTGATATGCGGTACCATCACATACAAATATGCCACCATAAAACCAAGAGGGCATCGCTCTGCTGTTGGAACACAAACTGCTTGTTGCTGTTGACTGTTGATAGGCCAGGTGTTTGAGAAGTATATGATATTTGTGCAATGTTGGTGTGATATTCATGCAGTCCATACCGTACCGCTCTGTCCGCAAATGTAAGGGCCGATTGTGCATTCACGTTAATAACCAAACGGTCCTTACATTTCCGGACATAGTTATACCTGATGATGTACTTACATCCATACATGCGCCGGCCCTCGGTGCTCATGTTTTTTTTTGTAATATTTTATAGTATACACTATGAATAGTATTATTACGAAGGACACTAAGGGGTATACTTCGTATCGAGAACCCAATCAGCGTGAGCATGGGCCCGCGCATGGTGTCATACGACACGGGAACTTGTTTTCAATGGGGTTGTAGGGAGTTGTGGCATCGTCATACAGATATACCTCGACACTCACTGAGAAAAAACATGCATGCAAGATTGTGAGATAGAGGATGTTGTCGAAACTCGTCTTTTGCAAGCTGTGTATCCCTCTGTCCCGAAATATAAGCATTACTTGTATGAAATAGTAGTAGACACACGTTTCCCTATATTTTGGGACAAAGTGGTACTTCGATCGCGCGTACTACGGCTTTGACATGACCTCATAAAGGGATGTATGTTCCTTATTACCACAGGCACGTATGTACATGTACCACTCCGCACGGAATTTTAAGGTGCGTTGTGTATTGTTATTTCAACCCAAACAACCCTTATATTTCCGGCCACGTTGGTATAGTCTACCTGACTGCTCACGTTTTCGATGGGGTTTGTGGGGGTGTGGCACAACAGTAGTCGTATCCAATGCTGAGAGGTCAAAATGTAAACTCCACCTGACAAAGGTTTTACGTACTCACGGCTCACGTACATACGTATCGAAACTTTCAACCTTGACAAGCGGTGGGTGGGCGGCGGACCAATGACCAGTTACCTTTGCAGCAACACAGCTTCTCCCTCTCTCTTTCTCTCGTAGAAGCGTCACCCCTATACCCCCCCCCCCCCTCTTTGGACACCTTCCATCCCAAAGCTGGAACTCCCAGTACAGCAAGCAGAGTTGATACACAGCTTCTTCCTCTTCTTCTATCGACCTGTTTTGTCTACTCGGTGAGGCCCATTCCTGCTTCAAAGACTAAAATAAACGTGAAACAAAACCACTCCCACTCTGTGAGTGGTACTGATACATGGGAGTGAGCGTGTGCGAACCGTAGTGGGGGGGGGGGTAATAATCTGCTATGTGACCCCGGACCTGAGTTACGACTAGGGAGGGAGGGAGAGAGACAGAAAAGAAAGGCGAAGATAATAAATGGGACGAAAGAAGAAACAAGGCGTGAGCGGTGCGCGATATACGAGGCCTTCTCGTACTACTCCTGTATGATGTGATAGAACAGTCGTGAGATAGCCGGGTGTGTGTGTGTGTGTGTTTTTTTCTTGTGGCGCGTTTTGTGTTGGGCTAAAAGCCACACTTGATGGTTTCCGGTACAAGACAGAAGAACTGTGCTGTTCACCTGGTATTACTCTGCTGTGTACGAACGGCTTGCTGCTGCCGCGGGCCGCGGACTGCTGTTTTAACTCCTTTTTTCAATGTTCATTTTTTGTCTTCTTTTTTTCTCGTAGTTGCTTGCTTGCCGGTACACACCAGACGCGGCACGTAATACGTCGTACTCGTATACCAGTAGAGTTTTCCGGTTCGCGTTGCTCCCATTAGTAAGTCTCTCGTCGCACGTATTGAGAGTGCCCTAAAGCCTTGTTGACATTTTCGTCAATATTGTTACGAGCTTGCTTATTGCACCATAGCTTGATTGCGAACGCTTTTTGCTTAGCTTGATTGCTAAGGCTCACATGGAATATGTCCACAGCTGAGACTCACATCAAAACGAAGAGTCTTTTTTTTTCTTTCAGGCGCATAATGCTTCTAGAAAGACGTCAGCTGTGAGCGATTAGACCCAGGAGTTTGATTGATAATCAGGTTTGCAATAACTGCGTCACACGCCGGCGGCTCTTGTCCCCCCTTCCTCGTAAGGGCATGATGATGATGACGATGACGATGATGTTCTCACGTTGTTACGGGGGACCATAGTAAACACTAGTAAATAGGACCAAATATTGTTAATACAAATATGGAAATGTATAGGTTTTCGTGTGTACCGTACGTCCTAAATACTATGGTCCCCCCTAATAGCTCATTTTCGTGAAATCTGGCCCGTGGCAACAAACCAAGCTAAAAAAAAACGTCCCGTTTGAGAAAATACAAGTACAGCCCCCGGGTGGCTATCTCCACCCCACCTGACCCTGTCGGGGGTCAGTTGGTCAGGTGGGGTAAACGTGCTCACGCGCCCTGAAGTAGCAGCAGCCGGTTCTGCTCTTGCAGCCGGAGCGACAGGGTTCAATTGACACACGGCACGTCGTATCTTGAAGTGGGTTTGTGGTGAGCTTAACCCCTTTAGGCGTGCGGCTGATTAGGACTGGCCTCCTGTGGTGTGGACAAAACCCGTGGAAGCACACTCAGTCCGGTTCTAAAATTTATGTGTACGTACAGTCAGTCCGGTTCTAAAATTTATGTTCAACAATCCGTCGGAGGATTGGAAAAACAAACGTGTACCCGGTATACTTGTATTCAGAGTAGTACTGGTACAAAGTACTACGTGCACCACAGTACTAGTACCAGTACGCAAGGGAACGGTACTACGGGTTGTGGTATATGATACAGACGAGTGACTCCCCTGGATGCTACGTACATACGGCTATTACGAGAGGAAAAGGGATTTGGGCCCACAAAAGTATCTATCTGTTGTGCTGTTGCACGCTCGAGCTGTTTTTTTTTTTACGGCATCAAGAGCGTGCTTTTGTCTTGGGGCAGTGTCAGATACGAGTGGTACTGCCACGAGGTAATGGTGCTGCCCATGAGCTGATGGTACTGCCATGATTCAATCGTACTGCCGTAAACTCGTGGTAGAGCAGTACGCCACAGCACGTACCGGTAAGAAACTGGGAGATGAAAATATTTTTGGAACTTTTGGCTCGATTTTTGCACGGAACACAGTAAAATACCTGGTAGGAAAAGTACAGGACACCTGATAAGAAACAGGAAAGCTCACCCAGGCGGGATTTCCTATTTTAGGATGGGTACTCTGTATATGCCGGAAAAAATAATGTGTTGGAAATATATACCGAAATCAGCGTAGGAAACACTGTATATACCGAAATTGATGTGGAAAACACCCTGCCTCACCTTGGAATTTGAGTGACGGCCCAAAATTAGTTTTTAAATTCGAGCTTGATGATCCTGTTACCCCTGCGAAAATGAACCTTTTCTGATTCCAAGCATTCTGTCTCCCAGAACGTGCTCTAGATTCTAAAAGAGTTAGGTGGTGTAGCGTACTACTGGCTGTACTGCATACTCCATACCGTGTGTATCACACAGGTGATAAGATAACACATGGGGGATGAGATAACACACCGGGTGATAACATATCACACCGGGTGATAAGATAACACATCATGTGATAAAATAGCACACCCCCTGAGACGAATTTCTGAGCCGAGTTTCTCCGAAACCAGGGGGGCAGAACACAACGAAAAAGGTGCACACCTCGGACAGATCACATAGATCATTCCCACTTGATGATCTAGATCTTTCAGGGCAGACATATTCCTGATATGTGTATGATATGTATGATATGTATGATTATGTATGATCTGTATGATCTGTATGATCTGTATGATCTAGCTCATGTTGACGGGATGGAAGCCGTATAATCTGCATGATCTGCACATGTCTCCTGGGTAGGATGTGTATGGTATCTAGAAGAAAATCGGTCGAAAATAAGTGACTTGATTACAGTATAGCACCGATCACACGAGGCAAGCAGCCAGGGCTAAAGGGGAATGGGGAAGAATGGTGTTTCATAGGGGGGTGTGCCCGCGGTAGAATGCAAGGAGACCTCCGACACGCACGCACGCAGAATGATGCTATTTCACACCTCGAACAGATCAGATAGATCATCAACAGATCACATAGATCATTCCCGCTTCATGATCTAGTTATTTCAAGGCATACGTATTCCTGATCTGTATGATCTGTGTGATCTAGCTCATGTTGCCGGTTGTAAGTCGTATAATGTGCATGATCTGGCACATGTTTCCTGAGTTGGATCTGTACTGTACAGATCCTGCACAACATATCATAACGGCAGGCTAGGATCGATTTGATCTACAGATGATCTATCTGATCTACAGATGATATATCTGATCTACAGATGATCTATCTGTACATGATCTGTAGATGTTCTGTCCGAGGTGTGGATATCTACTTGTGCCGTTGCGCACTCTTCCTGTTGATAGGCGGCTGATTCGACCACAGTTTTGGCGTTTTTTGGATCGCTCTATCTTACCTGGTAGTCTTTAGTCCCCTAATTGTTTTCTACCAGTACCAGGGTTTTTTACTTTGTTAGACGCTGTATCCTGGTTGGTGTGTATACCGTCGTGTCCGATTTCGCCACGGCTGGGCTCCCAAGAAAGAGCTTTTGAATTTTCCCGCTTGCTGCTACTGCTGCTACTACTGCTGCTACTGCTGCTGCTACTGCTGCTGCTACTTTGCTACCGCCACGTACTGGGTTCTCGACCGCTTTATACCGCTGCTGCTGCTGCTGCTGTTACTGCTGATGTTGTTGTTGATGCCACTGCTGAACTGCTGATGCCACTGGTGCTACTGCGGAGGTCACCGCAGGCCGCAAACAGCCGAATACTATTAATATTTGACATCAGTACTTGTTGTAATAGTCATGGTACATAGTGGTGTAGACTATACCATATATAAATACCAGGTACGTATTCATATTAATAGTTATGGATACTGTAGTTGAAAGTAATAGTTATTAATATGAATAGTACTAGTTAGTAATAGTAATAGTTAGCAATAGTAATAGTTAGTAATAGTAGTCGGCTTAGCCCTGATGAGGAGTTTCGGGAATTAGTGTGGTCGTTTTGGTGAGTAGTGGTCGTTGGTCGCCGGGTCTTGTACATAACAGCGGTCTGCTGGTGATGTATCGAAACGCTTTTTGCTTCGTATTGCTTCCATGCATTCGGTAGAGCAGCAGCAAACATAAGCATACGAATCATGATATACCGGGTACGCCGGGGTTACTTGTGTCTTCGCCAAACACAAAGTTTGCATGATATAAGTCTATATAAACAAATTGAAATTAGCTGTGTTCACACCTCGGACAGATCACTGACAGATCACTGACAGATCATCAATTCTCACTTGATGATATATAAGCAGTAGACCTTTCGAGGCATCTATCCCCGATCTTGTATCATCTACAGTAGTTCATGTGGCCGGGTGGGACCGTTATAATTTGCATAAGGATTGCTTTCCTGGGTTGGATCCGTACTATGCAGATCCTGCATAACCTCTCATAACGACAAGTGATGAACTAGATGATCTACTGTAGATAGATAGATAGATAGATAGATAGATAAGATAGATCGTGGTCTGTCCCAGGTGTGGGCCTCGGATTTCGTCCGCAGTTATCTTTGCACAACGCTGTGTGTCATACTTCGATCACCCTTGCTACGGGGTTTTATAACCTGGCGACGGATACAAATCTATACTGGTAGGCTATTGCGGGGGGCCATATATAGTAATCAGGACCTATCACATGCACTAAAACCTACCAGGTATATACTGCAGTAATACGGGGGGCCATAGTATATAGGACCAAATGTTGTTAGTAAAAATAGGAAAATATATAGGTTTTTGTATGCACCATAGGTTCTATTTATTATGGCCCTCCGTAATACCAGGTAGTAGGTACGAGGGTGTTGGGTCTTTTAATCTCCACGTCTTCGTTCTGCTCTGGTAAGTTAACAGCAGTAAATGCGCAAATGCCTAAACAGCACCTTTAAGACCGGCTCACTATGTACAGCTTGCAAAGATAAGTTTCGACGAGATTCTCGATATCATCACAGCTGTGGTTTATAATTTTTATAAATATTCAAGTACATGCATACCTGCGTTGCATGCGCGTTGTTTTTTTTGTTTTCCCTTTCAACTTTTCGACTTAACCCATTCAGACCTGAAAAATATGTTCCAGACTAATTCCAAGTAGTTTGTCCCCAAATTCGTGGGACCCGTTCTTAACCCTTTTAGGACTGCAGTCCCGTTTTGGGGACAAACCACTCAAATTCCAAGTAATTTGTCCCCAAAACGGGACTCCAGTCCTATAAGGGTTAAGGGGTGAAGTGGTTTTGTGAGATTGCATTTGTTCTGGCGATTCAGCTTTTAATAATTCGGCAGAGGCACTGCAGACTCCAGAGCCGACTCCACCCGAACGTTACGTTTTCGTTGAAGCCACCACGCCACACCGCATTTTTCATCTCCGGACGCTACTACTGCCGTAGTGACAGGAATTGGGACCCAGGTATACTACAGTATATGTACCGAAAAAGCGAGAAAAGAGGATTTAACCCATTCAGAACTGAAAAAAATGTCCCGCACTAATTCCAAGTATTTTGGCAACAATTTCGTGGGACCAGTTTTGAAGGGGTTAACACCCGTCTAGAGTCTGTGCAGCACAGCAGCAGTATTAGTAGTACACCTGCCATCATGCTGCTCCTTACGTTCCAATTTGAACACTGCTCTGCGTAGGAGATATTATATGATATGATATGATATCCATGCCTACTTCAGCAGCCCGGTCGGCTTCATGCTTCATGTGTGACCTAATGTGCTTCAAGCGTCAGTTTGTTTCGACATTTTTTTCCCTCTTAAGAACTGGTCCCACGTATTTGAGGACAAACTACTTGGAGTTAGTGGGGGTTGTTTTTTTTCAGTTCTGAATGGGTTAAGTCCCGAGAGTTACTATTCAATAATACGAGTATCAGGTACCAGGTATTAATTTTGATTTTGATACATGGTGTACGTAGTAGCGTGGAACTATTACGTTCCTTTTTTCGACCGGTGGTATAAACTACAACATTCCTTCGTATAAAACCCTTTTCCTATGTATGTATGTCGTGTACTGCAAAATTTGACTTGCCTGCATTTTATTTTTACAGATATCAATATTAATATGATAGTATCGACACGCGTGGAAGTATTATTTTTGTCGGTAGTTTTAAGCATTGCCTTACAAAACCCTTTCCCCGTACTGGAAAAACTCGCAGTCTGGTGTTCTTCCAGGCAAGGTTGTCCCCGTATTACTAATACAGTTCCAGATGTGTTCAAAACAGAAATTAAAGTGAACACTATTCCAGGCTAGGGTTTCAGTAGTCAAAGAGTTATAACAGGTTAGGGTTTCAGTAGTCAAGAGTTATAACGCCCCCGGACAACGATCGGAACGCGGCTCCCGCTCAGGTGTACTTGCGCCAGCTGGTGTGCGTGAGCGCGGCGTGGCGGCTGCAGGAGCTCACGGGCTTCCTCGACGTGGGTGCCTCGATGATGGGCGTGCAGAACCAGATTGGCGACGTGCTCGACCAGGTGGACAGGATGGAGGGCCTTTGCGTCGACCTCAAGCGGCAGGTGAACGACGATGACGATATGGCGATACCCTTTTTATTGGCCCACTGCCCTTTCGATTACCCATTGTAAGGTAATTTGACCTACTGTTATAGGCACCTCAATCGACACGTGTTAGGTAGGTACGTAGTAAATTCGCCTGCTAAATGGCCAACTACAATCGCCGCGATATATAGTTCCGTAGCTAGATGCCTACTCAAAACCACATCACAATCGTGTGTCACCTTTCAAAGCTTGAAGATGAGTGAGGGCGGTAGTCCTTCATGCTGCTATTTGTTGATATTGGTTTACAGCAGTACCGTACTTCGTATGATGGTTAGCTGGGCGTACAGAGCCAGATTGGGGTGACGAAGTGGACAGGGTGGAGGGCCTTTGCGTCGCCCTCCAAAGAGGCGGGTGAACGACGATAACTTTTGTTCGCCCTACTGCTGTTTTTTTACCCTCCTGTTGTAACCCTTCATACTGAGATTGTTGGTAATAGTTTTTACGGTAGTAGTACCGTACTTCGTATAATAGTTAGCTGGGCGTCCAGAGCCAGACAAGCGACGTGCCAGATGAGGTGGGCTGAATGTCTTACGTATTTTATCGCAGTAGCTCTGGCACCTTCGTCTATAGAGCATCACGTATTATATCGCAGGTAGGTCTAGGCACCTCGTCTATAGAGCCTGGACAGTCAGTCCAGCTGTAGAATTTCGTTGTCTCCCTGTTTTTGGTTTTGGTTCGTCTTCCCCGTGTGCTCGTCTTTCTCGCGTTTCCGCGCTCCACTCGGTGTACCACTGCTAACCCTAGCTCTACAGACGCTGCGGAGAAAATTCAGTAGAGCTGCTGCTGTAACTGTTCTGTTGTAGAGCTACAGTAAAAGCTACTGTATAGCTACCGTAAAGGGTCTATTCATACTGATGTAGAGCTACCGCAACGCTACTAAAGCCCTACTGAAACGTTACTACGTATGTCCTGTCCTGTCCTGTCCTGTCTTTTCGTGTGTTGTCCTTTCCTGTACTTTCCTGTGTTGTCCTCTCGTCTGTCCTGTCGTGTCCTGTCCTGTTCTGTGTTGTGTTGTCCTGCCCTCTCCTGCCTTCCCATGCCTTGCAGCTGACCCTGTCGCAGCTGCAGGTGCAGGGCCAGAACGAGCTAGTGGAAACCCTTTGCAGGCGGCTGCAGCTCGTGGAGCGAGAGTACGCAGCCCTCGCCGCCTCCGTCTCGCCCAGCCACGAGGCCCCGCCCCTCCCTTCCATGGACGCCTACGATGCTAGTAACAACTCCTCAGGAAAGGCGGCGGCGGGTGAAACGGGTAACAGCGCCGCCAACAGCGCCGGCGGCAGCGGCAGCGCTGGCGGTCTCGCTAGCGTGCCGGATAACCCTGCGTCCTCAGCTGCGGCAAGCGGGGGGGAGGTGGAGGTTTCTCTCCCTCGGAGGCGGGCTTCTACGGGGCCGACGTTATCGGGCCCCTCGAGCGATGCGTACTTTGGGTCGGGTCCCGGGATGATCCGGCGGATGAGCTCGATCACGGGCACCGTCGGGGGGATCGGCAGCTCGGGAGGGTTCGGGGGGGCTCTGCCCGCTGCGAGCATCGACATGTCGGACTTGAATAATCTGGTGGGTTTTTCTTTGAGAGGAATGGAAGACTTTTTTCACCGGGGGGGGGGGCGGTGGGCATGGAGGGGGGGGGGTACTTCATATTCATGCATGGCCGTACTCGTAGTCGTAGGACCATAGACCCTCGCATCCCCACAATGCCGGGACGGAGCATGCCGGATTATAACCGGGGGGGAGTGGCATTTTTTCGTGGTATTAGTACCATCAACATGTCGCACTTGGATAATGTGGTGTGTTTTCTTGGAGGGAAAGAGACGTTTGTTGTTATCATGAGGGAAGGGGGGGGCGGGGGGGGGGCGTACTCATTTGTTGCTTGTCTTAGTCATTCGACCATTGACCACGCATCCCTTTCGAGACGGAGGGGGGGGGGGGTGGGTGTACTTCATTTTCATGCATGGACGTAGTCGTCTGACCATATACCCTCGCATCCCTACGATGCCGGGAAGGAGCATGTCGGGGGTTTTCACCGACCCGGCAGGCATTGCTGTAGCACCAAGCGCGAAGCGCCGTGAGGTGCTGGGCGAGTCGGGTATTCATAATATATAAACATAATGCCATTCATGTTATAATGGGGCGGGGCGGGTATTCACTGTATGAGCGAAGGGCGGGAGGGGGTTCATTGTGTGCATAGGGGGGGGGGTACTCATGTCGTGCACGGCCGTAGTCGTATGACCATAGACCCTCGCATCCCTACAATGCCGGGACGGAGCACGTTGGGTTTTCACCAGCCAGGCAGACATTGCTTGCACCAAGCGCGAAGCGCCGTGAGGTATTGGGCGAGTCGCATGGAGGGTGAGCTGCATCTGCTAAGAACCGCCTCTGAGGCGGACTTGCATATGGATGACGGCTTCAATGAGTTATTTAATTTCTGGTGTGGCCACTTCTGAGACAGCAATGGAGCACTATGTAACTGCCTCGCGGGTGCCTTACCATATACACACTACGTGATACGATCATTCCCCTTGTGCGGAGCAAAGGTTCTCCACCCCGCACAAATGATCTAACTAGACTGCCAGCTTTGGTGACCGCCAAAAAAAAAAAGGTACCCTGGTTGTCTAGATCACGCAGTGAGAGGCGTGTTTTACAGCGTCGTTGCCAAACGACGCCAACCCGGGGGGGGGGGGGGGGTCGTCGCCCTTCTGCTGGGCGAGGAATGCTCCTGAGCCTGCTTCCGAGGCGTCGACGTGTATCGCAAAGTCTTTAGAAAAATCGGGAAATTGAAGTACGGGCGCCTGAGTGAGCAATTGTTTCACTGTTGCGTACGCCTGATCGTGTTCTGGTTTCCAACGTTTAGCGACTTCTTTGGCGGCCTTTTTTTCGTGAGGGCTACCAGGGGTGCTATGATACCGGCTAAGTTAGGCATAAACTTGAGTACAAAGTTAACCATTCCTAGTACTGACCGCAACTCCTTGATGGTTTTAGGCGTCGGCAAGTCAACTATAGCTTTTATGCGATCCTCACCCACCTGGACACCGACACTTGCCACTGCTACGCTAGCTGATCGTGCTATCGTTTCTACCACGGGTTTGGTGATCCTAGTCTGCCTACTCCCCGAACCGGTTAGAGGCAACCGGTCTGGGCCCCTTCACGTTTTTTTCGTGACTACAATGCCTTCCCGCTCGTGCGCCTTCACGAGCCTACACTCCGACCGAGTGTGCGACTCCCGGTGGCGGCACGTGGGGTAGTCACACTGTTTGTTAGGGTCTACCTTGTGTTTGCGGCGTTTTCCCGCGTCGCCACCCGGCGACCTGCCCCGTGGACAAACGGGGCAGGTCGCCGGGTGGCGACGCGGGAAAACGCCGCAAACACAAGGTAGAGCCCGACCAACAGTGTTGCTACCCCACGTACCGCCACCGGGAGTCCCACACTCGATCGGAGTGCAGGCTCGCGAAGGCGCACGAGCGGGAAGGCATTGTAGTCACGAGAAAAACGTGAAGGGGCCCAGACCGGTTGCCTCTAACCGGTTCGGGGAGTAGGCAGACTAGGATCACCAAACCCGTGGTAGAAACGATAGCACGATCAGCTAGCGTAGCCGTGGCAAGTGTCGGCATACCTAGTCGAGGGGGGGGGAGGGGGGGGGGGGGTCAACAATTTGGCTAGCACTGACATGTCAGGCTGTAGTAATCTGGTGGGTTTCTTGCGAAGAAGGCGTTTTATTGGTTGGGGGGATATGTTGGGGTTTGTCTCTATTGATAGTTCTGGTTGGTTGCTTGTGAGGGAAGAGGTCGGGGGAGTGAGGAGGGGGTGTACTTCATATTCATGCATGGCCGTAGTCGTATGACCATAGACCCTGGAAGGGAGAGGGGGTGCCTTTGTGAGGAAGGGGTGTGTCGGGGTTGCATTGGGGAGGAGTTGGTGATACGGCATGATCTGGCAAGGTATGGGAACTGGAGGGGTGGTTTGGTGTCGGGCGGTGTGGTATTGTATGGTGTGGTGTGGTATTGTGTGGTATGGTAAAACGTAACGTGGGATGGTACGCTATGGTATGGTATGGTATGGTGTAGTTCGGGATACCGAAGTTTGGTATTATTATGGTGTGGTGTGCTTTGAGATTGTATGGTACGGTTTATTCCCATTGACATATATGGTACGGTATACCGTCCTCTCAGTAATACGATGTTCCCGCGATGCGGTGCGGTGTGGTTAACGTTTGTGCAGGTCAAACGCGTGGAAAGCGCGAACCAGCTGGCGATGAAGGTGGCGAGCGACGACGAGGACGATGCCGTGGACCAACTCCTAGAGCAGCAGCACCAGATCATGCGCTCCTCCTCCGCCTACTCCCTCGCCTCCAACCCCGAGTCCAACGGGCAACAACAGGTGTGTTGTTGGATTCATTTGTTGGCTGCTCGATTATGAGGAAGAAAATAAAACAGAAAGTGTTGCCATGTCGGCTTACTCGCTCTCTCGTGTGTGCGTTTAGCAGGTGTTTGTTGGAGTAATCTGTTGGCTTCTTGGCTTTGAAAACAAGAACAGAACATGTTGGACACCGAGGACAGATAGATGACCGATTCCTACTACAACACTTGACGATCTAGATCTTTCAGGACAGATGTATTCCTGATCTGTATGATCTGTATTATATGTAAGATGTGTATGATCTGTATGATCTAGCTAATGTTGCCGGGTGGGAGCCGTATAACCTTCACGATCTAGGACAGGTTTCCTGGGTTGCGATTGGTGCTGCAGTTTGAGGACTGCAATTAGGCGCGCCCATCTCGAAGCGCCGGTCACACGAAGCAGCCCGGGCTGCTGCTGAGCAAGGGGACGATTCGCTCAAATGTCCCTGCTGTATTTTTTCAGTCTGTCCGTGTATATTGCTACTGCTATGCTATAACTGCTGAAATCACGGGGGGGGGAGCATACAGTAGTATTGAGAACCAAATATCGTTCCTGAACAGGGGGATATCATAGTACCAGGTATAAATATGTATACGTGTTTTTTGGGTCCATCGTGGGTTCTGATTAACTATATATTACTACAGTATGTATTACTATTCGATATCACTATGCATTACTCGTACTATTTAATATAATATATTACTATTAGCATGTATTACTATAATATATTGCTACCAGGTATGTATTACTATGATATATCACTATGTATTACTATAATAAATTACTATGTATTACTATGAATATTACTATTGCATTACTATGCCCCCCCCCCCCCCGTAATATGGCACTTCCGTCCCGGCATTGTAGGGATGCGAGGGTCTATGGTCATACTTCTACGGCCATGCATGAAAGTGAAGTACACCCCGGTAATATGGCATTCAATCAATCATGGGGCCGTCCTTAAGCTTTCGTTTTCGTCGTTTCGTTTTTTGTGTGGGATTGTTTTTGTATGATATACTTGTTATGTTGTGTTTTTTTCAGCGCATGGACCGGCGAGAGTCGACGGACTTCTTCTACATGGGCAGTATCGACACGGGAGGGATCACGCAGGCGAGAGAACGAGAGGCCCACGGATATATGCCTTCTAGTATTAACACCATTCGATGAGGCATATTAGGATAGGGTGGGGTAGGGTAGGATCGGACAAGATTAAGCTACCCCAACCCTACCCTTAATCGTAACCGTTTCAGGCATAATTTGTTCACACTGAATTTTGTGTAGGATACGCTGCTGTGCCTCGCATAAAAAATCGAGCCCGGCCCACAATACCAAAACTCGCGGGTAGGGTAGGGTAGGGTATAGGGTCGGGTAGGGCAGGGTATAGGGTCGGGTAGGGCAGGGTATAGGGTCGGGTCGGGTCGGGTTGGCTGTACCCGACCCGTGATATTTCGAATACCTCCTGCCCCGACCCGGCCCATGAGTTTTTGAAGAGCTTTGCTGGCCCTATCCGCGGGTCGATCATGACCCATGAAAGAGCCTGGCACAAAATACGATGGCGTTGCGTGCTGTACTATCAATGATTAAACAGCCGTAAACCGCAACCCCAGACCTTATATACCCCCCTTACGTTTATATACCCCCTTACGTTACTGAACAAAAGTGCCCCACAATTATTCCAAGGGCGAATTTTACGTCCCTAAAACACGGTTGCGGTTCCTAAGCCCTTCAGGCCTTAACCGATTCAGAACTGAAAATATATCCCACACTAATTCCAAGTATTTTGTCCCCCAATACGTGGGACCAGTTCTGAAGGGGTTAGACTAAGGGCCGCACTCCGTTTTTTCGAGGGCAACCTACTTGAATGTAGACCCAAGATGTTTGTTTCTGCACGGTGGTGCAATAGTAAAAGGGTTTGTCTAAGGCGTTAGGTCTACCACCCTGAATTTTGAATCCTAACCCTTGGAAGTTGACCGTGTGACCTTACCCTTGCAGGGCATCAAGGGCCTGCTGGAAAGCGACGGCCAGGACGTCGCTCCCGAGAATGCCGGTGCCGACAACGAAGGTGACGGCGCGAGACATCGCCCCGCCAACGCCGCCGTCCCTATCACCATCCCCGTCCCCGAGGGCTCCATGCCTTCCAGGGTGTGGGAACGCCTGCAGAAGGGGGGGTCGTTGCTGGGCGACCCCGAGGAGCGGATGATGGCGGAGGGGCAGGACGGGAACACTCCGGGGTCTGGACTGGTCAAGGTACGGGTGTGGTTTTCCGTCGGTAGTGGTGGCTGTTCCCGTCGGTCGTGAAGATCGTTTCCGTCGGTCGTAATGATAGTTTCTGCGGGTCGTGATTGCAGTTGCCATCGTTTTGAGTAGTTGATTCGGTCGACCGTAAGGTCCGTCGGCTTGTGCTTGTCGTTTCCGCCGGCCGTGATTGATGTTGCCGCCGGTTTTGAGTGTTGCTGCCATCGATCGTGATTACCGTTTCCTTCACCCCCTACCCTCCCCTACCCTACCCTAATATAATCTACCCCACCTTACCCTACCCTACCCCCCCCCACCCTACCCTACCCTACCCTACCCTACCCTACCCTACCCTACCCTACCCTACCCTACCCTACCTACCCTCTAACATCGTTCGAACCTGCCCCCCGCCCCCCCCGGCCCCGCCCCGTCTGTCAGGACGTGTCCCGAACCATGTTCGGCCTGTCTAGTCCGCCCTTCCCCCCCAACGCACCCCGGGGGCCCTTCACAGGGCTCAACACCCTCAGCGCTATGTTTGGTATCGGTAACAATAGCAACTCCAACAATAACGCCGACGACGCTGATGGCGGGAAACGGGGACGGGTACGGGCGGGTTCGGGAGCAGATGGGACCAACAAGTGGGAGGAGGGGAGGGGTGGCGAGTCCGTGGCTAGAGGGATGATGTCCGCTGGACCGTCGGAGGCGGAGGAGGACCCGCTGCCGCTTGATATTTTGCCGGGGAACAGCCACCCCCTTGCCATTGACAGGAGGGTGGATGACTTGCTGAGGCTGCTGCGCCCCGCGCCTCGGGCGGAGGGGTACCGTAGGAGCGTGTTCCGGTTCGTGACGAAGCAGGTATGTACGAGTAGAACATGTCGCAAACCTGACAGATCACAGATTGGACAGATCACAGATCGGACTGATCACCGATCGGACAGATCACCGATCAGACAGATCACTGATCGGACAGATTACTGATCGGACAGATCACAGATCGGACAGATCACAGATCGGACAGATCACAGATCGGACAGATCACAGATCTGACAGATTACTGATCGGATAGATCACTGATTGGACAGATTACTGATCGGACAGATCACCGATCGGAAAAATCACCGATCAGACAGATCACCGATCGGACAGATCACAGATCGGACAGATCACAGATCGGACAGATCACAGATCCTCACTTCATGATGTAGATCTTGCAAGACTTCGGGTTAGGGTTAGGCTTCGGGTTAGGGCTATGGTCACAATCTAGATCGTTTATCGTTCAGGGCTTCAGGTTAGGGCTAGGGTCATCATCTAGATCTTCCAGGACAGATGCATTCCTGATCTGTATGATCTAGCTCGCGTTGACGAGTGGGAGCCGTATAATTTGAAAGATCTACCGTAGTAGCACATGTTTCCTGGATTGGATCTGTACTACACAGATCCTGCACAAAATGTGATAACGGCAGGTTAAGTAAGGTCTAGATGATCTAGATGATATGTAGATAGATAGATAGATATGTCGGATGTGTGGGATACTTCCGTGTACCAAGATCGTATAGCTGTTCTAGTAGATCGTGCAGCAGGTTCTTGATAAATGTTGTCAACTTGTACTCGTTCATGGAAAGTTCCAAGAAGGTTATCAGAAGTTGATCGTAGGGTTCGGCGGCCATAAGTTGCCTTAAAAAATCATGTAAAAATCGGGTTCAGCTATCTCGAAAGGGTTTTAGATTGGTTTGGAGCGGTGCAAGCTAGAAACTCGCATTTGCTCGTAATATGTATTACTAATATTACAAGATTGCACCCACTATTTCCTCGCTCTGCGCTCTCACGCGCCAGTGTGTTATTTTTCAGTGATTCGTGGGCTCACCGTGGCCAAGTATGCCAGCTCAAATCGTTTGCGGGTCATGTTCCTGTCAAAACCTTCGAAGTTTCGCTCGGGAAGGGTCGTTGCATGTCATAGCACGTCACTTTTAAGTTATTCTGTGCCAGCACTGAAGTTTCGTTTGCGTGTTGTGAAGTTTCATCCTCCTTCGTTAGCTTCGTCGGCGGCCTGGGCCGACGGCGGCATTCCCCTTGTACATATTACTATTGATAGTAGTGCTGCTGCTATCGGGTGCTATGCTCAGTAGCCTATCCTAGATAATAATTCAGAATTGCGGTAAAGGCGGCTCCCTGTGCTTGACAAAGTATTTGATTTAGTTTTTAGTTTATTTAAACGAAGCTGTGAGATCGAGAAATTCGTCAAAACTCTTCTTTTGCCGGAGGTATTGCATACCTGGGGGTACATGAGACGACGTTGTACACGGGCTGCTGTGGGGTGCTATGATACTGCTGTAGCTCTTTCTCGAACATTTCACCTACATGCGAGTGAGAGTACCGGTACACGAGACATGAGAATTGTGCGCTTCATACTTCATAGTACAGGGAGCATGGGTGCGTATACGTAGATGGCGTTGGATGTCGTATCGAGGGTTTAGGGCATACACGTGGTACTTTGAGTGCGCTGTATGCCGACGAAGTTGCTGTAAGGGCTGTATGTTGATGTGTCACGTGGGATGTATGCTGATCCGTGCGCTGTATGTTGATGTATGCGCTCTATACTAATAGTTATGTATGATATGCATAACGCCAGGTCAAGCGTGCGCTAGGAGCCCAGTGCTTCCCTGTGGGTGGGTACGCGATCCAGGCTTACCTGCCAGACGAGGAAGTGGGCATCTCGGCCTTCCTTTGCCACGGGCAGGAGAAGAGCTGGTTCGTGCGTGTTAACGAGACCCTGTGCAAGGTGCGTCGTTCTCTATTTCTAGTTCTCACCCTTCGGGGTGGGGTGAGGGTGGGGTGGTGTAGACCTTGCAGATAGTATACATGACGAAATTTATCAGCCCGAAATATGTAGATCTTGATTAAGATATGTCTGATGTGTACGTAAATTGTTTTGTTCATATGCTACGGTGGCTATTCGTAAGGCATTGGCAATATTAGTAAGTCATTAGTACTAATAGTAAGTCATATGTACTAATAGTAAGTCATACGTACTAATAGTAAGTCATAAGTATTCATAGTAAGTCATACGTCCTAATAGTAAGTCATAAGTATTCATAGTAAGTCATACGTCCTAATATTAAGTCTCAAGTATTCATAGTAAGTCATACGTCCTAATAGTAAGTCATTATCAATAGTAAGTCATTATCAATAGTAAGTCACCCGAAAACTAACCCTTGAGAAAAGCTTAAAAGTGTAGTCTAACCCCATGAACAATCCCGTGGATGATAACATTGATAGCTATTATCACCAATACTATTAACACTATTGATATAGTAAAAGCACTACCTGATACAGCAGTATTAATGGTATTAGTGATATTCCAACGATATTGACGATATTGGATCGAGGAGCCCGGTCAGTCGTAAATATTTAATATTTCCCTCGCGAGGCAAAAAAGTGCCACGTACCTCTATTTTAATGATACCAAGCATTATGAATAATAGTATTTTTCCCTCCGATATCACGGTCACAGGTTTCCAGCGAGGCCTCAGAGGAGGCGGAGGAGGGGGGGGGTGGAGCGGGGAACGAGGGTGATGCGCAGGCGGGGGCGGCGGAGAAGGAGAGCGGGGGTGACTCGAGCTACAAGCACCGGCTGAGCAATGTCAACTTCATCAACATGGGCAGGCTGCAGAAGATCAAATGTGTCGTCGACAACCAGGCAAGTCATGCTCATGGCATCGGTAGGGATGCGCCGAAATATTTATGAGGTTGCTATATAATATGTTCGTGTACGGCAAATTACTTGGAATTAAAGTTAGATGTATGTTTGTGTTCGACTGCAGCAGTAAAAGACTTGAAAAAAGTGCCCAAGACGCTCTGATGGAGTAGGTACATCACATGTATACTGTATGGGAGTACACGTTACTTTTGTCCTGCCTGAGGTACCGGTAAGACATCAAAACCGCCAAGGGCTCATTTTTATTTTTATTTTTCACTTTTGTGTGTGTCTGGTTTTCGTATCGTAGGTGGCCGTGGATATCGGCGCGAATCAGGTGGGCGACATCGCGACGGTGGCCCTCCTCGAGGAGACCGACCAGCTGCTGGGCAAGAACCACCTGCTCAAGAGGAGCTTGCTGCTGATAAAGGTGACTTCACCTGTGGCAACAGCGAGTCGGACGGGTGGCTTGAGGTGTCGGTGTGGCGTTGTGTTGTGTTGTGTGGTGTCGGCTTGAGTCTTGTCTCGTTGTTTCGGGTCGGGTCGGATGGGTTGTGTGGTTTGGTGTGACTTGGTGTGATGTGTTGTGATGTGGTTTGGAGTGGCGTAAGATGGCTTAGTGCGATGTCGTGTGGTGTGGCTTGATATCGAGTCGGGTTGGGTCTTATCTTGCCGTGTTGGGTTCGGTGTTGTCGTGCCGCTACACGCTCAGAAGATGGAACCTAGCGAAGTGGAGGGGAGGGGAGGGGAGCAGGACGAGGTAGAGCTACGAATACGCACAAGCAGTGGATTGTATTGGGGTGTCTCCCGTCCGGGTGGAGTCCGGGTGGGGTTTGCTATATATTTACAATACTTTCTCGGACCTTGATTATTTTTAGGCCTGTTTATTTGCAGACGGCTGTGGTCTTCCTCACTATCACGCACGCGCTCAACACTCCCCCCCGCTCCTCGCTCCTATCCCCCTCACTCCCTTCTCCCTCCTTCCCTCCCTCCTTTTCCTCTACCTTTCCCTCCCCCCTCCCTTTCTCCGCTTTTGTTTCGTCTGTTTTCTTCGTTTTTTGTTGCCTTACGTTTCCCTCTCCCCTCTTCCCCTCCCCGTCTTTTTTTCGTTTTTTATTTATTTTTTGTTGTTTGTCTTACTTGGTCTTCTGCCTCTTTTTTTTGTTTACCTCTGGTACGTACGTAATTATTCATTTCTGTTTTGCACCAGTCGTGGTGGGTGTACGAAAGCCGAGCGTACACGGGCAGCAACATGCTCTCTCGGATCACGGAAGCCGCGCTGGCAACCATGGTGCTCGCGGTCGTCAACCAGCACCACGCCAGGCTTTACACGCCTCTGCAGGTCGGTGCAAAACCCACACACCCAGTATAGTGATATAACTGGTGGAAGCGTGACTGAAAGAGAGTGATACCAGTGTCTATCGGTGTACTATCGAGTGCCTCGTCTGGTGGTGTCATCAAATATACCCCGCGAGAAAAATCATGCCGGTTGTCTCTACGTATTCCCTGGCCGTTACATGTAACCGTCTTGTACACCCCGTACGCTCAACAGTAGTGTTGGATATCGATATCGGAATCGAGTTCGATACGATACCGACAATCAAAAAGGCTAATCGATACTATTTCGATATTTGATACATCCAAGCTTTCGTTCATTATCTGCATGGAAGTCACGCAGATGCCGGGGCGATGGGGGGGGGGCAAAACACGTTCGATGCGATATATCGAAAGTACGATATTTCGATATACATATCGGAAGTTTGATATTTCGATATTATATATCGAAAGTTCGATATGTCGATATCATACATCGAAAGTTCGATATTTCTATATCATATATCGAAAGTTCGATATTTCGATATCATATATCGAAAGTTCGATATTTCGATATCATATATCGAAAGTTCGATATTTTGATATCATATATCGAAAGTTCGACCTTTCGATATCATATATCGAAACTTTCTATTCGATAATCCTACACTACTCAACAGGCATCTTGTGGTGACGTTTTCGCTTCTTTGTTGTGGTGACGCATTGTCCCGCAGGTGATGGCACTGTTCTTCCACATGCACAGCCGGTTCGACTGGAGCCGCTACTGCTGGTGCATCGAGGGCGCTCGGAGGCTAGACACCCTTCACTCGAACAGCTCGGATGATGCCCTAAACCACGGAGAGTGCTGCAGCGCGGAAGCTTTTGGAGGGCTCGCCGGATACCCCGCGCCCCTGCTTCTGTCTCAGGCGAGCGAGCGGCCGGCCTACCGACCGACCCCCCGCGGCTACTACTACTACTGCTGCTGGGCCTAGTAGGGTGCTGTTAGGGGTGCCAATGATGCTTATTCCGCCGCAATAGCATGTGTAATATTTTCGTATTAATAGTAGCGTGCTGTAGTGCCTATTAATGGTGGGGTACTGTAGTTCCCAACCCAGTAGGCTACTGTATTTCCCAGTAGGTGTACGCGACAACACTTCATAATTTTAGGAGTTTTTATAAGACAAACTTGGCTCGACTTTTGCACGAAACATCACGTAGTGTATGCACCGGGTTAGTTTTTCTGGTGTAAAAAATTGCCGGCGGGATTATCACGTATCTTGGTGTGTCCCCACCGGAGACCTGGTGGCTTTTATAGTGCGGGCGTTGGGCTGAAATACCTTCAGTTAGTGCACTTTTACGTCGATGGCTGTCGTTATGCTTCTTTATTCAGTCATGTTTTTCTAGACGTAGGGCGCACCCTGCCTCACATAGTAATTTTAACCTGCTTTATGTATCTCCGGCGACCGACCGACCGACGGGCCGATTAGCCGACCGGCCGACTAAGCCGACTGACGGACCGATTAACCGACCGACCAGCCGATTGACCGACCGACTGATTGAACGATCGACGGATTGACCGACCGACCGACGGATTGACCGACCGACCAGCCGATCGACTCGCCGTGACTATAATGCTACGTTTTTGGTACATGTAGGACACACCCTTCCTCGCATAGTAGTTTTCACCTGCTTCTACCTAACGCGACCGACCGACCCACGGACCGGCCGACTCGCCGTGGCCGCGGCTACTGTGCCCAGTAGTGCACAGCAGGCTACTGTGCCCAGTAGAATACAGCATGCTACTGTGCCCAGTAGAGTACAGTAGGCGACAGATGCCCCCCTCATGCATACAGCATTTCCTCCTCTCATGCCTAACCCCTGTATGTTGACCCCCTCCCCACCCCNGAAAAAAATATCTTCGATTTAGTTAGATTATATATTTTACCTGTATACTAAAAAAAAACAGCTGTGAGATATTGTTTGGTCGAAACTCATCCACCTGTGTTGCAGTGCCCACAAAAAAACACGATTTTATCAAATCTCTTGACAAAGAGATTCTGGAACCACGTATACCCCTGTTGTTTTTCCTGTAGAACTGTTCGTAGTTCTGCCCTAGCTCCGAACTTTCCCATTAATACATAATTTGGCAAGGCATATATAAGCTCCTTGGTACACTCCCGCCAGTGTGCCAAAGCGGCAGCAGATTCCGTGGCGTCCTTCGATGCGGACCTCGTCGTTGAAGTTTGTTTGAAAATGTGGTTCCAGTCGCTTGAATCGTAGGTTTCTCCTACTGTATTCAAGTATTTTATTTTCTGCTGTAAAACGAGCACGAGCAATCCCTCGGGGGTAGATGTGGTTCCAGTCTCTCTTTGTCAAGAGTTTTTATTTGTTTTTGTGGGCACTGCAACACAGATGACACCTGCAACTGACATGTGTGTTGTCACTACGGGGGACCATAATAAATAAGACCAAAAATTGTTGGTAAAAATAGGGAAATGCGTAGGTTTTTGTGTGGACCGTAGATCCTATTTACTACATTAGCCCACCCCGTATTAATAAGTGACCGGCATACGTAACAGGTGCATACTACAGCAGGTAGTCGCTGTCCCTGGTTACGTTTCCAGGGAGTACTAGTATACCGTAACTGCAGTAGCAACAAGCAGCATGCTTATTTTGACATATTATAGGCATCTGCAGCACGTTCGTAGCGTACAAAAATTACCTTTTTTTTTCACACACCACTCTAAAACCTACACAAATCCCTTAGTACGTGGCACGCGCGATCGAAGCATCACACGCAGCTGAAACAATGATGGAATTTTCGAGGAAATTTGTCGATCAAGTACGAGTATGAGCCCGCCCACAGAGGCATACCCACTCGCACTCTGAGCAAGGTCGAAATCTAGGCTATCGCATGGGAAACAGTATAGCACCCGCAGCCGCGCATGTATTATTACCCCGCATTTCTTAGTCCGCAATTCATAACTCGAGAATCGTCCTATCCCTAAAAAACTGAATTTCGGTTTCTTACTCGGTTGGTTCTCCGCCGCTGGGGCCCATACGGCACCTGGTTTGCATTTAGACGTCACCCCCAGCCCCGCCCCCGTGCACTTTATTACTGAGAAAGCGTCCCTAAAACACTCGACCCTCGGTTTCTTATCGGGCTGTTTTTCTTCGCTCGTGGCTCCGTATTGTTATGACATACTGGTACCTGGTAGTTATGATAGCGAATTCGTTGCGTACAAAAGCACTATCATAGTTTGTAGACCACTCTGAAAACCTGCGCGATCGAAGTATGTATCACACCAAGCTTGCAAGTATGAGTTTTGAGGAAAAATATCGATCTTGCAGCTTGGTTTAGTTTAGATTTTCTCCCCATTATACTGTTTGTTTACCCGGTTTGCAACACCTGGTGTGTAATTAACCCCCACCCCCCCTATATTCTTAGCAGGATGCAGCTCACCCTCCATGCGGCTCGCCCAATACCTCACGGGGCGCTTCGCGCTTGGTGCAAGCAATGTCTGCCTGGTTGGTGAAAACCCACAACAACGTGCTCCGTCCCGGCATTGTAGGGATGCGAGGGTCTATGGTCGTACGACTACGGCTGTGCACGACATGATTACCCCCCCCCCCGAGGGTCTATGGTCATACGACTACGGCCATGCATAAAAATCAAGTACCCCCCCCCCCCTCCCCCTATAAATGTATGATATATTTATAGGTTGGGTTGGCGTCGGTTGGCAACGACGCTGTAAAACACGCGACACCTGTGTTTCGATTTCCAGCTATATGCAGTACCACTCGCTGCGTGAGCTAGACAACCAGGGTACCGTTTTTCTTTTAATTTGTTTTTGGCGGTCACCAAAGCTGGAGGTCGAGTTAGATCATTTGTGCGGGGTAGAGAACCTTTGCTCCGCACAAGGGGAATGGTCGTATCACGTAGTGTGTATATGGTAAGGCACCCGCGAGGCAGTTACATAGTGCTCTCATTGCTCTCTCAGGAAGTGGCCACACCATAAAATTAAATTAACTCATTGAAGCTGTCATCCATACGCAAGTCCGCCTCAGAGGCGGTTCTTGGCAGGATGCAGCTCACCCTCCATGCGACTCGCCCAATACCTCACGGCGCTTCGCGCTTGGTGCAAGCAATGTCTGCCTGGTTGGTGAAAACCCAACGTGCACCGTCCCGGCATTGTAGGGATGCGAGGGTCTATGGTCATACGACTACGGCCGTGCACGACATGAGTTCACCCCCGCTGAACCATGCACAGATTTGCCCATGTGGCAAAGCCATAAGAGAGTAGAATTCACATAGTGGAAGCTTGGAAGGTACAAGGAGGAAAGGGATGTGTTAGAGGAAGAGATGATGAAAAAAAACGAATGTGACATGGAGAAGTTTGGTACACTAGATAGTAGCGAGAAAACGATCGCTATCTTGGGAGATAGATGGTGGCCACAGGCGGCGAAACAGGAAGGGGATAAGATTAGCAAAACGTTTCTTGGTAATATATGGAAACAACGTAATGAGCGCCCAAATATTGGAGGTGTCTATTAGGAGTAGGAACGGTGCTCCGTCTCGAAAGGGATGCGTGGTCAATGGTCAAATGATTAAGGTAAGCAACAAATGAGTACCCCCCCGCCCCCCCCCCGTCCACTCCCTCGCTCCTTTTTTATTATTTTTTTGCTCGATTTTATTAGTACCTCGCGCACAAGTGCTCCGCCGTAGACAACAAACGCGATCGAATAGCCCACCATCCACAGCTCCGCCATGAACGCCATCATCGCCACGCGGGCAGACGCCATGAGCATGATGCCGTAGCCGGGAGACCAGTAGATGGACCCGCGGTGGATGCTGAAGTGGCAGCTGTCCAGCACCAGGAGAGTGACTATGTTGACCACCGCTAGCTGTTTGGTTTCGGGCGGAGGAGACGGGTAGGGGGAGGGGGGGGGGGGGGTACTCATGTCGTGCACGGCCGTAGTCATATGACCATAGACCCTCGCATCCCTACAATGCCGGAACGGAGCACGTTGGGTTTTCACCAACCAGGCAGACATTGCTTGCACCAAGCGCGAAGCGCCGTGAGGTGTTGGGCGAGTCGCATGGAGGGTGAGCTGCATCCTGCTAAGAACCGCCTCTGAGGCGGACTTGCATATGGACGACAGCTTCAATGGGTTAATTTAATTTATGGTGTGGCCTCTTCCGGAGACAGCAATGGGTTTTACTATGTAACTGCCTCGCGGATGCCTTACCATATTAACACTACGTGATACGACCATTCCCCTTGTGCGGAGCAAAGGTTCTCCACCCCGCACAAATGATCTACTCGACCGCCAGCTTTTGGTGACCGCCAAAAAAAAATAACAAAAAAAACGGCACCCTGGTTGTCTAGCTCACGCAGCGAGTGGCGTGTTTTACAGCGTCGTTGCCAACAGACGCCAACCCAACCTATAAATATATCATATATTTATATGACGGGGGGGCGCGGGGGTGGGGGGGGGGGGTTGGTCAAAATTTAACCCCGGTAGTAATGAAACCCCTTACTCGGGGGAAAATGACGTCAAAATAGAGTTGACATTGATAATTGGAGCATTTAGGCAGCAGTACCCTCTGTTAAGCACGTGGCGACAGTTTCCCCCGCTTTATTAAGCCCACGCGGCAACTCCGGGAATGGCTGGGGTGGGCGAAACCGCACCGAACCGCACCGTAGGATTCCTGGTTTCTGGAAACCGCACCGAACCGCACCGTAGGATGCATGAAAAAACCGAACCGCACCGTAGGATTTACAATATCGGATAACCGCACCGAACCGCACCGTACTATTTCTGCTTTCTCAAAACCGCACCGAACCGGACCGTAAGATTTTCGAAAAAAATAAACCGCACCGTGCACGGACGGTTAACCGTAAAGAACCCTGGTTATTACCCTTAATCTTAATTAGCCCCTTTAGGCACGCGGCTTATTAGGAGTGTACTCCTGTTGTGGGCACAAAACACTTGGAATTAGAGTCATACCTAGGTGTATCTTGGAATTAGAATGCAGTACTAACAGAGTTAGATTAGGAGCATCAGACACTAATGGTAGTATCATACCACCAGGATCCTTGGCGTAGTATGCGTCTGTTGAAAGTCAAAGGTGTCAAAGGCCGCCTATTATATTGTGCTGTGATGGGAGGCCGGTGTTTTGTGGCGCGTCAAGGCCGTCTCTTTTGGCCTTAATATACTGGGGTTAGTGTAGAGTGCGGTCAGTCAAGGGATGAAAACGCCGTCTCAGAATGAAAACTCGAAAGAGGTCGTAGTGGATGATGTGGTTGTGGCTGGTCAGAAGAAACGAGCGGAGATGAGGTGCTTGTGTGCTCGTGTGCTTGTTGAGAGTCAAGCTGCTGAAGAGACTACCGTACGTGGTCGTTCAGAGTAGAAGTGGAAGGATAGTGTGCTTGTTGAGACTGGAACTGAAGAGACGAAGTGGTTGTTTAGACTGAAACTGAAGAGACGAAGTGGTTCTTGAGAATGATACTGGAGAGACAAAGGTGATCGTTGATAGTAGAGTTGGAAAGTTATTGTGGTATGGGGGATGGGGGCTGTTGCGAATGAAACTGAAGAGACCAAGTGGTTTGTGAGAATTAAACTGAATAGGCCAATTGGTCGTTGAGAATTGGACTGAAGGGATCAAGTGATCGGTGAGAGTAGAGCTGGATTTTTTTTTCAAGTATTGCGGTTGTTGCGAATGAAACTGAAAACACGAAGTGGTTTGTTGAGAAGGAAACTGGATAGGCCAAGTGATCGTTGAGGGTAGAAACGGAAATACATTTGTGATGTTGTGGTTGCTGGGAGTAGAAATGGAATTCTGTTGCGGTACTATGGTTGTTTGGTATTGAAAGTATTACTAAAGAGACAAAGTGGTTGTTGAGAATGAAAAAGGCGCAAATGGGTTGTTGAGGGTGACACTTCTGAGGAAACAAGGTGGTTATTGAGCTTGAAAACGAAGAGACTAGAATGGTTGTTGAGGGAGATTCGTGGTTTAGGATTAATGGTACACGATTCATTATTCGGGATTGATTATTCATGATTTTTTATTTTTGGTTTTATGAAATAATTACAAGTATATACGTCAGATGTAAGTACGACCGATTGTGTGGTTGAAACTCAACTAATGTACTGTGCAAACTAAGTGATACGCCGGGCGCGCTACAAGTCAGTACAGGACGCCTAATAAGAAACAGGATAATAAGAAAGCCAGGCTGAGCTTTAGGAGGAAAGAAGAAAATTCGAGAGTCGTTATCTTGAAATTAGTGTAGGAAGCACCCTCTCTAAAATAAGAAATCCAGCCTGGACCAGATTTCAGATTTCCTGCTTCTTATTAGGTGCCCTGTACTGTATAGTAGTTGTGCATTCCATTTATATGGTACGGGTGTTTAATGTTTGTGATTTATGATTCATGACTGATAATTGAGTGATGTGTAGCTGATGATGGATGATGGATGATTGACGATCGCGCTGACGGTGTGAACGACTTCGCAGGTGGACCTGCAGAGCGTGCGAGACTCGGTGAAGTACTGCTGCTTCTTGCTGGAGGCTGAGGTCACGGATAGCGCCCTCCTTGCCCTGTCCAAGGAAATCCTGCTCAACAAGGTAAATGGCATTCTATATTTGGCACGTAAACGTAAAGAGACTTGTGGATCTGCCGTAATACGTCTCAATGCCCGTTACTTTTTACGATCAGACTGGTGTATGTATGTATGCGGAACATATTTTCTGTTTTTATTATGCGCAGCAATCGCAATCGCGACTTCGCTTGTTAATTCAGCCACTGTTCGGTCAAACCGACTTCGCTTTCGGTTCCGTTTACGTGCGGTTCGGTCAGTTCGGTTCGGTTAGTGCGGTGCTGTTCCGGTTCGGTTAGTGCCGTTCGGTTATAGTGCGGTGCTGTTTCGGTCCCGGTTATAGTGCGGTGTTGTTTCGGTCCGTTTTAGTGCGGTGCGGTTAGTGCGGTGCGGTTTGGCTTGGGTTGACTTGGCGAATGCCCCTGAAGGAACGCTACTTAACCCTTTTGAGAAGAGTAGTCTTGTCGACCGTCTATTAGTAGTGTGGCCGCTCAGCGGTACGAGTACGTCGCTTGTTGCTGGGAGCTTGTCGTGGAACTGCTTGTTTTTTTGTTGCGACACTTGATAAGACGCAACAGCCTAACATAGGCTAGGCTATCATAGGCTGCCTCCTGAGTCCTGAGGGCGATGGTGAAATGGTCGTATGTTCGTAATATTTCACGAAAAAAAAGGTGTTTCGTATTTTTTTGTTTGTTTTTCGTCATTTTATGTATGTTTTTTCAAAGTTTTTTATTGTGTTCTTTGGTCTATACCAGTGCCCCATACCAGGTACTGTAGACTACTCTGTACTTGATATGTGTTTTAGTTTGTGTTTGATTCGTCCGTGTGTGTTTCTTGTCAGGGATCCCTACCGGTGGGCGAGATCGGAAAGCTTCTTCAGGAGGCCACGGCGAACGCCTCCTTGAGCCAAACCCTCAAGGACCAATTCGGGGGACTCAAGAAGTTCCTGGAGAAGGTGGGGTGTACTCTTGATGTCATCACGCGATGATGTTGATGCCGTCATCATTTGATGAGGTTGACCCTTGATGAGGTCATCACTTGATGAGATCGACACTTAATGACGCCATCACGCGATGAGGTCGACACTTGATGACGTGTAGTAAATGCGGGTTAGACCCGTTATTCTCTCCCCGCCCTATCTCGCCTAAACTCTGCCCCCCCTTCCCTCGCCCCTCCCCCCTCCCCGCCGTCGCCACCCCTCCCCCCGTTCTTCCCTCCCTCCCTCCCTCCCTCCCGCAAAAAAACTGCGGCCTACAAAAAAAAAACGACGCCTATGACTCACCGTTTTTTTTTTTTCTTCCAGTACCCCCATGAGTTCGCGATCGCAGCGGACCACCCTTTCAATCCGCACGTGTACCTCAAGTCCGCCCTTACCGCGGAAGAGCTAGACACGGTCATGAGGGGTGGGACTGTCGTTCAGCTTGGGACGGGGGGCGGGGGGGCGAAGAAGCACAAGAGCAAGTCGGGGCGGCGACGGTCCGGAGCCAACAAGCAGGCCGGGCAGCACGTGCAGCAGCAGCAGCAACATCAGCAGCACCACCAACAGCAGCTGCAGGGGGCGCAGCAGGTGCGTGCTGTCTCGGAGAAGGTCGTCGAGACTGGACCAGCTTGCAAAAACCTGGCCCTGGTATATACGATAGACACCTTTTCGTCCCATGCGGAAAGCGCGAGAGAGCGTGAGGTAGCGAAAAATGATGAGAATCGACGGGCGGTGGGAATGCTGAATGCACCCTATGCGCGATAAAAAACGATCGCCTGTACGTATCGGGGGGGGGGCGGGGTACTCATGTCATGCATGGCCGTAGTCGTATGACCATAGACCCTCGCATCCCTACAATCCCGGGAAGGAGCACGTTGAGTTTTCACCGACCAGGCAGACATTGCATACACCAAGCGCGAAGCGCCGTGAGGCGATGAGCGAGCCGCGCGAAGGTTGGGCTGCATCCTACTATGAACCGCTTGTGAGGTGGACTTTCTTGCAGTGGATGGCAGCGTCGAATGAACTGTTTAGGGGGGAGGGGCCGTTGGAGGGGTTAGGTACCCACCTGGTTGGGCTTTGCTAACGAGTCGACTGCCACCTTCCCGATTTTTGCCCTCTGGTACAATGCACACTCATGTGTTGATAGATGCATGCCGGGAGCGCTCTGCTGCACGCTGGGACCGGGACGGGTTTACTGCCGCAGCCGGGGCAAGAAAGCCACCTCCGCTCTAGAACGCCCCAGATATCACAGGTTCAGCAGCACCAGCACCAAAGGGAAGAGCAGCAGCAACAACAGCAGATGCGAGCGCTGGTGAGAGTCGAAGATTACTTAAACGGGTGCCGCAAGCGGAAGCGCGCTTTTTTGGGGGGGGAGGTTATGCAAGCATTATCGTCCTTTTGCGGAATACCGTACCATACTTTACCGTACCATAAACGCTTCCATACCGTACCATACCATGCCTTACCTAAAAATACGATACAGTACCGTACCATGCCAACCATACAATATAATATCATATCATACCATACCATACCATACCATACCATACCATACCACCCATACCAAACCACACCATTCCATACCATGCCACACCATACCATACCATTCCATACCATGCCACACCATACCATTCCACGCCATGACGTTGCTATATTAAATTCGTCAAAATCCCGCCGCCACCGTGTGACTCTGTGCTTTTTTTTTGTGGTGCCGTGTACAGCAGTACGCGACACCTCGACACCACTTAGCACACTCTCATGTTGGGCGAGGCTCAATTTCGTATGTGAGGCAGGAGGGTGTGTCAATGCACGTTTTTGTAAGGCTGGGCACTGGCATACTTGTGTATGTACTGGCAGTAGTGGTCTACTTGCAGTAGTTATCTACTGATTGGGTCTGTCAGTATATACCGCCAGTACATTTGATCGTACGTACCTCAAAGCAACACGCCATGGTACAGCCTGAAACCCATGAGCATGCGTTTCGAGAGGAGAGAAGAAAGGTTGGAGGAGAGGTCGCGACCATGATGAATTAAGCCACCTTAGCCCGGCTTTTTGTACTGCAGTACGAGATGTTTTCGCCGCCGCTGACCCGACCGTGTGTTTTTTTTTATTGGACCATATACCGTATCGTACCCTATACCGTACCATACGGTAACTATTTCGTGATATTTTCGTTTTTCGACAACCTTTCAGCGACTGTTGGCGTGACTCCGTGCATACGTTCATAGTATAATAAGGTATACCGTAATACTTACTGTACCGCGAACGCGTAACAGATCCACCCCATTCCTCGACGACGTGTACCTCCGCTGACACGTCGGTGTGCATTGCTTTATGGGACCGCGTCCCGTCCCATACGTAAATGTGTCCCATTACCATACCGTAACCGTGTCTCGTACGGTAGCCGTGTCCCGTACCATACCGTAACCCTGTCCCGTTCCATGCCGTATCCGCGTCCCGTACCATATACCGTAACCCGTTACATTATCAGAATGACTCGGCGTACCGCCAGCAGCAACAGCAAGAGGCCAGGCACGGCCTGCTTCACGGACGGCAGGACAGCCCCTCCATGATTTCCCAAAGGGAGCAGCAGCAACAGCAGCAGCACCACCAGCACCAGCATCCGCACCAGCACCAGCATCCGCATCCGCAGCAGTCGCAGGCGCAGCAGCAGGCCATACTCCGGCAACAAAGTGAAGGGGGGGCGAGGGGGGGGGGCATGCCGCACGCCCAACAGCAGCAGCAGCAGCAGCATGCGGCATCAACATCAGTCTCAGTCGCGGCCCCCCAGCTTCACCACCAAGGCTCTCGATCCGGGTTCAGTGTGGTAGCCCCGCCCAGGATACCCGCGAGGCCGACGGTGACACAGCCTCGATTGGTTACTCCTCTGGGTCAGCGGCACGAGCCGTCGCGACACGAGCCATCGCGACACGAGCCTTCGCGACACGAGCCGTCGCCACCGCCAACGCAGCAGCAGCAGCAGCAACAGCAACAGCATGGTCTACGCGCCGTGGGAGGCTCGCTTTTAGGCGAAGGTTTGATCGGTGCGGGTGGGGGCGGGGGCGGGGGCGGTATCTCTCAACAACAGCAGGAGAGGAGGAGGCAGCAGCAGCAACAACAGCAGCAACAACAACAACAGGAAGAATCGCTGGCCTCCCTGTACCTCCAGCAATCGGCGGAGGCTCTCGCGACGAGAGACCCTTACCTCTCCCAGCAGAGGCCGGGTGGTGGCGGGGGCGGGGGCGACCCTGGCGGGGACAGCCACCTCGGAGTTGGAGGAGGAGTCGGAGGGGGGGGAGGGGGGGGGATGGGTTTCTCAAGGGGGGCGCTTCTAGCCTCCGAGCAACGGATGCAAGGGGGTGCAGGAGAGCCCGGTGGGACTGCTAGGGGCGGCGGAGAAGGGACGGGGGTGGACGCGGGGCAACGCCAGAGTATGCTCGACCTTCACCAGGGGCGCGGGGGAGGGGGCGCTGAGCTGGGGTGGGGTGGGGACCCCCCGGCCGAGCATGCTTCGCTGGTGCATCAGCAGCAGCGGAAGGAGCTCCAAGCTGCGCAGGGTGGGGCGGGGGCTAGGCCGGGACTGGGCAATGAGGACCCATGGGGGAACAATCCGCCCCGGCAAGAGATGATGGACTTGCGGCACGAGGGTTTGGGTAGGGGCGTTGATCTGCAGCTTCCGGGGGGTGTTGGGGGTCGCGGTGGCGGCGGCGGCAGTGGTGTGATTTCCCCCCGTGCCCTGTCGTACAAGGCCATTGATTTGCAGCAGCAGCAGCAGATGCAGATGCAGCAACGGCAGCAGCAGCAGCAGCAGCAGCGTCAACCCAGCGGGAACGACGTGCACCTTGGGCTAGGACTGGATGGTCTCCTAAGAGACGCGCGGGACGACCCAAACTTCTATAGTTAGCCGGGCTCTCTCGTGAATGAGAGGGACGAGGGGGGGAGGCGGGGTCATGTAGGGAGGAGGAGAGGACGGGGGGGGGAGGGGGAGCGGGCGGGCGGGAGGGGGACCATGGGGGGAGAAGGAGGGGCAGGAAAGGGGGTGGAGGGGGGGGGGGGGGTACTCATGTCGTGCCCGGCCGTAGTCATGACCGCGTGGAGGGGGGTGGGATAGGGACTATGAAAACAGGTAAGAAGAGGATAAAGAGACGACGGGGGGGGGGGGGGGGGGTGTGGAGGGGGGGAGGGGGGGGGGGGGGGGTACTCATGTCGTGCCCGGCCGTAGTCATGACCGCGTGGAGGGGGGTGGGATAGGGACTATGAAAACAGGTAAGAAGAGGATAAAGAGACGACGGGGGGGGGGGGGGGGGGTGTGGAGGGGGGGAGGGGGGGGGGGGGGGGTACTCATGTCGTGCCCGGCCGTAGTCATGACCGCGTGGAGGGGGGTGGGATAGGGACTATGAAAACAGGTAAGAAGAGGATAAAGAGACGACGGGGGGGGTCCGGAGGGGGGGGGGTTCTCATGTCGTGCGTGGCCGTAGTCTCGTATGACCATAGACCCTCGCATCCCTACATTGCCGTCGGGGGGGGGATCACACGGCAATCACCCAACCCGGGTGCAGTTGCGCGGCTACCTCCATGCCGCCCACGTCCAACGTGCGACTCGAACTGGCTCATGTTTGTTTGCGGTGCGGCTGTGCTGGCAGGCGGGAGGCGGGATGGGGAAATGGGGCGACGAGGTGGGGGGCTGCGGTACGCTTACCGGTGACAGGGAAAACACGTCCGGCTTGTGGTTGAGCTTGGAGCTTGCCAGGTATGGGACGAAAAATAAAGAGGTGGGTTTGGGTTAAGCGGTCTGGGCTTGGATCTGGGAGCTGCAGCGGTCGCGTGGTGAGCGCCAGCATGACAGGGAGTTGCGATCGCTGCGCTTGGCTTTGGTGGGGAGGGAGTGGGGGAGGAGGGAAGGGAGAAGGGGACTGCTGCTGCCGCTGCTTCTGCTGCTGTTTGTTCTGTGGCCGCTGCTGCCCTATGCTGCTGCTTCTGCTGCTGCTGCCTCTGCTGCTGATTTTGCGGTTTTTTTCCGTGGCTGCCGCTTCTGTTTGGGGGACTGCTGCTGGTTGTTCTGCGGCTGCTGCTGCTGCTCCGGCTACGGCTGCTGCTTATGCTACTGCTGCTGGTGCCACCCCTGTATGTCTGCGTTGCGACTGGGCGAGCGCGCGGCGGCGGCGGCTATGGAAACGATCGGATGGGATCGGACCGGAAATCGTGGCGGCGAAACACATGCTTCGCCGTGGCAGCCGCAGCTTTTTTGTGAATGTCGGAGGGGAGGGGATGGGGGGTTATAACCCCAACCCAGCGCTGTTTTGGTACAACAAAAATGCGGCATTTTTGCACGCTCGAAAAGGTGTGGGCTGGAAAGGGGGAGGGGGGTTCCTAATATTTGAGGCGTTTTTCCTGCCGTTTCGCTCAAGACAAATTATGCAGGGAAGGGTAGACGGTAGTCGAGGTTGGTCTGGTTTTCCAGAGGGAACGGGCAGGTGCTTGTGGTGGGTTGGACTCTTTTTTTCAGGAGGGGGAAAGGGGGAGGTGTGTGGGGGGGGGGGGGTGGGGGGGGGTAGGGTCATCAGGATTGTTAGAGTAAAGGCAGGCAGAGGAGACGGGCAATTGTGAAGGATCGTAACGATGAAGCGCTCATTTGCCTTTTAGCTGTAGAGGTTCACGCTTACGGCCGGCCCTTCTGGCGTAGTGTGTGATAGCCTCGCTAGGAGATTAAGACCGGGTTGTCCTATTCGCGAGGTGGGGGGGGGGGGGGGGGGGGACAAGGATGATGATTGACGTTTTTTTTATGGAAGGTGCGATATTTTGTAAGGGGGTACGGCTGCTGTTCGTGGCTACATCGTTTGGTCATTGGTGCTTTGCTTTGCTGTGCGAGGGGGTGCAATGTGATGTGGCGCTTGGCTTGGTTTGCTTGCTTGCTTGCTTGCCGTTGCCCTGCCTTGCCTTGCCTTGCCTCACCGCACCGTATACCTTAGCGTACCTTACCTCAAGTCACCCTGTATTATCTAGTCTTGGTGCCCGAGCTTTTGGCGGTGGCGAGGGGTGCACGACGGTGATTCAACTACTCATCTCACGATTTCGTGATATTTTAAAGATCCGTTGATCTTACGATCCAATAGTCCAAAGATACGGCAATCTAAAGATAAATATATCGAAAGATACAACGATCTGAAGATACAACGATCTAAAGATACAACGGTCTAAAGATATGCCGGTCTAACGATACAACGTTCTAAAGATACAGCGATCTAAAGATACGACGATCCAAAGATTCAATTATCTAAAGATGCAACGGTCTAAAGATTCCGTGATGTAAGGATACAACGATCTGAAGATGCAGCAAGTAGCGAAAACACCGGTAGCGCCTTGCGTTGCCTTGCCCTGCCCTGCCTCGCATTGCCTGGCCTTCTTTTTTCCCCCCTCCGGCCACTGCACCTCAGGCCCAAAACAAGACAAAAATATCGTCCGTGTTAGTTATTTTAGTTTCGACGGCCTCCTGCCATACTGCTGTTGGTGTTGGTGGTGGTGTAAGCGATGGTGGTGTAGGCGATGGTGGTGGTGGTGGTGGTGGATAGGAGCAGCTGTGTGCTTGTTAATTGCCCATCAATTCATGCATCGATACATCCATCCCTTGCTGTGATAAAAGGAGGGTTATTGCTGCTGCTACGTATTGATAGGCAAGGAGGGGGGGGGGGGGGGGCTCTTGCGGAGGCGGGTGGAAAGTTTTTGAAATGATGTAGTAGTTTTATAAGAAGTGGTCACCATTTTTTCTCGTTCATTTTTTTTATTTTTTGTGTGTCTTGTGTGTGAATCCGCTGTGTGCTATGCACGTGTCATACGTCCGGCGGTTGAGAGATTTTGATTGGTTGCCGCGCTTTCGGTGATAAATTTTGATTGGCTGTCGATAACCAAGGCCAGGAGTAGGGGATGCGGTCGGATGTGTACGTGTGTGCACTATGTAGTATCGGTATCGTGGCATGTTTGGAGAGGGGGGTAGGGGTGTTTGTGTTAATCAATCTCTCGCGGAGACGAATCCTAGATGTTCCTGGTGGCTGGAACCTCTTCCCATCCCTAGTTTTTTTTATCCTAGTTTTTGTTGGTGTGAAAATAAATAGTGGGGTGATCCTCTCCCGCATTATTGTGGTGGTGGTGGTGGTGATAGTGGTGGTGGTGGTGTTATTTTTTTTCTTGTCACCTTTTTTCGTTGTCCCCCCCCCCCCCCCCCGTGTTTTTCTATATAGAGACGGCCGGCACGACGTAAATATCACATGATAGATACTATAATAGAAAAAAAGCAAGAGAGCATTTCGCATTTCGTTCCTTCCGTCTTTGTTTTCGACCTGTTTGTTTAGCCGTCCGTCGCTTGTCACCGGCGACGGCCTTCGAATGCAGCAGTGTACAGACCACGATGGAATTGAAGTGTTTGGTTGACGATTGATCCGAAGTCAACGTCGGTCGGCAGAAGAGTTGGGGGTTGCTGTTGAACTAGGGCTGCTGCGTACGTATGTGCGGTATATACGGCTTCCTTCCCAGAGGAGTGCTCGATTGATTGATTGATTGATTGATTGATTGATTGATTGGTTATTGACTGGTCGATTGTGATTCGTTTCTTGATTGGTCGATTGATTGAATTGATTCGTTTATTGATTGGTCGATTGAGCGGGTTGATTGGTTCAATGGTTGATATATTGATTGGCCGATTGATTGATTGATTGATCTGATGATTGAGCTGATTGGCTTACTGATTGTTTGATTGATCAAGCGGACTGGTTGGTCGATTGATTGATCGGATTGATGGATGGATGGATGTATTGTTTGTTTGCTTGGTTGATTGATTGATTGATTGTTGCTGTTAACGTCGTTTTCGTTGCCGTTGTTGTTGTTGCGTGATGTACGCATGAGGACACCATGACTTGACTGGCTTACCCACCACTGCTGCATTGCAGTACTACCACTATCACTACTTACCATCAGCGTTCCTTGTTACTTACGTTACTTATATCATACTTCTTCTTGTAGACAGCGTACGTTTTGATTATCGATTAGTCTTGAAGCGTACTGTAGGGAAGGGTGGAAGGGCGAGAGCGGCGGCAGGCAATGGTAAAGGGATCGGTTAATTGGTTGATCGGTTGGTTGGTTAAAATCATTGGTTGATTGATTGATTACTTGATTGGTTGATTGAATGATTATTAGTAGTGGGGTAAGGAGCCAGGGTCATCCGATCACTATACGTACTGTTGCTGTTTATGGTAGCATACCCCTCTCGGGTTGTCGTTGCACCGTAATCGTACGTGGTACGTATTTTATAGAAAAAAACTTGCTGAGAGAAGTTATTTTTGGAATTTTATCGGAGGAGAAAAAACAAAAGTACGCCGCAAAGTAATAATTGAAAGTTTTTTCCCTCGGGGGGGGGTGTGGGGGGGCAGCCTCGATCATCAATTTTGTTTGTCACCCATCCGCAGTAAGGCCGGGTTTTGCTATAGGATATGGCCTGTTTCGGGGTCTTGCCATATAAGTTTATCCAGGGGGTTTTGCTTGAAGGGTTGTTTGTTTTGCATCGTGAGCTCCGCCACCCGGCGGCTTGCGTGTGTGCGTACGTCTCTCCTCTGCTGTAGGGCAGGGCCACACGTTGAAAACACTCTTTTTCTTTTTTTGCTGCCATTATTTATTTATTTTCGGTTTTTTCAAGCTTGCGTGTTCGAGAAAAAGTTTTGTTTTCTGGCTTTACGAGGACACGGTAGGCACAGACAGTAGCAGGCAGGTAATAACAATTGGTTGATGCGTCATATCGATAGTATCGCGAGAAAAGTACGGAGCATTCACCGGAATAAAAAATATCCCAAGTTCCATGTCGTTTTTTCTTCGAGATGACGAGTGAATTCGAATGCTCTTTTTGCTTTCGTAATTTTCTGTGCGTGAAAAACGTATTAAACGATTTGTTTTTCGAGCTGATTTCGTTTTTTTCCTGTTGTTTCGGCCAAAGGCCAGCTCCTATTAAGTAATGGATATTTGATAGTTGGTATAATACGTATTGATAGACCTGTCTGTGGAATTGATGATTGGAGGCGTGTTGTCGTCTAGCAAAGAAGGCGCAATATCAAATTCAGAATACGATATTTCGAGACCGGGTAAAATAGATTACTGTAGGTTCCAAAAAGGTATGAGAACAATAATTTTCCGATATATAATATTCCAAAGGCGTGGGGACAAGAACTGTTCGATACCGATATATAATTCCTAAAACTATTGGAGCGAAAAGCGTTCAATTTATACGAAATGCTGTTTTTTTTATCCTCCGGCGGGTCGGTGAAAGAAAAAAAAATCTGCAAAAGACCGGTCGAGAAATTCCTTGGACAAGATCGGGTCAAGATGTCGACTTGAAAATCGCCAGTCTTGCAGTCGCTTGGAAACCGGCAATCAAGAAATTACGTGAAACATACAAAAATACGTGATAGTCTATAAAACATGAATTCACTTGAAAGTCGTCGGTGAAGGAATTCCGTAGGTTTACCTACTATGGAGTGGAGGGTCTTCTATCAGCAAAAGCCCAAGCGTTCCCGAAACCCGCCAAACCTAATAGCGCAGTGTTGTTGGAGATCGAAATCGGATTTCCGACTTTTAATCGCGATAGTCCCGATCTTTCAGAGATCGAGGTCGCCTTTGTTTTTTTGTTTCAAATAATTTATCTTTCGATCTCCAACACTTGACTGATATAGCGTAGAAATACGCGATTCGCGATTCGCACTGCTGTTGTATGCGTCACCTCGTACGTCCTCGTAGGTATTCCCCAGTTTTACGTAGGGTCTCGTATAACGGAAAGTACGAACAAACGTGTCCGTGCGTCTGCAATACTTTGCGAACACCAAAAAACGGTACAAAGGCAGGTGGATTTTCCGCTAGTTGACACGGTTTACTGAAGGAAATGAAACCATCTCTTCGTCAAGGCGCAATAAAACAAACAGGGAGATACCGTTTTCTGCCCCGGTATACCGTTTTCAGTCGAACAACCCATATCGGCAATTAATTCCTCGCGAACGACAAATTTCGGAGCTGATTTTCTCCAAAGCATGGGGGGCACATACATATACATACATACATACACCGAAAATGGTGGCTTTGGAGAAATCTCATCGATACCTTTTCCCATATAGACGCATCGCTCGACGTTTACTCTCCTCGCCGTTGTCAAGAAAACCTGCTTTGAAATCCGTCCGAGGGAGTGTGTTATTTTGCGTGTTTTATACGGTAATCAGTCTCCCTCGGTAGCAACACCAATCAAAGTAAGTCTAAGTCTTCGAGCCAGTCACCGTTCGTTCCACCAACACTAATCAGTCCCGTCGGTATATTGACAATAGTCAGTCTCCGTCGGTAAACACTGATGATTAGTCTCTGTTGGCATCAACACCAACCAGTCATCGAACCAGTCCACCGGCATGACCACAAATCGATCCCGCCGACATTGACACAAATAGATAGTCTCCGTCGACATTGATTGATGTTACTTAGTCCTCCATCGGTATTGACATTATTCAGTACCTGTCAATATAACGCCAATAATCAATCTCCGTCGGCACCAACACTGAGAATGAATGTTCTAACCAAAATCTCCTTCGGCAACAACACTAATCAGTCCCGTCGGTACTGACAACATTCAGTCTCCGTCGGTGTAACACAACTGATCTGTCTTCGTCGGCATCAACACCAATCAGCCTTCGAACCAGTCTCAATCGGCATCAACACTATTCGGCCCCGCCAACATCGACACGAATCAATCTCCGTCGACATTGCAAACATCAAGTATCGATAATCCCGTCGGTATCGAGACTAATCAGTGTTTGTCGATGAACACTATTCGCCGTCGGCACCAACACCAATCAGTTCCGTCGGCATTGACAATACTCAGTCACCATCGGCATAGCACTAACAATCAGTCCCCGTTGGCATCGAAACCAACCAATCTCCTAACCAGTCTCCATCGGCATCAACACTAATCGGACCCGCCGACATTGACACTAAAAAACAATCTCCGTCGACATTGACCGAGAATAGCGTCCCGTCGGTCTTGAGACTACTCAGTCTCCGTCAGTGTGAACACTAATCAGTCTCCGTCGGTGTGAACACTAAGCAGTCTCCCAAGCCATTTGACCTCTCTTCAATCGGTGGTTCTCTTAAATCGATATCTCTTAAGTCGTGCTCTTTTAAAGCGTAGCCCCTCCTGTCCAATACCAGGTATTACGCGGCAGCTGCGCAGCTACGTGTTATAGTACTGGCAACAGCTAGCCGGTGAAGCTTCAGACAACGCCCGACAGAAAAATGTACCAGGACCCAAGAATACAAATACATAGCTTGAACCTCAACAAAAAATACCGAGCGCATGACCCGTACAAGCAGCTATACCGCTAATATGGGGCGCATTCACCGTATAAGTAATGCCTCATCAAGGCGCGACTCGACTACCGCAAATGATCAAAATCCTCCTACCGTCTCACTGCTTCAGTTTCCCTTGGGTTTCTTCATCTTTTTGGGAATGTTCAATAGTGATCGAAGTTGAAACCCATGTTGCTATTAACCAGGGGTGTTCACGGGTCGGGTCACACCTCGCGGGTCAGGTTGGGTCGGGTCGGGGTCGGGTAAGGGTGACCCGACCCGACCCTACCCGACCCGACCCAACCCAACCCGATCGGACTCGTGAGATTAAAAGGCCTTGCTGACCCGTGAAGAGCCCTGCAACTTTTCGGATGGTAAACAAAACAATGGCAAGTACTGTTAGAATGGGCCCATTATATTTCCAAGTAGTTTATACCCACAAGGAGGGTGGCCGCAGTTTTTACCTACCCGCCGGATGATTAAAGGGAAAGAACAGTACACACTAGCTCTCTTTTAGACTCTTGGTAAGACGCGCCTTATAGTCAATAAGGCGCAAGGCGCTTGCGCCTTAGGACCAATAGGGCGCGCATTGTAAGCAACAGAAGATATGCGCGGGGTTTGCTACTCTGACTGAGCAGTCCGGTAGGTAGCGCCTCATAGCCAACGAAGTCTCTTCAGCCTAAATGGTCCACAAGCCCCCTCTTTACACCGAGCGCCAGCATCTGCTTCTCCGCTCTGTCGACTTTGCTGGCCATCTTCGACTCGTGCCACTGCCTCCGGCCTTCGTCCTCCCAACTGGCCTGCCATTGTACCTGCAAACAATAAAGCAAGAACGACAAAACGCGACGGATCAAGCCGCCAATCTTGACGGCGTAAACGGGGAACGGTCTATGCACATCGGCGCATTGAGGGTCCGTACGATCTGCAATATAATAGATAGATATATGTCTTTGGCTGGTCCACATTGATGTAATTAAAGTTCATGTTGCTGATGTTGCTGACGTTGTTGACTGGTGGGACGGGTGTCCCTTACGCTAGCGAGCGCTCTTTGGCCCAGTGTATACCGAAAACAGACTAGCAGACTACGCGCCGAGTAACACGATTTGATAACACTCGTACAGGTGCAGTTCTATTGCTGTGCACCACAATCCGTTGTAATATAACACGATGTTTTTTCTAGCAGTAACTGCATGTTTTTTTTAATTAAAGGAAGCGATAGCACCGCTTCACAACAGAGTGATAGTACCACACGGCCACTACTGCTTTCGACTACTACTGCTGTGGCGGCTGCTGCTACTGATACTGATACTGCTGCGACTACTGCTACTACTGATACTACTACTGCTACTACCACTAGCAGTACTAGTGCTACTACGACTGCTACTATTAATACTACCTCTGAAATACCAATATTACAACCACTACTACTACCGCCACTACAACAACAACCACTACCACTACCACCACCACTAATACTATCACTACTGCTACCGCTACCGCCATTACTACTCCTCCTCCTCCTCCTACTACTACTACTACTACTACTACTACTATTACTACTACTGCTACTAGTACTACTACTGGGCACCGGGAGAACGCCACAAATACAACCAGAAATAAATGCTACCACACCTGAGGTAATCGGAGCAGCTTGGCCCGAGCATGCTCTGCCCCCAGTAGCGACTGTAACGTTGCGATGGCCGTCACCTCCTCGACGCCCGCCGGAACACCAGGGAGCAGACCCTCCGCCACCCCCAAAAACCTGCACCCAGAAAGCCAACACAAAGCGAAACCCAAGAACAAAGATAGTCAAGAGACAAAAAAAAAAAACTGACGTAAGGCAGAGAGCAGATACCCGCTGAATCCCTGTCGAACTGCACTCGCTTTTTGGAGAAAAAACTGCTTGGAATTCGTGTGGGATCATTTTCGTTAAAGAATGAGAAAATCAGTACGAATAAAGATTATAGTAGGTTTTTGTGACAGACGGAATTGGTGATGAATCACACCGACGAAAGGGCCGATTTCTGGCAACATTTGGTCCTCTTTTTGGGGGACAGACTACTTGGAATTAGTGCAGGATCCTTTTCGCAGTAGTAAAGCATTTAGCCAATGCCGTTTAGAACTGAACTCGTTTGTTTTAGGGCCGAGCTACTTGGAATGAGTGTGGGACAATATTTGTGGTATGACGTAGTCAAAGGGTTCATTGAAAAGAACTCCTGGCTATAGAGAAGAAATCAAGCCAATCAACAATAAAAAATTAAGACAGATGGACCACAAGCAGCAAAATAAGGGACAACACACAAACAGGGTTAGCCCATCTGGGGCTTCAAAGGAAAAATTGCCGAAAATAAAAAGTCGAGTACAGCATCGGCCGCACGAAGCAGCCTCAACCATTGGCTGCCGGGGTAGGGTCGGCGTGCGTCCGAATTACAATAATATGGTGAACCCAGGGAGCTGTAAGAAACACGCACGTCATAATGATACTCGTAATACCGTCCGCTCTTCCTAGAAGTTTGTTCGATAAGACCGCGCTTTTGTCGTTTTTTAGCTTGCTATACCTAGACCTAGGTCGCACTTGGCGTTTTTTTGGCCGCTACATACCTGGGTCCCAATACCTAAACTAAACCGCACTTGTTTAGGTCGCTACACGTAAATTCCAATATCTGAGCTAGACAGCACTTGCTTAGGTCGCTATACCTGAAGTCTAATACCTGAACTACACCGCACTTGTCGTTTTATCAATCGCTATACTGTAACTGGGCCCCCAAAAACGTTAGTTCAAGAGCACGATCGTTTGGTTTACCACTGCAAGTTGGCCCTTTTCCCACCGCAAAAATGATCCCAATCAGTAATTCCAAGTAGTTTGGCCTTAAAAAATGCTACAATAGACACAACAACAAAAACGTTGTGGACCGAAGCTCCATGAGTAGGGTGAGACGTTCACTGTCACAAGCTGACGAGATTTTATTGAAATGGTTTAGGGGATTAGAGTTCCTCACGAGCTGACCGGACGAGAGATTGCCGGGTTCAACGTTGAGTAGGCGTTGAATCATTGCTCTCTACCCCCCTATGCAGAACCACAGTCGTATGGGAAAGCTAGCCGGATGAAGATCGAGAGATCATCATGAACGCGCGTCTGACGGGGTAAGGATTTTCATTAATTCTTGCCTATAAGGATGGGGGCCGAGATCTGCCATGCGCTTTTCGGCCGCAAGAAGAAGAAGAAGTTATCTTGGAGGCACAGCTAGGGTCGATCATCTAGCCACAAAAAAAAACAGAAGCATAATGTTTGTTTTGCACCCATCGCATTACCCTAGCTTGGCCAGTTTGCTGACGTCCCAGAGCGCCAGGGTATTCCACGGCGTGGTGACGCCGGTAAGCTCGACGGTTTCACCCCCTTCGAAGGCGTGTCCCGCCAGCGCCGCGCCCACTACAAGATCGTCGGGTCCCATGTGGGTTTCCATGCGCGCGACGGTGTCTTTTGCGACCGTAGTTTCCAAGGACTGGAGAAGGCGCGTTTGCGCGAGGCGGCAGCGGGGGGGGGGGGGGGGGGGGGGGGGGGGTTAGATGCGCTGCGAAGGATGTCGCGCCGAAACAAAGCTCTACAAGACTACTAATACGGGGGAGCATAGTATTAGATACTAATAAGAACCAAATATGGTACGTAAACATAGGAGGGTTTACACGGGTTGTGGGCCCACCGTGAATTCTGATTAACGTGTAATACTACACTAGCCCACCCCGGAAAATACACATCGGACAGATCACAATCTACTATAGATTTAATTTCCCACGTGGAGGTTTCCAGGGCTTTTCTCGCTCGGAAACCCGTCTGCATGCAGGAAATCGATCGTGGCGACCACACGCCAGTCACAGTGGACCAGAGAGGATGCGCGGGCGTGCGCGAGACTCACCTGGAACATCACGAGCTCCGCGCCATCGCGCGAGGCAAAGCCCAGCAGCGCATTGAGGGCCGGGGTGAACGAACCCCAAGGGGTCACCTCGAACACACTCACGCAGGCCGCACGCTCGCCCGCCCCTCCCTCCCCCCCCTCGCCCTCCGCCGCCGCCACCGCTCCGCCCCCGTGCCCCCCCTCCTCCTCACCGTGTCGTCCACCTGAACAGAAAAACGCCTCTTCCGCTTCGCGCGCCGCGTCGGATATCAACTGCAGGAGCGATTCCTGGGGTTGGGATTGTGTTTCGGGTTGCTGTTCGGCCTCCTGGCCGGAAGCGTCCGCGAGAGGCGGAGGGAGGGACCCTACGGCTATGGCAATGCTGTCGGCATACAGTAACGCCGTATCCAGGAACTCCCGCACCTGTATCGAGGCGTTACGGCGCGGGGTACGGGGTGTATTTCCACGTTTCCGCGCGCACAGCGGGGGAGGGAGGCACGGTGGTATTTTAAACCAGGTGTAGGCGGGGGGCGGTAGCGGAAGGAAGGTGTGGGGAAAAGCGCAGGGGCGGGTGGGGAGGGGGGTTGGGCCGGGTTGGAGTGGGCGTTCGGGTGAAGTGGCAGGTGGGGAATGGGGCGGAGTGGGGGAAAGGGGGAGACGGGGTGGAGGGGGTGTTGATGCGGTAGCGCTGGTGTTCGTCGGGGAAGGTCCGGATGAAAAAAGGGTCGATAGCACCCTGCCGCCGCTGCCGCCGCTGCCACCGCCCCCGGCTGCCGGCTATGGTGGTGGCGGTGGTCGATTCGACAGGAGATGGCGATGGCTGCGACAACGGCTAAGTTTACTGCGAACGATGCAGGCTCAGTCCGCGAAAGTACATTCGTGAGGCGCCGACGGCAGTACCCGTTAATATGTGCCGTTTTCGAAGCAACCGTGCTCGCACGACGTTATCTATCTAGATATATCACCCGCTCACTCACTCACTCACTCTGAGGGCTTCAAACGTGAAATCAAATCGTACAATACATGCGGCATGTTGGCGCCAAGCCCAGGGCTGTGAGGATAACAAAAAAAACGCTGCTCGCCTGCACCATGTCCACCGGGCGGTTGGCATTGTTCTGATGCACCCGGGTGCAGACGCATATTCGTCGCCTCCTCCGCTTCCCATCCTTATCCTCGCGAGCGACTGGGGAGGAAACCTCCCCGTCCTTATTATTGGAGGTGACTGAGGAGGACATTGCCTCTGTTACGTGTATCCCGTCGCGGCTCCTCGCACGTACGGTAAGAGCTCCTGGGGTGAGGGTTAGATATAGCCGCCCTGCGATGTTGGGTATGCATGACCAGGGAAAGGAGAGGATGCGAGGGGCGGTTGGCTGTTTGAGTGCTGACGCGCACTACGATAGAGGTAACAGTTTTCGGCCGCTTTTTCTCTGAATTACGGGGGGGCTCCTTATAGCCCAAAACCCATCGGAATTTCATTGTTGTGTTAGAAAAAGTTTTCGTTGTATAGTTGGCCCATGGAATTGTTCATCGGGTATATATGATATATATGGTATATATGATATGTACCACTTTTAGCACTTTTAACACCTTTAGCACTTTTAGCACTTTTAGCACGTTTAGCTTCCTCCAAGTAAGTCTTGAAGTCTTTGGGTGAGGTATATACAACGCTCCTGAAATGACTGATCACCCTCAGGAGGCAAAACCTTATCATGGCGCACCTCTACCGTAGCATGCGCCTGCTGCTGACGCGTGCTACGGTAAAGGTGTAGGGTGTAGGGTATACCTTTTTTTGGCTGAAACGTTTTCTGAATAACGGCACTCACTCCTTAACCCCAAATCGTCGGAATTTCACTTTTACACTTATATGTTGCAATATTTTTCATTTTACACTTAAGCCAGGGGATCGTTCGTCGGCTAGTACTTTTAGTTTCCTCCATACTCCATACTCCACACTCGTATTCAGTTAGTGGGTGGGGTATAGAGCCCCTCGAGTGGTGACCCTCAGAAAATACATGGTGTACCTCTACTGACTGTAGCATGCGTCTGCTGCTGCTACTGCCTTGGAGTTTGTGGTTGGAAAAAATAGAAAATAAAAGTTGACGTCGAGGCGACAGGTTGAAAGGTCCATTGTGCTTACTTTTGAGTATGGGCATTGGCATTGGAAGCTATTACAAGGGGCTGCGCCGGCGGCCTGGCAGGCTCGTGCATTTCCCGACATGTTACGAGATATTGATAGGTGTGTCGCAGGGTGGAAATCATACGTATTGCCACGAGTTGAATTGAAAATGGTCGCGAAGCGTGGTGCATATTGTGGGTGCTAAGGTCTGTCAGACAATGCATTTAAAAGCCCAAACCCCCTACCGATAGTTTCTAGCCCCTTTTGAACTCCCCCCCATGTTTTTGGTACCAAACGTCGAAACACTTTGCTGTGTGTTTAGCAGAAGTTTAATCGTTCACCCCGTTCGAACTGCACACACTTTTTTTTTGGACAAACTACTTGGAATTAGTGTGCGGTATTTTTTGCAGTAAGCCCTATTTGTATGTCTCAAAACTTGACATTTGATAATGTGACTCATTAACTTGAGGTCTGGGTCGCCACGGGATATTGGGTCATAGTTATATGTACATACCGGTACATGCTGAACACGAAACGTTCGAAATCTAATCAACAATAAATCACCACCACACAACAGGCGGGGCGCGCCCCTGACAACTCCGTGTGCCTGCCAGAAGGGTGGCCTCTGCTACTTCGTGGATTGTTGGTGGGATGATGGGATGGATTCCCACGAAACCTACGAGCATATGAAGCGGAGTGGTTCAACCTGCACGGCAGCAGTAGTAATCTCCATTCTGGAGTGCTAAGGCACAGCAGGAAGGGGCAGACCCCCACACACTATGTACGACCACAGTAACAATGCTCTACGAGTTTACAGTATTAACTACTCATCATGTATGCCTCCTGTACCACGCCTATTCTTGCAATTCGCAGTGGCTCGCTGGGGCCGGTGTGCAGAGGTACCTTTTTGCCCGCAATCATCATGCTATTAGTTTATCGGTGTAGGATGCGTTGCCAAAACAAAAAAGGCCTGCGTTAGAAGGGATTGCTGTAACTATACCGCAGTGTACACACCGAGCACACACACTTGCACGAAATTCACCATACTGTAGTTACTGCAGGCAAGTAAACTGAGCGCGTACCTCAGGTACTTCAAGAATGGCACTCATGGTCACAATTAACAGCTGACGTGTTTCTTAGTGTATTATAAAACTTAATTTGGTAAATGTTATTCAGAGTGATCTGCACTGCACAGTAGTAAGATCCAAAAGTATGTATGACGAAGTGCTGCAGCAAACAAATAAAATAAATCATTTTTTTTAAAACAAATATCTCGAACCTGGTATGATATCCTACATATTATACGCACCTTAAGAATATTACGCATGGCCACAAATTTCTTGCTAATTCCACAAACATGTGAGCATCTAGGTATTCCGTTTTGCTCTCTTTCTGCTCTCCCAGATAGATTCGATGGAGTGCTCTGCATACGTACTCTTCATGCGGTCGGACAAAAGACGCACAAACATATGTACAATAAATAATTGCTGCCTCGGATCAGCGCTAACTACGTACAGATAAGAAGTGCTCTATCGCATCAGCAGTCAGCGGGACATGATTTATGTGGTTTCGTAGATGACGCATTGGTATTTATGTATGTATATTATGACGATTCAACTACTGTGGCAAACAGACGAGGCACCTTTACCACTCTTATCCCACAAATCGTACCAGATAAAGTACCAAATATATTATGATTTCTTGCTGGTTTTACGTGTTTTTTTTTTTTTTTAAATCAAATCACGAGAAGCCGCCGACCCAACCCAACAGTGTAAAGCCGGTCGCCCCGGTGGTCTAACTGGTAGCCACGAAGCCTGTAGGCCCGGATGTCGAGGTCGCGATTCTCCCCATGGAGGTTTGTATTCTCAAATGACACCGTCTGTCGAGAGCGCATATTATAGCGTGGGTAAGCAAAATTCGACGAGAGTCGACGAGGGAAGAAAGTGCTGAAATCTTCTCGCGATAAAAATGCAAGGCAAGAACCGTAGTCGGGGAGGTGGGAGAGGAGCCTACTTTGTGACCCCGGATCTGAGTTACGACTAGGGAGGGAGAAAGACGGAAGTGCGAAGATAATAAATGGGATGGCCAAAAAAAAAAAAAAAAAAAAACCCTAACCCTAACCCTAACTAACCCTAACCCTAACCCTAACCCCAACCCTAGTCCGGGCTAAGGCTTGACCCGTGCGCGGTTTCGCCGCGCGTTTTGGACAATCTGAAAAAACATGCGGACCGCCACAAAAACCGTAATATAGTTGGTACTGTATCTGGTACGATTTGTGGGACACGGGCTCTGGCAAAGGCTACTGAAACAAACAAACCGAAACGGGTGTTCTCTGGTATCCTCACGCACCTCAAATTAGTTACGTATGCGTGGCAACAATTGGTTTATTTGGGAAAATAAAGTTGTCAGTAAGAATGATCTGCACACAACCAAAAACTCAGATACTGCTGTACGTTCGAACTAAACTGTCTGTTGGGGCACGTTAGCATATTTTCCGCTGGTGTTCTCGTACGAGACGTGAAGTTGGATCTAACCTGAGAAAGGTGAACACGGCTCTTCACACACACTGCATGCACTGATGATTGATGATTGATAGTGCTTACCTACCTACCGCACTGGTGTCAGGGACACAGAATTAGGTTGATAAATGGTCCCAAAGGTCCGTATGACATAGAGCGATGATCGCAGCGGGTAGCTCTTTCAGATGGCCGCAAGTGGTATGATACTCCTAACCCCTTAAGAACTGGTCCCACAAATTTGGGGACAAACTACTTGGAATTAGTGTGGGACTTTCTTTTTCAGTTCTGAATGCTACGATAGAGGTGTAAGCACCATGCTTTTTCTGAGGTTGGTCACTTGAGGAGCTCTATACTAATACGAAGTAGTAAGTCAAAAATTGGTTTTTAAGAAAAAATAAAAGTGCAGCCCAATGAGCAATCCCATGGCCTAAGTATACCAAAAAAATCGTACATTAGCAAAAAATGATGAAATTCCGACGATTTTGGGTTAAGGGCCCGTTTTAACCAAGAAAAAAAATCAATTTGGAAAAAAAAAAAATCTAATCCGCTTTTCATTGGTCAGAACCCGCACCACCACCCAAGATTAACTCGTTAATATGGGCCCATATTAACGATATGGGCCCATATTAACGAGTACAAAATAAATTCAATTTGGAAAAAAATAAAATTCAAATTCGCTTTTCATTGGTCAACACACGCACCAGCACCAAAGATTAGGATCTTGAGGTATAATCAATTTGAATTGGACGAAAAAAACAAGAAGGTCCCAGGACCTTCTTTTGGGTAGAATTCAAATCAAATTGAGGAGTTGGCACGACTTGGACCGGGATGTCCACGGTGGGCAAACGCCCCCGGTACAATCTGGTCATTTCTTGGCCGCATCGATGACCACGACCGAGGCGACAACGCGTGAACCACGACGCGAGGCCGCCGGGACAACAGCCGCGCCCACGCTTACAGACCATATAACATCGTACCCCGGCGGTGGCGCCTCAAAAGCAATCATGGCGGTCGCAATCCCAACTTTTCAACCAGCTCGATGTGCCAACCCGACCAAAAACCGAGCGATCGACGCGAAAACAGCAGGATACGTTCAAGACTTTGATAGCACCATCGCCGTTCCTGTCTCGCCCGTGGCGTTCCAGGGATCCCTACGCCCGCCCAGGAGACCCTGAGAGCGATAACTTCCTAGCCTGGGCCGCCGAAAGCAAAGATATGCTGGCGGCGGCGCGCACGCGCCGACGCATGCCTTCCCTCTCGTCTCCTCTCGTCGATTTTTTTCACCCCAGGCTGTGACGCATACTGCGTTTTTTTTTTTTCCAGAAATATTTGAACGAGCAATTCACTATTTCCCCATAGGACGCAAACCACTTTTTTTTGCGAATCACATTCAAAGAGGATTTTATTTTCCAAATTGAATTTCCTGCTGTCTTCGTTAATACGGGCCCTAAGGAGCCCCGTAATTCAGAAATTATTTTAGCCAAAAAGTGCTACGAGCCCCTATCGTAGCAAGGGTCTCTTACGTACTCGTATGTAATACGTATTACTGTAGAAACGAATAATAAAAAATAGGAACTTTCGGTCCGTCGTCATGGCAACGAAACCTGTGGGTGGCGTGTCTTTTCCGGGGGCACGATTCCTGTCGTAGAACGGACGCCCGCTAGGGCGAACCGGCAGGGCATCCGACCCCCCCTGTAAATATGAGGTTGGAGAGCACCCACTCGAAAAAAATGCTCTAAACCGCACGTGGTGGGGTGAGCACGAGGCACAGACATGAGTCACAGAAGGCGCCAAGACGCTGACAGTGCAGGATTTTGTGGAGATCCCGTCTCCGACGCCGCGCACGGGAAGCGTGCGGGCGGTTCGGGCGGATCCGCGGCCCCGGCCGGTGCACACGAGACTGGGGCTCGCCTCGCGAAGAAACCGCGGGAAACGGCGTCCAGCGGCGGCAGGAGGTATCCGTGAATTCGATGAGCCTAAGCACTATAGGTAGGTATTTTATTGCAGGGACGTGTACTCTGGGGATCTGGAAATTGATCCCCGACTGTGCACGTAGTAATAAGTTATTGTGAAGGTAGGCAGGTGGCGGGCCTCCCCGTCAATGCTACGTACGGAGGACCTATACGTAGTAAATCTAGGCCCAATTATTGTGAGTAAAAAGAGGTAAAGATATAGCTTGTTTGTACTATAGATTTTATTTACTGTGGTCCCCTGACGTACAGGACAGTAGTTTAGCTTACTATACTGGGTTCAAGTATAAACCAAACCATTACTCGTACATGATATCATACCCGTATATACGGTGGAGCACACGTGGAGCACGCTGAAAGTGTGAGGCAAACAGGCCTGTAGCAGCAGTCTACCTTACAGCTGTAGTACGTAGTGTGGGACAGCGTAGAGAGGAGGAGCAATCATCTCGATCAACTATTAATACGTGATGTGCGAAACCACCGTGATCAGCACCTCTATTTTACGTACAATACGAACTTAGGTTGACTACATATCAATGGTTAAATTGATGAACTGCAGTGCAGCGCCAATTAAATGCATAGACGTGCTGTTCCCCAGTGTGTTTATTTTTAGTTTTGGTGGTACGGTAGCAGCAGCTATGAATAGCAGTAGTTTAGGTTGGAAGTTGGACGGTCGTCGCACGAGCGGCTTCCCTTCTTCCCATACGTGATGTACATACCTGGTACAATTGTTTAAAAAACGAAAAACATCAGCTGTGAGATCGAGGATGTCGTCGAAACTCACATTTGCAAACTGTGTGTGTTGATACTTCGATGTACAACATAATATGTGTGTCCAAATGAAAACACCACTGCGAGGGAACTGTTTATGTTATATAATACCTGGTATCATAGGTGTTGCTTATTATACAATCCTGTTTGGGTGGTGCTGCTGTCGTGCCGCTTGCTGGTACGAGTATGGTGATGCTGCTAAAACTTGTGGTGCTGCAGCTGCTGCGCTTTGACTGATGTGGTCGAGGAGGAGTGTGAGACAGAAAATAAAACATTTCATTATTTTTTGTTCTACCATAAGGCCCACTGCCCAGTATAGTAAACTGGGGAATATCCAGCGCCCTTTCTTCCACTCGGACAGATCACGATCTACCTATCTACAGAGTAAATCATCTAGATCCCAACCTGCCCTACTGAAATACTGTACAGGATCTGTATGGTACACAGATCAAACTCAGGAACCCCTGTACTCAATCATGCAGATTGTACGGCTCCCACCCGGCAATATGAGCTTCAACAGTAGATCCTACAAGATCGTCGTACAAACCTGGAATACATGTGTCCTGAAATATCTATGTACGAGTAGATCATCAAGTACTTGGTAGTAATCGATGATCTGTCCAGCAATCGATGATCTGTCCAAAGCCTAAGCAAAGCCTAAGCCTTCTTCACTCTTCTTGACAAATCCAAGCAAAGCGGCCAGCATGGGTCGTGTTCTTATTCTTACGGACCGCCCGGCGCAGAGAAAAACTGTTGCTGCTGTTACAAGACCCCAACCAGAGCGCTCTAGGTATCGACACAGGTGCCCACAACCTCAAAGCACAACATAATCGCCGGTCTCAGTACTGCTTGTCTTGCTGAACTGCTGCTGCTGCTGCCTGCTGTTTGTTCGCATGATTTGAAGACTCGTGCAGTAGACTCGTAGATAATTTGTCGTGATGTCGTCGTGGACCTTTTCGGGCATGATGATATGATGATAGACGACAGCTACGTTTGCGGCCTGTAACTCGGCAGAAAGTGCAACTGCTGTGGACCGGTTCCTGTTTCTCTCGTGAGGGGCAATCCGATATATGCTGCTGCTGCTGCTGCTGCAACCAGCTCTGCCATAATGCGAATGGAGAGTCATATCATGTACCAGGCATCAGCTGCCAGACATACAGCAGGTCAAACCGTCCTCGTCAGTCTACGCTCAACATGTCAGAATCTCCGCATGCAGATTAGGCCGCTTCTCGTACGGAAGGAAGGCTGCCTGTCCCCTGATTTTGTACCAGCGGATTTATGGGACAGCAGCTTGGACCCCCTCCGTGCCCATACCACCCACCTTCGCGAATTCGTCTCGTGCCCACCTCCACGCCCTGGCGGCTAGACGATGCAGTGCAATGGAGTGCAATTTGGGTCAGTGCCATCTTGGGAGAGGCTAATTTATCCCCTGCGCCCGGGTTTCTAAAGAAGAAAGCCTTAGGCGCGGCGGGTTATCATATCACGCGCCGAACTTCGAACGGGGCAACAAGGCAAAGAGGTCTCCTCGCTGAGGCCAAGCCGTGTTTGGAAGCCGATCCTACGCGTCTAGGCACGACGGCGCACAAGCCGGCGGCGTCACCATGTACTCCTTGTTCTCCGAGACGCAGCGGTTGCTTTCTCCAGGTATGTGGGTGCCTTCGTGACCCCTGTTTCCTGCAAGCAAAAGCAAGTATCGCAGTTCGCGGTCAAGGGGAAGGCTTTCTGTTGCAGTGGCCTATACTTTGATCGTGTTTGTTTGTCTTCTGTTCCGCATGTGATGTCAAGACACTTCGAGCAATAGCCGGCCGCATGCCCTTCTCCCAATGGTGAACAGGCCCAGTCGAGAGTGCATGTATGCCGCCATGACCCTGCTGTATCACGCCTGTAGTCCGTCTCTATCAGGAAGAGGTGGCGCTCTGTTTCCCGAGAGCTTTCAGCTCCTATCATAGAGCCTCTCAGTTCCGGAATACTCGCCCTACGATAAGTTCGAACTTATAGAACTACTTCTGTGTTTAATCAAGTATGTTAGTTTTTTGTACAGAATACTGTTTTACGCTGTACCAGAAACCAGAAGCTTTTCTTTGTACGAAGCTCGTCAACTTTAGCTTTGCTCCACAGGTGCGTGTTGGTGTTTGAATTCACAAAGGCAGCAAAGGCCACTGCTGTGTTTTTCCGTGATCTATACCAGACCAGCAGCAAGCGCCTGCGACCTGTTAAGACTGGGCTATGCAGCCGAAGGCTATTCGCAAAGGACGCCCGCCCGACCCGCGACCGATTTGGGCAGCAGTTCAAACTGCTGCTTGCTGTGCGTTTGCTCCTACTGCTGTACCGGTGTGTCCGGAAATATAAGTACCGTTGTTAAGAACTGATCCAAGTACTGCTGTACGTACGTATATATTTGGGGACAAACTACTTGGAATTACTACTGCTGTAGGATGTACGAGTCTGGGATAAGTTTGAATGTGGGTTACCTATTAATATTCATACACAAGTGGTCCTTACATTTCCGGACAGGTTGGCATGCTGTACCACTATGATATGTCCCGAAAAATAATAATCATTTGGATTGAATATGAATGTACATTCGGTACTTATATTTTGGGACAGCACATAGTTTGTGCATCACCACAATCCACAATCGATGTCCGTAACCTGGTGTTCTCATAATACGTGATTATCAAATTACTAATATTAATAGTGCCTACCGTTCATTTTCCTGAAATCTATCCCGTTGGCTGTATCATATACAGCAGTAAGTACATACTGTACACTACATGAGAAATACTACGAGTACGACTACTTGCTGTAAATACGTCGAATATGCCTAATAGTACGGGGGACGATAGTGAATAGGACCAAATATTTATTAATAGTAAAAATAGGGAAATATTTACCTGGTAGGTTCGTAAGGTAAGTTTTTGGGAATCTGACAGATGCGCGATCTACTACTCTATGTAGATTATCTGCAGCAGATAATCTACACCATATCCTGCCGTTACGATACGCTGTGCAAGGAACTGTGTAGTACATATCCAACACAGGAAATATGTGCCAGGTCATCATGCAGATGGTACGGCTCCCACCTGGCAACATGAACTCCTGTAGATAATACAGATACGGAATATGTCTGCCCTATTTATACTGTAAATCGGATCGGTGATCTATCAGTGATTTGTCCGATGTGTGTGTTTGAGACTCGGATAGAAAAGTGACAAAAAGCTGTCGATTGTGGTCGTGTGGTGTTAAGACACGACGTGTAACCGTCTAATATACAGCACCAGATACTCAGAAACGTGGGCAGCAGTGCTATCTATGTACTACTGCTGTAATTTTACAAGAACGGGTGGAATGAGGAGCGTGACAGACGCCTTCAAGTGGTCAAACTCCTAACTGCATTAAGCTACTGCGTTGGCGGTTCTTCTCTTTTTGCTGTGTTCCTACAATAATCAATCGTGATTGATTGGATCGTTTTTTTTTAAGCGATTTGTGTCAGCACAGAAACCTTTTTTTTAGTGACCGGCAAGTAGTTGATGGGTGTGCGTGGTGGGTGAGAGAGTTACTGGGTGGGTTGGTTGGTCCCTGGGCTGGTAGTCCCACCATCGCCAACACCACCCACCAACATTTCTTGTTAAGCGATGCGTGTCAGCGCAACAACCTTGTACAGTGGTTATTAAGTGGATCGCTGGGCTGTGTGTGTTGGTGCATTATTATATGGAAACGACGAAAACTGGCAGGGCATCATGTATGTATGTGTACTACTACAATGCTGTGTACTGGGCAGGTCAAATACGTACGTAGGTGCAGGTATAATAATAAAAAGAAAAATGGTACAATGGTTCCAAGATCAAGTTATCGTAAAAAAATGAAACAAAATTATCATGTATAATGTGTACTATTAATATACTACTCTGTGTACTGGGCAGGTCACATATTGGAATAATATTATATTACCGAAAATGCGAAAAAAAAAACTGGTACCATAATGACGAACTGAGCAGGTACAGCAGCAGCTAGTACAATGCAAAGAAAAATACTTGAAAAATATGGAGTATAAAAAAAAAACTGGAACACGGGGTATTAAAAAATAGAAACTGTTACTTGTATATACATACCAGGTATATTATATACCGTATACTCGGCAGGTCAAATACGTACGTAGGTATACGTGAAAAAAGGGAATAACAAAATGCAAAAAAAAAGTACCTTATACAGCAGCAGCAGCAGCAGCAGCACAGCAGCACCCCGGACTATCAATAGATCAATAGGAGTTATTTCAGTCAAACATTGAACACTCGTATAATATACACAGCAGTATGTATATATTATATGTAAATGATACCAATGCTCGTTCTTCTCTCGAGAGGAAGTGCACAAACAAGGCAAAGGCCACAGAATCATCGCTCGCGGGCGCCGAGTAACACGAAGCTCACAGCCGACATAACACACAGAGACCACTACACCACCACAAACACCCGCCGCCACGAGAAATATAAGCTTTTGCTGCTCTTGTGCGAATGGTGGTGGGGGTGGTGGTGGTGGGGGGTGGTTGTGTTGTGGTGGGGGTGGTGTTGGGGGTGGTTGTGATGAGGTGGTGAAATTGTTTTTTTCTGGGTCCAAAAAGCTCTCTCTTCTTGAGCCATCATCGCCACCACAGAGCAAGCACCCGACCACACCATCACCAGACCACGGGAAAAGATCCCACCAACGCCCACCAGCTACTACGAGCAACAACAGCTTCCGGCGCTCCTTCGGCTGGTGGGGCGGGGTGGCGGTGGTGGTCGTGGTGGTGGTGGTGGTGGTGGTGGTGGTGGTGGTGGTTGGTAGGTGGATTGCTCTTGCTCTTCTCGTTCGATGACAGCGACTCAAAAACAGCAATAATATATATGAGTACGTCGTATGCCATTACAGCAAACGCTCAGCGAAGTCACACACACATCACACACCACAGGCCCACGACCAGACCACGGGAACGACCCCCAGCCACCACGAGCACGAGCCACAAGCTTCAGGTGCCCCTGCTGCTTGGCTGGTGGTGGTGGCTGGGGGTCGTGTGGTGGTGGGTGGTGGTGGTGGTGGTTGTGGTGCTGTGGTTGCAATTTGTGCGTGTGGGCGGCTCGTCTGCAGTGTGTGTGTGTGTGTTCTTCAGTGCGGAGGGTTGACTACCGCCAGGAAAATAATCTCAGTGACAATTGTCACTGTGGTAACCAATTATGACAGTCACTACCGCCTAGCTCTGCGATCTCGGCACCGCTTTCGACACGAGCAGTACTAACTAAGCGTAAATAGCGGGCTCTATCAGTCCCGAGCGTGTCTGAATCGGTTGGAGTGTACGCGTCGCGCGCCAAAAAAAAGCAAAGCGAACGAAGTGCGAGGGACGTGCGAGGGACGTGCGAGGGACGTGCGAGGGACAAACCTCAATATTAAGGATTCTTTAAATAAAGCCACGCTGTGGCAGTTTTCAGAACTGTTTTTTGTCCGTTTGTGTCTGTCGCGAGCAGGAGTACACAACCATGGGCAGATACCCAACCCATTAGGAAGAGCATCTATTGATGCTCGAAGGGCTAGCGCCCTTCTCGCATCAATAGCTCCTCATTATAATTGTTGTACCAATTTTTTAATTGGTACAATTACGTCAGCTGTGAGTGGGGCGGATTGGGTGGTTAATACTGCTGTCAATATAGTGGCACCATGCCCCGCGTGTCATGCATCATGCATCTCCTTGCAATTTCGTTGATGGTTGGGGACCTACCTCCCCTAATCCAGCGGCCCAGGCTGCCTCGCGCGTGCATATGTGTGTGTTTTCCCATTCTGGCGGGGGACCATAGTAATCAGGACAATCAGGACCCGTCACCTGCACAAAAACCTATGTATTGCAGTATTTTTACTACTCGTAAGCATATTTGGTCCTGATTACTATGTTCCCCCGTGTTATCTACCAGGTACCTGGTATTAGCCTTGCCCCACTTTACCATCTCCCTCCCTTTCGTAAGTCAGACCAGGGGTTAGGGTCATACAGTGGGCACTCCTCCCCGCTCACCACTTTAGTCTATACGTACGGTGCACATCCCTTCGTTTTATCCGGGGGAAGTATAATAGGGCGTTCAGTTTTTTGTTCCTTTATCGACTCGCGTCGAATTGTACACAAACGCATGCACACGCTACTGCTGTACCCGGTACGAAGCATAATTCTAGGCGCTTTCTCCAGTCATTTTTATATTTTTTTCACAAGAAAGTCCCCCTTGGGCGACTCAAACTCGCGAAATTTAGCTTACAGCCGTAGTACTATGTAGTTGCGAGGGTGAATGGCCTTCTAAACTATTGGTAGACTACCGGGCGCGCCGGTACGTGTGGTGTGGCCCATGCCGTAAGACGTAATCGCCTTTTAACCCTTTTAGTAGTGCATTCTGATTCCAAGATATACCTGCATTTGGCTCTAATTTCAAGTGTTTTGTCCCCACAGCGGGAGTGCAGTCCTTAAGACCGAAACGAGTTGATTTAATCATGTTTCCCCTCTATGCTATAATCAAGTGTAATCAAGTGTAATCGAGTGTAATCGAGTGCCAAAGGACTTGATTGCGTCGCCAATGGCTACAGCTGTGAATCGGCACGACTCAAGCCACCAACAAGTTCTTAGTTATTATTAATAGTCGGACTAGTAGTTGCAATACCGTATACTGTAATCAAGACAACACACCTCCTGGGTTCAATTTTTTCCGAAAGAACGAAAATGGCGACTTTGGAAATACTTCGAGATATTTCCATAGACAGATGTATCGCTCGGCATTATTAGCGTTATATCATAGGCATTATTAGGCCATTCTTACCACTATTACCATTATTACCATTTTTAGAGTTATTACCATTGTTGACATTATTGGCATTAGCATTATTAATAGGATGCTTAGCATTTTCAGCAGTAGTAGTATTATCAGCAATATTATCATGATTGGCATTATTAGCATTATGTCATCCTTATGTTTTGTTTGCACTCTCCCCGTTGTCAAGAAAAGCAGGTTGAAAATAGCATATTCGTCCTTCAGAGGGGGTGTGTTATCAAATAATATCACTTGATTACAGCGTACGGTAGTCGTTTCCCGGAGGTGCCGACTCTCCGACTGATTGGGTTTCCATACTTGTAGGAAGGATTGTTCAATGCCGAATAGTCGGTACATTTTCCCCCATTTTGAGCGGGGCCCCCTCGGCCGTGGAGGGCTGATTTGACTCGCTTCTCTCGCCTGACTTAAGTCGGCAAGTCTGCTGGCCGTCAGCTATACGAAGCGTCGGCAGCCGACTAGCCGACTAAAGCCAGCTATTTAATAGTTGGCTATCGGCACCTACCGATTAGTTGCTAGTCGTGAAATCCAGCGGACTCGTAGGTCTAGCAAACATGCAGTGCCCGATGCTGTATTGGTTTAGTGGTGAAATCTGCATTTTGTTTCGCCACTTTTCCTTCACGCAGAAATGTATCCCGATTTAAGAGATAGTTTCGCTATTTTCCCAATGTAGGTGTAGGTGTAGATGGAATCGCTCTTAAACGGGGATGCACGCGGTTCGGAGATGAGAGCCATAACTCTGGCCTGTTCCGAAGGGCTCTTAAATCGAGGACCCCACAGCAGTATGACACAGGAAGAGTTACCGTAATGATTTGCTTCAACCAGTTGTTTTGTGTTACCACTGTTGTTTTCACACGATGTTCTTGTTGTAATCTAAGCAAGTAGTCAGGAGACGGGCTCCATTAACTCTGGAGTGGAATACAGCAGTACCTCGGGAAACAAAAACAAAACAATTACTGTTATAGCTATAATTACTGAGAGCCCTGGGTACTCGTATTGTTACTGCGTTCTGTGATACAACGTGCAGCAGGCGCTGTAACTACTGTAATACTAAGAGGGTCCTACTCGTATTGCTACTGCTGCGTCATGTAAAACTTGCAGTAGGGGGTTGTAATGTTTTTGCTATTAATATGAGCGTTCTCCTATTGCTACTGCGTTATGTAATGCAACTTGCAGCAGGCAGGGATGTTACGCCCGCACCGACGTTCCGAAGGCGCCTGTACGACCTCCTCGAGGCGAACAACAAGGCCGGTATGATGCTGGAGGCCTTGATCGTGCTGCTCATCATCGTGAACGTGCTGTGCTTCATGCTGTCCACGGAGAGCTCTCTGGCGGACAACGAAACGGCATGGCGCATCTTCGACACCGTAGAGCTGTGCACGGTGAGAGAGACTTCGTAGCACAGATGGACAATAAACTTAAGTGATAAAATAGCGAATAACTCAAACGTGGGACACATCAGACCGCTGTACAGATCACACAGATCAGAGCACTGCTGTACAGATAACACAGATTAGACCACTGTACAGATAGATCACACAGGTTCTCTCTCGGACAACCGGACGGCTTGGCTTGGCTCGTCTTCGATACGGTAGATGTGTGCACTATAAAAATAAGCTTATCTAGACGTAACGCCCTGTTTTATCGCTTTCTTTCCCGAGCACAGGTGGCCTTTTTTACGACGGAATACATCCTTCGGTTCTACACCGTTGTTGAAGCCACCGATTCGAAGGGCGAGCGCCTGTACTCAGGCCTCACCGGCAGGCTTAGGTGGGCTGTCACCGACTTCTACTCCTGGGTTGATCTGGCCAGTATCGTCCCGTTCTACATCGATATTTTGGTCGCCCAAGATCTGCCTGCCACTCAGTTCATCCGGTGAGATGCTCAGAGCGTAGGGAGAGCTTGTTTGTGCTCTTGTATGGGGGGGGGGGGGGGGCGTGCCTCGTGGTTGTGCGCGGTGGATTTGGTTTAGTTTGTTTCGGCCTCGAAGAGCTGATTGGTCGACTGTTTGGTCGCGTCGGTCTGATTGGTCGCTTGCTTGGTCGGTCGATCTGTGTTTGATCGTCTTCTTCTCTCTTTGATACGAGGTACTGATAGTGTATTTTACTTTACTCTACTCTACTCTACTCTACTTTGCGTACTCTACTCTAGTGTGCAGATACTTGGAGTACCACTGTTGTCCTACCTACGACGTACTTTACTTGCACTTCTAGTATACCATTATGCATACTGCACTACGTAATTACATTGGTACATGTACACATGCACAAGTTCTACTCTTCTAATCTTCTTGTAGTGCTGTAGTGTTACTGCACCGTTGCATGGACGGTTGCACTCACTCACAATGTGTTTCGTCCGTTGCCTCGACCGTAACGCCGCCCTCCTAGGTTGGCGCGGATGCTGCGTATGATGAAAGAGGGCGGTTTCGGCGAGGCGTTCGCTACGTTCGACGTGATCTTCAAGAAAAATAAGAAGCTCGTCACTACCAGCGCCTTCGTCGGTCTGACCACATGGCTTATGCTGTCCTCCTTCAACCACATCGCTGAGAGAAACAACCCTGACATGTTGTGGATCGTGAGTAATAAGTGGATTGCTGGAACACAGTAGAATACTGGACTACAGTAGTAGAGCGCTGGAGTGCAGTAGAGTGCTGGAGGAAAGTATAGTACTGGAGTGCAGAGTACTGGAGCACAATAGAATACTCGTAGTGGCGTGCAGTAGGGTACCGGGGTATAGTAGAGTACAGTCGATATAAAGTCCGGCTTTGGCTTTGCTTGTGGGGTTACGGGAGTGTATGAGCCATACAATGAACAATCAGTATATAGACAACTGTACTTTTGTCCCCAAAAGTGCGCAGATGCAGTTCCAACAAATAGTCTACATGTACGGTAAAATGCAGGTATTTCATCACGTACTATGACATCATATGCGTAAGATACAATATCGCATCATGCATGGTTTTCAATTCGTTTTTGCGCTACTCCCCTCGGCGTGTCCCGGAGGAGAACCTTGCAATCAGTATAAACACAACTGCACTTTTGTCTTTGCTGGTCGTTGGGTTACTTACTGGTTGTAGTCTTTACGGCGAACTTTTAGCGCCAACAGGTGACAGCGGGCGACGTACGCGCGGCACGACTAGCCCGGACTTCGTCAACGCTGACATCTGCGCCTTTTTTCTCCCGGCAGCTGACATGAGCATGTACCAGGAAACGAATGTTCAATCATCCCGCACTTCGTAGATGACAACAACAGCAGACAACACGTGTCGTGTGCATTGCTTGTCTTCTCCTGCTGCTGCTGCTGCTGCTCCTATTTTTCCATCCGATCTAATGCGAAGGCTGTCCTCCGGCGCCACCACCGCCGCCGCCGCCGCCCAACCCTCGCCCCCGCCCTCATCGCACCGCGCCGTGCCAATAATCGCCTCCCCCGCCGACAGTACCCGTCGTGCTACTCGCCTTACGCTGACGATGACGAGGGGCAAGGGCCACAAGGCGACCGGCCCGACTGTCCTCACCGCTTTAGGTCCATCCTGTCCTCGTCGTACTTCACGCTGCTTAATCTCTTTGGGGAGTTTCCGCTCATGGGTAACCACAGCGTGGCCGGGAGATACATCGCCATCTTCACCGCCGTGGTGGGTTTCCTATCGACGTCGGTGGCTTCGGTTACCGTTGTTGTTGGTGGCAGTGTGGTTGTTGTTGTTGTTGTTGTTGGTGGTGGTGGTTGGTGGTGGTGGTAGTGTGGTTGTTGTTGTTGTTGGTGGTGGTGGTGGTGTTGGTGCTGTTTGTGTTGTTGTCGCTGTCCTTGTCATACCGCATGCTTCGTCGCCGTGGTGGGTTTTCGTAGCGAGTTCGGTGGCTTCGCTTGCCGTTGTTGTTGGTGTAGTTGTCGTTGTCGTTGTCGACGATATTGCGGACCGGTAGCCGGCAACGCTTATACCACAAATTATTATATTACATCCATCAACGCTTATGTCATCAACAGTTTTGTCATCAACAGTTATGTCATCAACAGTTTTGTCATCAATATTTGTCCATCAACGGTTATATATAGCATGGACAGTTGTTTTGTACCGTCAACGGTTATACCACCGACGGTTTTACCCTCGTCAACGGTTTTACCACCCATGGCTATACCCTTCATCAACGTTTATACCACCTTCAACGGTTACACCACACAAGGTTATGCCATCAACGGTTATACCACCAACGGCTATACCGAAGGTATATACCATCATCAACGACTCCTTCCGCGCTCAAACCCTGCTCCCAGGTGGCGGTTGCCGTGTTTGCGATTCCGACAGGCATCTTCGGGGCCGGGTTCGAGGACATGATCCAGCACCGCAAGAAGGGCAAGGAAGCGCAGGCTGCCTCGGACCAAGCCGATTCCGATGATGACAATGGTGCAATGGGCTATCTCCCCTCCGCACTTTCTGGTGCTTTCGGTGGCGGCGGTGGACGCGACGACGAGCCGTGGTTTTCATTTCTGGACTTGAGAACGAAACGGGGCATAGCCTACCGGAGCCTTCTGCTGGCCGTGGTAGTGGTGGACGTGTTGGCTTTCTTTGCATCCACGCTCGACTCTCTTCAGGTGCGTTGGTACAGAAGGTCAGACGGCTGTTTTAGAACGTCACAGCAGTATTAAGTATGATGGCAGTATACTGCCAGTATTTGCGGTTTCTCGCCAGTATTAGTATCTATCTCAGAGTAGAACTCTGAGTATGCCAGAGCATGTGTTACGCCCAGAATGCTCAATGCCGGTGCCGGCCCAGTGGAGTACTGAATACGCCTTCAGTATCTCGCATAACCATGCCCGAAGTACTCTACTACTATCCTGTCCTGTCCTGTCCTGTCTTGTCTTGTCTTGTCCTGTCCTGTCCTGTCCTGTCCTGTCCTGTGCTGTGCTGTGCTGTGCTGTTTCGTCCTGTACTGACCCGTCCTGTACTGTGCTGTGACTATCTTCGGAGTGCTCCCTTTTACGTAGTATTGCGAACATTGTCCCGCGCTGATTCTTTGTCGGCTTCCAATTAGTTTTTACTCAATACGTGAGTGCAGTTCTAACTACTGTACTAGTAGGATGGCTTGACATACCATAGGGTTGGAGTGGGGTGTACATCTTGTGGTACTGTGCACTCGCGGCTGCTTTTTCTGTGGCAGGCCTATCATTCCGTCTGCGGCGATGCGGTGCAGCTGTTACGCCGCATGACGTACGAAACCTCCCACTACTTTAGCAAAGGCAACACTTTGTGGGGTATGATAAGAAGGATCCTCGGCAAATGAGATAGAAGGAGAATCCCGATCGAAAGGAGCACGTCATAAAATGTTCTGCCCGAAACAAAACCCAGAACCCCCACGCACGCACGCCTCCCGACCCATGAACACCATTGCCTCGAGTTACTCGTAACGCCTGCTACGTTTCCGTCCCCTCCGCTACTGACCTTCGTCAGGACGGGAAAGTCAACGGGGCCGGGTTCTTGCTGGGCGCGTTGGAGATATTGTCCGTCGCGCTGTTCACTTTCGACTACGTCGCGCGAGCTCTGTCTGCGTCGGTTGATTCCGGCGGTCTAATGCGGTACGTCTTGAGCTTCTACGGGCTCGTGGACCTTTTTTCTGTGCTTCCTTTCTTCCTGGGGCTACCCGCGTGCGGCGGGATGGGCTCGCTTTCGTCCAAGTTGCTACCTACCCTGGTGAGCGAGCGAAGGAGACGGGTGCACTTCTGCTGCTTTTACTCGTCGTTGACCAAGGAGCTTTTTACGATGCTTTTACTTGTTTGTTCAGCAACCCTAAAATAGAACCGCACCCCCGTTTAGGGATCAAATTACTTGGAATTAGATAGAGATACGTGTTACTGTAGCAGTGCGGTACTAAAAGGGTTACGTTCAACCCTTTTTTTACGATTAATACGGAAACAAATATCCTACAGTATATTCAAGTAGTTTGGCCCAAAAATGAGTGGATTCGGTTCTGACAGGGCAAGCTCTTGACAACTGCATCGTCCACGTTTCTGGGATTAAATAGTTGGAATTAGATGGGGATATGTGTCACAGTATTACTAGTAGGGTTACGCACACAAAATCGTAAGAGGGTACGGTACTCGTACATACTGCGTGGTGTACTGCTGCGGTGCAACTCACGCCTGTTACAGCCTCCCTGTCAATTACAGAAAACACACTATAAACATACACATAAGTATAGTATACCTGGTAGTTAGTTTCGGGTGTCTAATGTATGACGACGGAAGGAGAAACCCGGCAGAAAACGAATATGTACTATAAACAGAAAGATAATCGTTTATAAAAATGAAGCAATATACTCAACAATGAAAGAGAATCACAAATAGTACAGGTCATGCCTACCTCTCAACCACAAGTACCAGGTAGGTAACTGGTACATTGTGTGAGTTTTGAGAGATAGTTGGTGGAATTAAGTCAGACATATTTCATTATATAAAAGAGACCGGCGTGCGGCGTGATTGCAGAATGCTTCAGCCCTCGGCTCGTGCGGTCTCAATCTATGCTTGGTCGGCGCGCTCCACCCGAGCTCCTATGATAAAACGGGAAACAAAAGACAAGCACTTGCTAAATTCTGCTGCGTTGGGAACCACCGCTTTTGCCCGCTCGCAGGTGCGAGCCCTCCGGCTGATCCGCATGTTGAAGCTGGAGAGGTACGTTCTGGCCTTCGCGGTGTACGATGATGTTATCGGAAGTAACCTCGACATCCTCGCTGTTTCTGGATTCTTCGCTCTCGTCGCATGGGTCTTCGCCTCCACTCTCCTGTGAGTACGGCCGCGGAACAATGCGGGATAACGCGCACTTGCGGGGTAATACAAAACATGGGATGATACATCATGGTATTGTGAGGTGATTCGGACCATTGCGGGGTAATATAAGTCATTGCGGGATAATACGAACATTTTCGGGGTAATGCGGGGTATTGCGGAGCGATACGACGGTTTCACGCTGTTGAAGAAGCACCAGAAGGTTTAGATGTTGGAAAAACGGACGATAGTGTATCAGTAAACAAAACAAATGTGGTGTGCGTATGGCTGTGCTTGTTTTATAGAAATTCTTACTGTTTTACGTTGTTTTGTTTGTCTGCCTGTCTGTCTGTCCGTCTGTCCGTCCGTTTTTTCGTTGTTTTTCGTTTGGATAACTTGAGGTTCTACACGGAGAGCGGCGGTCCGGACCCTAACATGACCCCGTACTACCAGAGCGTCCCGATGGCAATGTGGGTGACCTTGCTCAATCTGTCGGGGGAGGCGCCGTTGTGCGACTACACCGCCTGGGGCAAGGTGGGTCCTCGCATCCTCTACAGTAGTAGCCCTTTGGGCTGGTTTCTCTTATCCTCTATTCCTACTTGCCGGCTGCTCTCACCCTCTTATCCTATTGGCTGGTTGCTCCCATACTCTAATCCTACTGGCTGCTGGCTCTCACCCTCTAATTCTACTGGCTAGTTGCTCTCGCATTCTAGTTCTACTGGCTGGCTGCTGTCGTCCTTTACTTTAATCCCATTGGCCGGTTGCCCTAATCCTCTAATCCCTCCTGACTGGTTGCTTTCATCCTTGAATTATCCTGGTTTGTAGCTCTCATCCTCCAATCCCGTTGGCTGATTGCTCTCGTCCCTTATGCATTTGGCTAGTTGCTGTCATCCTTCATTCATACTAACTGGGTGTACCGTCTGTTCCCACTGACTGGTTGCTCTCGTGCTCCTTTCCTATTGGTCGATTGCTCTCATCCTCTAACCCCACTGTGTGGTTGCTCTCATCGCCCAATTCTACTGGCTGGTTATTCTTTATTCCTACTGGCTGGATATTCTCATCCTCTAATCCTACTGGCTGGTTGCCCTTATCCTCTATTCATACTGGCTGGTTGCTCTCATGCTCCAATCCTATTGGCTGGTTGCTCTCATCCTCAAATCCTACTTGTGGGTTGTTCTCATTCTCTATTGCTGTTGGCTGGTTGTGTTTACCACTTGGCCCAGCTCTGACCAAATGGTTGGTATGGTAGTCCACACTAACTCCTCATTACAAGTTTTCCTTCCGGGAATTTTGCCTAGCGGTCGGGATTAATGTTATGGTTTAAAGCCAAGTACAAACACAGTCAACCATTTAATCGAATTGGGGGCAATGTCTATACAGCCCTTCTCTTATTGCGCAGAACTTGACAACTGGAGCAATTTATCTCAACGAGCAAACCTTTTACACGTCAGGCAGATCGTCTACGGATATATCAGATATATATATATTCTACAGATGGATCATCTAGATCCTAGTCTACCGTTATGAGAAGTTGTGCAGGATCTGCATAGTACAGATCGATCCCAGGAAATATGTCCTAGATCATGCAGATTATTAGCGTCCCACCCGGCAACATGAGCTAAGTGTGCGGAGTATGTAGTGCCGGTTGCCGCCATGGTGCCGGTATTGTTGGCTGGCGCATACCGGCACTATTACAGAGGGCCACTAATGGAACCAAAACCCTTCGCATCGCTTGACCTCGCTATTTTTTTGTTCTGTGTTGTTTTGTGGTATCCCTTGGTACTGTTGTTTTTTTCGTTTTCTGGGTCAGGTCATCACGGGCATCCTAGGCATCTTCGGAGTTGGCGTGTTTGCTGTTCCAGTCGGTCTGCTAGGAGCTGGCTTTCAGGAGTGGGTAGAGGCGATCGAGGACAAGGTACGCACACTGCTGCTGCTGCTGCTGCTGCTGTTGTTGTTGTTGTTGGTCTTGATGGTCGTGTTGGTAGTGCTGCTGTCGGTCGTTTTGTTGGTCGTGTTGGTGTTGTCGTTGCTGTTGATGTTACGGGACTGGATTGCTAATGGTCAGTCGATAAGGGTGCCTACCTTACAAACGGAGCGCTTTAATGCTGTGTTTGGTTTGCTAATTGGTTGAGTGATTGATTAGTTGATTGGTTTATTGATTTAATGATAGTCTGATTGATTAATTCGTCGATTGCTTGATTGGTTGGTTGGTTGGTTGGTCGAAGCTTTATTTGATCATTATGGTTGGTTTTCATCATTTTCATTGATGTGCCAGCTTGGTGTCCCTTTTTTATTTTTGTCCATTGAACAGGAAGAAAAGGAAACCGGCATGGACATGCCTTTCCGCTCTGCTCTTGCGGGCGCATCAAGCTGGTTGAGGTCGGGTAGCGGTGAGTATCTGCTGCATTTCGCGGATTTTGTTTTTCATATTATACGTACTGCATACCCCCGTCGTGCACCGCTTTGGCATAGTGCATGCCCTTTGACATAATGCATGCCCTATCGTACGTCCGTTGACAGAACACATGATCCATGACCTTATCGTACACAATTTTGACGTAATGCATGCCTCTATAGTGCATCCCTTTGGCATATGAACACATTGCGTGCCCCTATACACCCTTTGAAGGAATACTGCATGACCTTATTGTACACACCTTTTTGACACACTGCATACCTCTATACTTGTAGTTTGTACTACACCTCTTTGGCGTACTGTATCGACGCGAGTCGACGAGGGAAGGGGCTGAAATATTACCACGATAAATAATGAAGGCATGAACCGCAGTGGGGAGGGGGGACGAGAGCCTGCTATGTGATCCCGGATCTGAGTCACGACTAGGAGGGAGAGAGAAAAGAAGGGCGAAGATAATAAATTGAGAAGAAAAAGACAAAATGCCCCCATTGTACACCCCTTTGTCCGAATGCCTGCCCACATAATACATGCCCCTATCGTGCACCCTATTGACATAATGCATGCCCTCATAGTGCACCCCTTTGGCAAAATCCATGTCCCTATCGCACACTCCTTTGGCTAATTGCATACATACCCCCGCAATGCACCCCCTTTGACATAATGCACGCATACCCCCACAACGCATAATGCATGCCCTTTGACATAATACATGCCCCTATTGCCACTAGTTTGGCGGAATGTACCCCCCCCCCCCATAATGCACCCTTTTGACATAATGATGGCCTATGTTACGTTGGGTGGGCGGGGGGGTGCACTCGGCAGACCACGAGGATGAACGGCATTCTCCGGGAGACGAAAGGCAGAAATCGCTTCGGAAACGCCTGTACGCCTTCCTGGAGGCTAGAACTCCGGCAGGAAGGCGGTTCGAGAGCTTCATCATGGTCATCATTTTCATCACCGTCACTGAGGTCGGTTGCTAAGAAAAAAAATCACACGTGGGACGGATCAACATCTAGATCATCTAGGTCCCAAGCTGCCGTTATGACATGTTGTGCAGGATCTGTTTAGTACAGATCCAACCCAGGAAACCCGTTGTAGATCGTGCAAGTTGTACGGCTCTCACCCGGAAACACGAGCTAGATCACACAGATCATACAGATCAGGCATATATCTGCCCTGAAAGAGCTAGACCATCAAGTGGGATTATCTGTATGATCTGTTGATGATCTATCTGATCTGTCCGAGGTGTGAATTTTTCACACATCGGACAGATCGCAACTACACGACCGTTGCTCATCTAGATCTTATGTTGCCGTTCAAGGGCGCACAAAAAAAAAGTTATCGACACCACACACCCCCCCCCCCTATATTGGAGGGAAGAAACCGGACCGTTGTGATCCCAGAAAACAGTAAGTCAAGTTTTTTTTTAATTACCCCCCCCGACCAGCGAAAAAAAAATAGGGGGGTCTCTAAAACCAAGTTAAAAAAAGGGAACAAAAAACGAAAAAAAAATGGTTTTTGCTCATTTCGTCCTGTGATCACAGCGATCCGGTTTGTTTTTCATTCTGACCTTCCTACGTGTGTGGTGTCGTTTTTTTTTTTTTTTTGTGCGCCCTTGTGCCGTTATGATATATTTTTTGTGCAAGAGCCGTATCATAAAGATCTCACCCGGTGAGCACACGTGCGCGAAGAGCTGTGTCATACAGATCATATAGATCCCACCCGCCAAATTTGATCCTAGGCGGTGCAGGTCAGCCAAATCTGGGAGGAATCTGCCCCACAAGATCTAGATCATCAAGTGGGGGTCTGATATAGTCGGTCCGATGTGTGCATAATCTGGATTAATACATACATACTTGGTATGTACCTGGTATTGTATCGTGTCGTGTCGTGTTGAACCACTAGTATTTTTGGTGTGTTTTTTCGTACCCAGTACGCTTGACACTGCATTTTTTTCAGGACTGTTCACGGGTCAGGTAAAAACTCGCGGGCCGCGCCGGGCCGGGTCGGCTCGGGTCAGAGTAACCCGACCCGACCCGATCCGACCCGTGATTTGTTCAAGACACCCTGACTCGACCCGCGGGTATTATGAGGCCATGACCCGTGAAGAGCCCTGATTTGTTTTGGTCTCCGTTCCATCAGCTCTTTGTCTCTACTGGCTTATGGCCGTGGAACCTATACCATTAAAATAATCAGTGATAGGACGGACCGTTGGCGCGCTACGTAGATACCATTCATTGGGTAGAATGGTTTACTCGTGTGTATCATGCGATGTACGATGTACCATTGGGTACTCGTAGAGATAACGGTTTACTTGTATCTATATATGGTACGGTGTACGAGCAGTGTGAACACCAACATGCGCATTACGCTTTGCTCCTTTCTCTTTTTTTTTTGCCTGTCCTCCAGGCGATCTTGATGACCATGCCGTCCATGTGTGCAGACGAAACCCACTGCTCCTCCGCCTTCGACTCGGTCGAGTTTGTAGCCGTGATCATCTTCACCATCGAGTACGCCATGCGCATCTACGCCGCGCCGGAAGCGTACCCGGTGAGTATGGATTCCTACACACCCTCCCTGTGCAAGTTGTTGTTGGTGGTGGTGGTGGTGGTGATGTTGCGATTGTTGTTGGAAATTTGTTGTGATTATGGTTGCTGCTACTGTTGTTGGTGTTGTTGGTGATGTTGGTGGTTGTTGGTGATGCTCGGTGGGTGTTCCACACCATGAATGCGCTTCTTGAAGAGGCATCTTTGATGCGAATGCCTCCTGGTTTGGGGAAGTGGGTAGGGCACATTATCCTCTTTGGGAATTCAAGAGAGAAACGTTGCCGAAAAAACAATGCCGTTTACGACATCGGCCTCACGAAGCAGCCTCAACCATTGCCTGCCTGGGTAGTGTGTGTGTCCGAACTGCAATAATATGGTGAACACAGGGAGATACGCGCATCATGACGATACTCGTATGGCTGCATGCTCCTCCTTGACGCTTGACAATACCACACTTTTCGCGTTTTAGGTCGCTGTGTAAACCTGGAGCCCAAAGGAGTTATTCCGTTTTTTTTACCGGTCGTGGGCTCGAAGTGACCTGTTTTTGAGCTGCATCATTACTCGATCCAAATGCTGCTTAACCCCTTCCAAACTAACCACACCCACGGTTTTGAAGACGAACTACTTGAAATTAGTGTGGGGCACATTTTGCAGCTGGAAAAGGGTTATAACAGCATCCCTATAGCCCTTATTTTTTGTTGTTGTATCAACTGCACTTTTTGCCCTCGTTTTTGTTTTTGCAGGAGAAATCGCCCTTGATGGCACGCCTCCGCTACAGCGTGTCCTTCTACGCCGTGATCGACTTCCTCGCCGTCTTCCCCTATTACTTGGCGCGCCTGTCGCCCGAGGTTGACCAGTACGACAACTACCTCAGGCTCCTGCGACTCTTGAGAATCCTGAAGGTAAGACCCGCCTCCGAGAGGGGCTGCAAACCCTTTGACGTTTCTGTTATTATTGTTATTAGTATTATATTATTATAATTATTATTAATATTATTTAAAAAATTATATTATTATTATTAATATTGTTTTAAAAAGGGCGTCATCGCCCTTCGACGTGAAATCACGCCGTACGCATAACTATTATAGTGTTATTATTTGTTTGCATTAATAGTATTGATACTTGTATTTTTTATGGTAGTACGAAGTATTTATAGTATTTGTATTGGTATTCGTAGTGTGTGTATTAAGTGTATTTTCGTGTCAGTATCAGTTTTGCTGTTTGTTTATGTGAGTGTTAGTCTATTATTAGTATTGGTATTGGTTTTAGCAGTTGTCTTAGTGTTCGTAATAGTATTGCGTATTGTTAGCTAGCATGAGCTTAGTGGGTGCTGAAACTACTTTCCTCTTTCATTTCTGTCGCATAAAAACGACCAAGCAGGTTATGCGACGGCGAGCGAGTGAGTGATGCTTTTTTATGCGACGGCGAGCGAGTGATGCTTTTTTTACTCACACGCACATCTGCATTAGCGTGGAAAGCACTACCGTAGCTATCAAGAGCGGTCCATCTACCCCCCCCCTCGCCCCTATCCCGCATTTTATCACGTTTTCTCTACAACGCCTTCCCCGTCGCCTTCAATTCGCTTTCTATTATCACCCTCCGCTCACCGGACGATCCGTCACGGCTTTGCAGCTGGACAAGTATATGCCTTCCGTGAGCCTCGTCGACGACGTCTTCCGCCTCAAGGCCAGAGGCCTGCTCGTTGCCGGCTTTGCTTCCGCCGTGATGCTGGCCTGGTTCGGTACGCTCATGTACCTCGTAGAGAGAAACGACAACGAGGTCGAGGTGAGAGCCCAGGGGTGTTCACACTGGTATAGGGCTATGTACTGGCAGCTCCGCCAGTATACTGGACTGGACTCATACGGTCTATACTGACTGGTTTTTGTTTGGTTTTGTTTTTCTACCTTCTACTGTACCTGTAGACTCCTCGTGACTTTTCGTGGTCAAGGGCTAGATTATGATAACGAGGTTGAGGTGAGAGCCCAAGTGTGTTCACACGTTCACTCTATGATAGGGCTATGTACTGGCAGAAGCTCCAGCCAGTATACTGGACTGGACTCATACAGTATATTGACTGGGTTTCGTTCGGCTTTGCTTTCCTACCTACTACTGAACCTGTACACTCCGTGTGTCTTTTCGCGACCACTGACTAGATTATGATGATGAGGTTGAGGTGAGAGCTCAAGCGTGTTCCGCACTACTATAGGGCTCTGTACTGGCATATCCAGCCAGTATACTGGACTGGACTCATACAGTATATACTGTTTCGGCGCCATTGGGACCTACGTGAAGTACGTACGTGAGGTTCCAATATGCTGGTCTACACGCAGCTCCAGCGAGCATCCTGGACTGGACCTATTGCTGATGTTACTGGTGGTGGTTGTGTTTCAGATATTGTTGTCTGTCCTGTTGGCTGCACAGGTGGGCTGTTTCTACGAGGCGCAGCGGTTTTCCTCGATCTTCAACGCGTTGCAATACGACCTCATCCTCCTCACAGGGGACTACCCCCTCATAGACTTTACCCTGCTGGGGAGGTACATCAACTTTGTCCAGGTAAAGCTCACAAGATCGCTCGGGGCACTACTCGTACGAGTTCCCGCTTTTTGTTATTCCAGTAGTTTTTGCTTCGTACTTGAACGAGTCGCGATTTTTAAGCGCGCGCGAGGTAGGCGTTTCGTCAAAATACACAAACGGCTTGGAAATAGAGTGATAATTTGCAAAAGAGATCTGCATTTTCAATATTTCATAAAATGTGCTGCAAATATCCAAGAGTGAAAAGTTTGTCTTAGCCCTTCTTTGCATTTTTGGACACACACTAACCTGTTAAAGGGTTACCAGTGGTATATACTAAAGCCCCAAAAGGGTTACACCTTATCCGGTACCTGGTACCCGGTACGTGGTACCAATGGTTTCCAATGTCAAAAGGTGCACGAAAAGCGCCGAGCATGATGTTCCTCGCACGCACTGTTGCGCGCCCGCGCCACACTAAACTGTTGATACGGCTGCATTTTTGCACTTGGCGCTTGTTTCGGTCGCTCTATATGCTCTTGAGGCGTCCACTCTTCTCGCCTTCTCCTCCTCTGCGCCTTATCTCCTGATAGTTTCCTTTTCTCTTTGTGCGTCGGCTGTGCGTGTTGTGCTGGTTGCGAACTTTCTCTGCATGTTCTGCGTTTCACGTTTCAGATTGTGGTGGCGGTGGGGGTGGTCGCTGTCCCATCCGGCTTGATCGCGAACGGGTTCTCCCAAGTTTTGGAGGCGAGCAGGACCGCCAAGCACGAAAAGCGAAAGGCAGCCGCCGTTCTGCTTCAGAGACAGGTACGGCAGGTGTACGCAGGAGGCGTGCCTTGGTAGGGGGGTCGCAGTTTCGAGCTAAACCATTTCGCACCTCGGACAGAACTAGATCATGATCTACAGATAGATCATTTGGTTCCTCACCTGCCGTTACGATATCTTGCGCAGGATCTGCATAGTACAGACCCAACCAAGGAAACGTGTGCTAGGTCATTAGATTTTTCCCAGCTCCCACCCGGGAACGTGAGCTATTAATGTATGATATATACGAGATCGGAAATAGATCTGCTCCGAGGGGTTTTCTGGTAGATCATGAAGCGGGAAGCGATGATCTGTCCAAGCTGTGGCGGAGAGTTCCTCAAACGTTGCAATTCAGCCATTGCAACTGCGGAGCTGCGAGATAAATACCTTTGGCTCGGATTTGTGTTTTACTATGTTAACAAGAGATCGTGTATACTTACGTAGACTCTATAACCCAACTCGACGCGAGTCGACGAGGGAAGAAAGAGCTAAAGTATTTATTATCGCGATGAAAATGCAAGGCACGAACCGTAGTGGGGAGGGGGGGAGAACATCCTGCTATGTGACCCTACCAATAGGTTAATAGCCTGTTCATACTACAGTAGATCTGAGTTACGTACGACTAGGAGGGTGAGAGAAAAGAAGCGCGAAGATAATTCATGGGACATCTCTCGCATATTTTTGTTGAAAGTCGGTTGTTGGGCGAGGTATACTATGATTGATATGATTAATATGATTAATATGACACGTATACACCTCCGGAAATGAGGAGTCTCAGAAAAAATTGGTGCTCGTACGCCTATCGTATATCATGGTGCAGCTCACACCTCGGACAGATCACCAACAGATCATATAGATCACCTGCTCCCACTTCATGGTCTAGATCTGTATGATCTGTATGATCTGTATGATCTAGCTCATGTTGCCGGGTGTGGGAGCCGTACATTCTGCATGATCTAGGGCATGTTCAGATCCAGCACAACAGTTCATAACGGCGGATTAGGACCTAGATGATCTAGATGACCTATCGCAGATGATCTATCTGTAGATCATCTATACGTAGATGGTCTACATCTACCTGTAGATCATATGTATGGACTGTAGATGATCTGTCCGACGTGTTAAATGTTAGATGGGGTGCTCATAGGAAGCTATCAGCGTTGGTCACGAGGCAGGGCGGTGGGTACGAGCAGGGGGGGCACAAAAGAAAAGAAAAAACTATACCCCATTCGTACCATTTTCGAGACCCAGACAAGGGGAAGGGGGGTTATTCGAAAACTAAGAAATAAAAAACTAAGGACTACGTACATCGTTTTTTCGTTCATTCTTCGTTTATACAGAAATCCCACCCCACTGATTTGTTTTCCATTGAGATCGGGGGGGGAGTGTGAATTGAAGTTAGTGAAGGACAAGAAACACCACACCCTGCCTCACACATATAATAAGAACTTGTAATAAGAACTTGAGCCTCGCCCAAAATACGAGCTACGACTATTCAATCAGTTGAACTCAGAGCGGACTTATTTGTGAACAGTTTAGTTTAAGATTAAGGATCTATTAATCCCGTTCTAACTGGATCCATTGTGTTTTTCAGGACAAATTAGTGGTACATCCTTGCAGAGCTTCACTGTACAGAAACAAATATTCCAGTCTAATTTCAAATAATTTGGCCGCGAAACGGGAGTCCTCTCCTAAATGGGGTAATAAGTGGTGTCGTGTCACGTATACTTGCTTTTTCAACACCTTAGCTGTGAGGTCTAGGATTTCGTCTAGAAACTCAGCTTTGCAAGCTGCGTGTATCACTTCGATCGCGCGTGTCCACTGGTGAAGGTTATACATGCATGACACACGTCCTTTTGTTGTTGTTTTGTTCCTCTTTTTTGGATAAGGTCCGAGGCCACCTGGCTCGCCGACAGTTCCTCCTCGTCGTCGACGGTGCCCTGCGGCAGGAGGCGGAGCGGAAGAGACAAAAACGCCTTGTCGAGATAGAGCACGAGGCGCACTTGCCACCTCACGAAAGGGTGGGTGGATGGGTAGATGGTGGGTATGGTGGGTGCGTGGTGTCGGGGGGTGGGTGCGCGTGGGATGGGTGGGTGGGTAGGGGGGTGAATGGGTGGGTAGGGGGGAGGTGGGAAGGGGTTATACACCGTACCATGCAGGCAGCGGCTTTTTTGTGGGGCTCGATGGCCTGCTAATTTTATGCTTGGTTCGCGCGCGTTTGGTTGGCCCTACCAGGTGTGTGGCTCCTTTCGATTGGGCCTCTCTTTTTGGCTTTCCTTCTGCTTTCCTTTGGTTTTCCTCTGGGTTTCCCATTTCGTTTTTTTGGGGGGTTTCCTTCGGAGCTCCTTTGACGTTTATTTTGGAGTTATTTTCGCGCTGTTGCAATGGTATGGTATCGGACGCTGATTATGTATGGTGTGGGACGCTGATTTTGATGCGTTTGCTTGGTTTTTGTTGTTATCAAGATACGTAGGATGTTTTTGTTGTTATCATGATCTTACGTACTCCGCCTGTGCTGTATGTACAGCGTGGCGAGCCACCGACTTTCGGACGGCAACTGCCGGCGGCGTGTAGAGGTGGGGCTCGAGCCCAGTTGTTGATCGATTTAGACTGCCGCTATTAGTTGGTGGTGGTGGTGGTGGTGGTGGTGGTGGTGTTGGTGTTGTTGTTGTTGTTGTTGTTGTTTCTGTTGTGTTACTGTTGCTTCTTCTGTTGTTTCTGTTGTTTCTGATGTTGCCGTTGCTGCTGCTGCTACTGCTGCTATTGTTGTTGGTGTTGGTGTTGTTGCTATTGTTGTTTCGCTGGGTCATCGTGAGCCTGCCAATATGATGTCATGATGTCGGCGGGTACAAAACACGGTTTAATGTTCACTGTGAAAAACACACGCACACACACACAATAACCCCACGTTATATGCTCCATTTTTTGTCACTTGCGTGCAGGCGATGAGGAAGTGCTACCGCTTCTCGACAGGGTTAACCGAAGCGGGGAAACGGTTCGACATGTTCGTGGCTGTCCTCATCATGCTCAACGTCATAGCCGTCATCGCCGAGTCAGAGCCTTCCCTTGGGGATAGCGCGGGACCATCGGGGCAGAAGCTTCAGGCGGTTTTCGACAGCTTTGAGGTAAGGAGGCGTGCTCTATTTTTTCCAAATTTAAATTAAAAACAACAGCTGTGAAATCGAGGATTTCGTCGAAACTCATATTTGCAAGCTGTCAAGCGTGATCATGTGTTCGTTTATGAAGGTTGAACCACTGAGCCAACTCAGCCAGCGCTGGTGGAGGGGCTCAGTAGTTTAACCTTTATAGGCGAAACAAATATAGGCTGACGGAGTGGCTCAGCGGTTTAACCTGTATAAACGAACATACTGCGATCGCACTACGAACGGGTTTTATACGGCCTCATGCAGGATATACATGTACATCCCGTATTTTGAGCAGAGCAAAATCTGAAGCTACATGATTCAAGGGAGTGCAGCGGTAGCCCCCAAGGTTTGGGCTACTATTGTGCGTACAGTAGACAAGACAAGGAGTATAATTGTAAAACGCAAATGGGATTTTGTCGATGTACCAGGTGTTTCGCCCCGTCCGACAGAGCGATCTATCTACTTGTATACACTATAGATAATCTAAATCCTGACCTGATGTTATGATGTCTTGTGCAGGATATTTACAGTACAGATCCAACCCCGTGGTGTCATTCTACACCTTCACCGACCATTTGAAGTAAGTATTGGATTAGATGGGTCCTCTTGCCCGGGTCAGACCCGCCTGGTGCTGATCGATGTTCTCACATTAAATTATTGCCCTGAAACCCAACCTGTTTGGTAAGTGATACCGGATGGTGCACCACCGACTTATCCCCTCTCACCGGAACGTGATTTCTCTGTCCGTGCTTTATTCGGGTACGTCCGCACGTATGATAGCACCGTTTTCTTGCGTCAGCTTAAGTGCCGTACGTACATACATACGTACGTACGTTTTGTTTTTGTTTTTGATCTGCCAACGGGACGCCTTTTTGTCTTTTTTTTTTTGTGACCATTTCTCCCAACGAACTTGGCAGGCGTTTTCCGTGGTGGTGTTCACCTTGGAGATTGCGATGAGACTTTTCATCGCGCCGATCTCGTCAAAGTATAGCTTCAGCAGGTGGACCTACATCACCTCGTTCTTCGGCATTGTCGACATCGCTTCCATCGCCCCATGGTGAGAGACAGAGCTGCCAACACCATTGAATACTGTACGTAGCACTGCATGATATGCTATGATACCAGGTAGAACAGTAGTAGCGTATTGTATCGTACAGGTACTTCATACAGCGCCATCAAACTGTATCGCACGAGACTTGCCGTTGTAAAACCGTACAACACTATATATCACAGTATCAATATCGTACTGTACCATGCAACACTATCATACTGAATCATACAACACTATCAGCTGCATCATACAACACTATAATACTGGCGGTATACCCAATGAACTGCCAGTATATCCAACTACCAGTGTACCGTGATGACCTATGCTTGATACTTGGTACCCATCCCGCCGCCGCTGTAACCGTCGGCGAACAGGTACATCGAAATGGTGCTCATGTTCTCGGGCGTGTACTTCGACGCCTCGGTTTTCCGTGTGCTGAGGCTTTTCCGCATCCTTCAGCTGGAGCACTTCGTGTCCGCTTTTACGCTGCTGGACGATGTCTGGAGCTCATGCAAGGATACCCTTGCCGCCACGGGGTTGCTAGCGCTAGTCGTGTGGGTCGGCAGCGCTTGCCTCTTCTACCTCTTCGAGAAGGTGACTCAGGGTGTGAATCTAGTCAAGGGGGGGGGGGGTGTGATAAAGGTGTCAATCTAGTCAGGGGGGGGTGTGATAGGAGTGTCAATCTAGTCAAGGGGGGGGTGATAGGGGTGCCGAGGGGGTCAGTTACCAGTGTCTATCAAGGGTACCAGTCAAGGATGTCGGTCAAGGATGCCAAGCGAAGCGTGTTCACCAAGGAAGGGGAGGGGAAGAGAGGGGAGGGAAGGGGAAGGGAGGGGAAGGGAGGAGAGGAAAGGGAAGCAGAGGCATGGCCATCATTGCGACTTTTGTTAACGCTGGCAGGCAGTGTTGCTGTCATCGCCTACTACAGTAGCAATAACTGATGCTGCTCTCTCCTGTCTCACGTCAAGGACTACCGTATCACAGCAAGACAGCACACACCCTGGGATAAAACATCCGAGCCGTTTTTCTCCAAATCAAGGGAGGCACGCACAAACGAAAACGGCGGCTTTGGAAATTAACTCGTCAAGACCTTTCCATAGACGCATCGCTCTGCAACTCAACCACTCTCCCCGTTGCAGAGAAGGTCAGCTAAAATGTCACGTTCGTCCGAGGGGTGTGTGCAATGTTGTAGCACTTGCGTATCACACGGTAGCAGCCTTCGATTCTCAAACTACACCTCGGACTGCGCCGCCACGCCAGCACTGCCGTAGTCTCCCCCACACACCTTTTTTTGTGTGTTTTCCGTCTGCACCAGTCCACCCTAACTCTAAACCCCAACCCCCAGAACCACAACCCTGACGATGTTACCACTGCACCGCATATCACACAAGGCATCTCATTTCCTCATAGACGCATGCATCGTTCGGCGTTTCCACCTTCCCCATGATACCACATCCCTATTGTAGAAAAAGTCAGCTCCGAAATTCGTCGGAACGGATGTGGTATGTATCGTGGTGTACTACACGGCAGTACCCCCACATGCGGAACCGTTCGTTTCCCATTCCGTCTCCCACCGTGTTTTACCGTGGTACCCCGCCGAACCGTTCGTTTTCCATTCCATCTCCCACCGTGTTTCACGGTACATAGTACCCCACATGCTGGTCAGGACGTTCGTTTCCCGGTTCCACCTTCCACCCATTATCAATATTTTGCTACCCCCCTCTGTTTGTGTGTTTGTTTGTTCGCTTGTTTGTTTGTTTGTTTGTTTTTGTGCGCTTAGGACAACGAATGCACCGGGGACGCTTTCAGCAGCATCCCCAACGCCATGTTCTACATTGCCATCTTCCTCGGTGGGGAGTGGGGACAGATTGATTTCACCTGGCCGGGGAAAATACTCTGCTGCGCCCTGTGCGTCATGGGCATCGCGCTGTTCGCCATACCCGTAGGGACTGTCTTCGAAGCCTTCCAGGACGTGCTGCAAGAGGTGCACACGGAGGAGGATGAAGAGGAAGAAGAGGAGGTGGCTCCCAAAGGTCGTTGGAGCCTATTCGGTATTCAGATCGGTAAGCATTCGGTATTTATTTGTATTAATAGTACTTTGATCGTTGAACGTTTCGGTATTTGAGATGCGGTGAAAAATCGGATTTTTTTCGAAGGTCGGTGATTTATTCATAATACTTTGATCGTTGAACGTTTCGGTATTTGAGATGCGGTGAAAATTCGTTTTTTTTTTTTCAAGGTCGGTGAGCGTTTGGAGATTAGAGTAGCGAGCGTTCGGTGTGACAGCCCTCGGGGATGAGATTCGGAATGCTTTGTTTCGGTGAAAGTTTGATGTGTAACAACTAGTTGCCGACTTACCGTGTAAGACCCAAGACTGCACACCCCCTGGGACGGATTTTCTATTAATAGACCTATGCATAGACCTGCAGTAGTGCTAGACCTAGTGCTAGACCTAGTGCTAGACCTAGTTTAGACCCCCGATGGACCCAAATACCAGGTATCCCTCTTTGTTTACTACCTGGTATATATCACCAGTATTATGTATGACTTTGTTCCCCGGTAGGGTTACTCTAGCTATTACGGGGTGGGCTAGTGTTATAAAATAGTAATACATAAATACATACTTGAGTACCACTCTGTCCAGAAATATAGGCACCTTTACTATTGAATATTTATGTATAAACGGTGCTTATATTTCTGGACATAGTGGTATATAGTAATGGTACTGGTATATAATCAGAACCCACGATGGGCCCAAAAAGCATGTGCAGTATCCTCCTATGTTTATACACCATAGTTTCGTTAAGACTACTACCATTTGTATTTCCCCCCGTATTACTCAAACCCTACCTCCAACCTAGCCCTATACTTGGTATAGACTCATTACATTGATTATGTTTTGTTTTTTCCACAACGGTTACGTATTTTTCCTTATCATGCTCCTTGTTTGTTTGATTCCACCCTGTCATGCCTGTGATGCTCCTAAAAATAATCAATTCAGCTACTTTCATGCCGAAAAAAAAAATCCAATTCTTCTACTTTATGATCTTGAAAAAAAATATACCAGGTACACAACCATAATGCCGAATGCGATGCCAGCATAATGGATTTACGCTTAGCCTGGACCCTTGCGCTTGCTTTTTCTTTCAAGGGCAGAGAGCCCCTTGTAGCCTGTTTTTACGACCGCGGTCTAGATTTCAGGGCGATGAGCTAATGTGATAACAGGACAATCATCATCACTAGATTACCGTGTTTTGACCTCTTACGGGTGTCGCCCCTATCTGCTATCGCTGCCCCTCTTTTGCTGCTACCACTGCCTCTATCTACCCTCTTGTATGCAGGCGGAGACGCGGCGTAGTGGCAACATATAATACGTCCGAGCAATGCTCCGACAAAACCACGCCCTCGTTGAGAGGTCCGTGCCGTGCTTTACGAAACACGGCAGCAATGTACCGGGCGGTACGGTAACGCTGTCCTGGACGTTTATGGAACGATCTCATACAATGTTTATGGCTCTCATAAAAAAAATATGGAACGTTTCATAAACGTTTATGGGACGTTCTCATAGTTTTTTATGGGACCTTCTCATAATTGTTTATGGGACGTTTTCATAGTTGTTAAAGTGACGTTATGATAAATGGCTATATATGGGACGTTCTCTTAAATGTTTGTGGGACGTTCTCATACTTATTTTTGGGATGCTCTCATAATTTTTTGGGGACGTGCTCATCGATAGGTGTCTCACACTCGGACAGATCAGGTACATTATTCCCACTGCATGACCTAGATATATCAAGGCAGATGTATTTCTGCTCTGTATGATCTGTATGATCTGTATGATCTGTATGATCTGTATGATCTGTATGATCTGTATGATCTAGCTCATGTTGCCGGGCGGGAGCCGTACAATAACCTGCACGACCTAGCACGTTTTTCCTGGGTTAGATACTTACTATACAGCTTCTGCACACACCCTCACAACGGTAGTCGAGGAACTAGATGATCTATCTGTAGACAGATCAGATAGATAGATCATGATCTCTCCGAGGTGTGAAATGTTTGTACGGGAGTACCAGTACCCTGATGTGACCTTGGGAGAAGGGGCGTTGGTTTAATTCTGATTTGCATTTTTGTCTTGAGAGGGGGAGGGGGGGGTGTACTTCATATTCATTGAGAGGGGGAGTGGGGGGGTGACGCAGTCATAAGGACATCCTCCGTCGCATTTTGCGACGTTTATGGTCTATTCGTACTTTCTGTTTATTTTAGTAGAGGACAATCTGTGACACGTGGTGAACCTATCTCCGAGATTCGTTGCAACCGAAATGATCGGCGCTGATTATTGTCGCATTCGAGCAAGGGGGGAGGGGGGGGGTCAACAGGTGCGGCCTTGGGGGCCGTGGCGGCAGAGCCAAGCAGGTGGTGGAGCTACCTACTGCGGGTACGAAATCCCTCTCTACTGTATGATTGGTATGGGTTGCGTGTAACTTAGAGGAAGTGTTACCGGGTACCTGGTAGTAATTTGGTGGCGCTATGTATTATGCGGCTTAGAGCGGAAAAATCGCAGTTCTTTACTCTGATTCTGGTGGTGCTGATATACGCTCATGCTGACGCTAGGGCTCTCGTTGATGCTACTGCCGATGTTGGTCCTAATGCTGATGCTGATGCTAAGGCTGATGCTAATGCTGATGTTAATGCTGATGCTCATGCTAATGCTCGTGGTGATGCTATTCTTGATGCTTATGCTGACTCTGATGCTGGTGCTCTTCTTGTGGATGCTGGTGCTGATGCTACGAAGTGTTGATGCTTATGCTGACTCTGATGCTTGTGTTCTGGTTGATGCTCATGTTGATGCTAGTGCTCATACCGATGCGCATTCTCATGCTGCATGAAGAACCAGCGCTCGACTCGGCTAGAACAGTAGAGTACTGTCAGAGTAGTGTCACCCGAATACAGCAGTACCAGGTACCACGGCAGGGACAGAGCATCCGTTCCACAAGCACACGGCACTACGACGGGACGTCTATTAATAGTGTAGATATACTAGCGGCCGCCCAATCGTTGACCTTGGGAGTACGTCTTTTTTGGTGAGTTGCTGCTTTCTGCTGTACGACGTGGGTTTTTACACTAAATGCGGTGTTTCGTACGCTTTTCAGTTTAGTTTGACCCGTGTGTGTCGTGATGTCGTGAGAGTCGTGGAGCAGCAGGATTCCCCACGATGCTCGCGGTGTATTTTAACTATTCCTTGGGAAATTTCCCGTGCTCGGTTCCGTCGTTGCTGGGAACCGCCATGTTTTACCATCAGCGCGTACCGTACACTATAACCACGTTTTATCACACATTGGACAGATCAGATAGATCCCCTTTTCATTATTTAGAGATTTCGCCATCTAGATATTTCAGGGAAGATGTACCCCTGATCTGTATGATCTGTATGATCTGTATGATTTGCATATCATCTATCAATTGATCACGTCCTCCGGTGTGAGCTGTACGATTTGCATGATCTATGCATACCACATGATTACTTGAACTGAATCTGTACGATACAGATCTGTACGATACAGATCCTGCACTACGTATGATAACGGCAGATATACATGAGGATATACAGCAGATGATCTAGATCATGGTTTGTCTGATGTGTGCGCTGTGCCCTACACCGTACCATACCGTACACTGGTGTCCCGTACACGGTATACCCGTAGCCGGTTCCGCTTCGTGGTTCCGGTTCGTACTTCCGCCGCCAAATGTGACAGTTTCATAATATTTTGGGCTATACTCCCGTAGATAGATGTGGACAAACCGTGTGAAGATCGGCGTACAGCAGTAGTAGTATCGGTAGAATAATTCCCCTTGAGAACTGCTGTACCCACGTTTTATGGGACAAAGTACTTGGAGTTAGTGTAGGTCAATTGTCCACACCTCGGACAGATCAGACAGGTCATCTACAGATCATCAGTTCCCACTTGATGATCGAGATCCTTAAGGACAGATGGATTCCTGATCTGTGTGATCTGTATGATCTGTATGATCTGTATGATATGTATGATCTGTATGATCTGTATGATCTAGCTCATGTTGCCGGGTGGGAGCCACAAATCTGCATGATCTAGCGCATAATTTCTGGGTTGAGTTTTGTACTATACAGATCCTGCACAACATATCATAACGGCAGGTCAGGATCTGTAGATGATCTACATGATATATCTCTAGATGATCTATCTGTAGATGATCTATCTGTCCGATGTGTAGATCATGCAATTGTTGCTAGAGGGTTTCGCGTGGTCTGGACAAGCTGCTTCGGTTGCGTATAGCTGCCGATTATTTTGCGGGCGGTGAGCATCAATCAAACACGGATATTACCACTACCTGCCAGCACCACGGTGGTATAGCGAGAGAAAGACATCTATCTATTCGGTGCCCGTAGTTTTCCTATTGGTCATTTTTTTAACGGAGAGTCTTGATTGGTGGAAAACCCCTGGTCGACTTCAATCGTCAGAAATACATTTGTTGATGTCCGCAGTTTTCCTATTGGTCAACCGTTTTATTTTATGTATTTGATTGGTGGAAAATCCTTCCTGGTCGACTCTAACAATCGCCATTCAGGGTCGTGACATCACATTCATCTACCGGGTAGTTTCTTACGCTACCGTGAATGCTGGCTGTGTGTTTTTTTTGCAGCCTGCTTTTTTCACCACTCCTCCCTGGTCGTCGTCATTGCTCGTATTATATTTAGGCGTAAGAACCGTGGTTACTCGTATAGGGTTGTTGCTGGCGTACAGTATAAGAGCAAGAACACTTGGGGGATTGACGTACCAGGTACGAATTACGCGAGCAGCAGCATAACATCATGTGTGGCAGTTTTTCGGAGGGTGTCTGTGCTTGGCCTGATTTCGCCCCCCCCCCGCACCCGGCATGTGGTGTGCTGCTGTCAGATTTTTGTTTTGTTGCTCGTTGGTCCGGTCCGCGATTTATTTTGAGCTCGCTCGTCGTGTCGAAGCCTTAGAGGCGCCTTGCGGTGTGTTCTTTTTTTTTTCTTTTTTTTTCTTTATTGTGTGCTCTTGCCGCCAGGCATCACCTGCCCTGTACTAACTGTACCAGGTTTGGACGTGTGTGTCGTCTGGCATGTGTCGGTCAAAAACGTCACGAGCTCCCGCCTGCCTTTGCGGCGCTTTTTTGGAACGCCCTTGTGGTCTGTCTACTTAATCGACTCTTTTTTTCTTCTTTTTTTTTCTTCTTTTTTTGTTTCCATCCCAAATATTATCTTCGCACTTCTGTCTTTCTCCCTCCCTATTAATAGTCGTAACTCAGATCCGGGGTCACAAAGTAGGCTCCTCTCCCTCCTCCCTCACTACGGTTCTTGCCTTGATTTTTATGGCGCAGAGGGTTCAGCCTTCCCAACGCTCGTCGAACTTCATCGAATTTTGCTACTCACGCTCTCGCGCTTTCCGCTAGTCAAGTGTTTTTTTGCGACAAAAAGTCCCTACGAGCATGCACTCGGGGGGGCTCGAACTCGCGATCTTGACTCTAACAGGCTTCGTGGTTACCTGCTACTCGTAGCCCACCGGGACGACCTCCAAAGAACATTGTTTATTGCTACCTGGTATGATTTATGCATTCGATCGTTTATTTGGATAAGCTTCAACCACGAGATGCCGCCAGTCAGTTTTTGTATAGTCGATTTTTTTTCATGTATTATAGATACAGTGTGCCGAGTCAGGTTTTCAATGACAGTGGCCAGTGGCCATCCCAACTTTCACATTCCCAGGATGGCGAGCAGGCCATCGAGGGGTTTCGTCGACTCATATGTATTTGTACATAGCAAGAAGAGATTTGTATCATGTAGTTCGTATAGATATCATACTACAATTATCCCGTCACAGACAACCCCAGGTAAACCTAGAGATTTCCTAAGAGTTTTAGCTCTTAGCTTTTTTGTCTCGACTAAATTGGAAACCACTAACAAAGAAATTTGAAGCGCACTTTGACTTGATGGTCTGACGCCAATGCTTGCCTCCGATTCTTGGCCTCGGTTATCGCGATTTTTAGCCGCGATTCTTGACTCCGACTGTCGCGATATCTCGACCGCGGAATCGCGATTGTTTAACATAATGTTTTCATAAGGACAAAAAATTATGGAGGTCGACGAGACTCGAATACAAAACGACTGTATCCGACATTCAATGTATTTGTATTGTTAGTATTATTAAGAGTCCGTAGGCCTTGACAGACCAGTTTAACACTCCACAAGCATAAGCACCACTCGACAATGCGACAATGTACAGGTTCATACATACCAGAAAGCATTCCACACTACTACGAAAAGCTGAACAATGGTGCGCACATCAACCAGCATTTCGCAGATTCGCAGTCAACCGGCTTTCACCTACTACAAAAAATAGTCGCAATCAATGACAAGCCAACTACACCACCACCAAATATCCATAGGCACTGAAAAAATAGTTGTAACACTCCGCAACTTTAAAAACCGCTCGAACGACGACGATGTACAGGTTAATACACGCTGCCAGGGCGTCCTCCACACAGTGCCACAGCCTACGTACACCCCACAACATTTAAGAACCGCTCGAATAAACCGATACATACGTACAGGTGAATGCACGACAGAACGTATCCCACACACTACGAAACCCTTCATCGCACGGTGCTGAACCGTGCACTCGCCGTCGGCTCGCAGACTCAGTGTCAACCAATCATGCCAGCAATGTATTGTATTTCGAGCGGTTTCACAACAATCACGGCAACTCTTTCAGTATCAGTCTGCACTACCCCCGTCACCGCCCTTAGACTCTCGCTCGAGCTTATTCTGATTGAAAGGTCGGACGACGTTATCTCCCAGAGACGAACCGAACTTTAAAGTTATTTTTCATTCACTGTCCGAAAGCCACAGCTAGCGAGTGTTTTTCTTTCACGCATACTGTACACGGTGTATTCACATGGGAGAGGAGGGCAAGCGAAGCCACACCTCAAAATGATAGCATGCCTCGTACCGCACAGCATCGTGATACATAAGCGGCTGCTTCAATCAACCAACCGACCAAAACAACATACCGTATATATGATACCAGGCACAAAAACAGCACTCGGGGAGGATAAAAACGCAAAAACAAAAACTTGAGGAAAACCACGAAAATCCTGGAGAACAAAAAATACGGCCTGATAATAATTCAAAGCTTTCACAACTTTGACCTGTCCAGCGCGATCGCTACCCTTGGGCCAGCCTCGTACCATACACCAAGTATTCAACAGCCGGGAAACGTCAGCGCTGCTTGCTGCACACCGCAACTATTACGATATCTACCGAACGTCAAAAGAAAGACACCACGAGCACACGACGAGGAGCTCAACACAAGAGGGGTTTATGAGCGCATGCTATCTCGACAGCATATGACCTGCAGTCACCCGCCAGATATTAGGTACCCAGCCAAGAAAAAAAATGGGTCACTACCTAAAACGATCCTGCACCACCCACCGACGTGTAGAAACGGCCACTGCCTCCCGCTACTGATATGCATATAGTACATTGCCGTTGATACCGTAGGTACAATTCAAGCAACCCGCACTATGAATAGCGTTATATACTCCCGACGAGCCATGTCACGTTTTTCTACACTGTACACGATAAGTACACCAAGTCAATAACGAAGTACATACTACAGCAGCAGCAGGGGACGAACATATCGCACCCATCCACTGAACCTCTCTCTCACGATGTATAGCGTAGCGTAGTGCCGGTTGAACAGCTAGAGTAGCCGCAATCAAAAAGCTATACGGCCTTCATGGAATACCTACATAGCCCCGATGAAACGGCCAGCCAGTTGAGTGTCCTGGCAGACCTAAGCTAGCCGAAGCTAAGCTAGCCGAAGTTAATCTAGCCGAAACTACGCTAGCCGAAGCTAAGCTAGCCTAAGCCTAGCTAGCCTATAAGGTAAGCTAGTTTGTAAGGTAAGCTAGCCTGAGCTAAGCTAGCCTAAGTTAAGCTAACGTAAGCTAAGCCAGCCTAAGGTAAGCTAACCTAAGCTAAGCTAGCCTGAGTCAAGCTGGCCTATAAGATAAGCGAGCTAACCTAAGTTAAGCCTGAGCTAAGCTAGCTTAAGCTAAGCTAGCCTAGCCTAAGCTATGTGCTGCATCGCTCGACTTAACGCACATCAACGGAGGGCCCTGCGGTAGCCCCTCATGAAGGAGGCGAGCGTGGTGTGGGCCGCCTTCTCGAGATCAGAGAATGCCGAAACATTTCCCGCAGCAGCCGCGCACATCTGAGCCTTTGTCATCTGAGGGCAACAATTATCACGAGGGGGGAGGGAGGAGGGGAAGGATTCACACCATGGACAAATCGTCGATTCCTACTTCACGAGATAGATATTTCAGGGAAGATATATTCCCGATCTGTATAGTCTGTATGATCTGTATGATCTGTATGATCTAGTTTATGTTTCCGGGTGGGAGCCGTATATCTTGCACGGTCTGACACATGTTTCCTGGGTTGGATCTGTACTACGCAGATCCTGCGCAGAATCTCATAACGGCAGTATAGGATCTAGATTATCTGTAGTGTACAGATAGATCGTGGTCTGCCCGAGGTAAGGAACGGATTTAAGGAAGGGGGGGCACGGAGAGAGAAGAGGGCGTATTATTCTAACTTTTGAGGTAGGTGACGTTCGATGGGCTATTATTGTCGATGCACTCTCGCTGCTTCAGTATCGCCTACCGAAAAGGAACGTTCGCGCACTCGACAACGTTGCCGACCGCAAAGGCTGGGCCACCTATATCGTCTCCTAAGACCAAACGATTCATTAATCAGGGGCGCACGACAAAATGAGAAAAAAAACGCATTCATAAAAGGTGTCAAAATGGCTATTATTAATACTAGACAAAATAAAAAACAAACGAGTGCAGTGGAATTTCTGCACGAAATTACGAAAAGCGAGTTTTTTTAATAGTTTATTTATTTTGGTATACCCCCCTCTATCCGGGTCTCGAAAATGAATAGCGTGTGCAATATACGAGAGGCTTACCTGGTGCATACATAAATGTTCCGTATGTAGCGTCAAGCCATGCACACCTTGCACACAGGTACCAGAGAGGAACGCTCTTTGTCTAACAAGCAACACGCATGACACGAATGGGCAACAGGCATGACAAAAATGCCTACTTGTAGTACTGTAGCCTACATGTTGCATTTTGACGGCCTAATTAAAACACCGTTTGTGGTACCTCAGTTGGCTGTGAACCGCCTCTACAACTAGCAGGAAAACACAAACAATTGGTTTTAAGATGACTAATACTACGATACGAAGTAGAACCCTTGCACGTATCTCGATAGTCACATGCCAATTGCGAGCGACTCACGTTCTTGTCCTGCGTCAGTTTAACGTCCTTCTGCGCTATGGACAGCAGGGCCGTCGTCACCCAGGCGCTCACTCCGGGCCCGTGGACGCCTGCCTTGAGGGTCTTGTCGATGATCACCGCCTGTACAGCCTCGGGCAGTTCCAATCTAGCACACATCGACGAAATACACCTGCACATACCGTACGTGAATGCATACATGATATACCGAACATAAATATATAAAGTGCCCGCGAGACACCGCGGGTTCAAAGTCGGGGTGGGTAGGAGGGAGGGAGGGAGGGAGGGAGGGAGGGAAGGAGGGAGGGAGAGGGGGAAGACGGGCGCGGATTAGGGAGCAGACACAGAAACAATAACCGTCAACGTACCATCGTCTCACCGGACATGTCGACTTGCCGTCATCTCAACCGACATGTGGGTTTGTCATCGTCGTTACCATTGCCATTGCCATTGTCTCAACGGTCATGTCGACATACCATCGTCTTAACCGACATGTCGACATACCATTGTCTCAACGGTCGTGTCGACATACCATCGTCTCAACGGTCATTTCGACAGACCATCGTCTCAACGGATACATCGACACGCCATCGTCTCAACGGACATGTCGACATGCCATCATTTCAACCGACGTGTGGATTTGTCATCGACCCAACCGAAGGGACGTGTGGACATGTGACGGTAGATGGAGGTTTTTGACCCTCACCTGTGAAAGACGTGGATGTACAGCGTGCTCGCTCTCTCTGTGTTGTTGAGGTGTTTCATGTCCATCACACCGTCTTCCAGAAGAAAGTCTCGCGTCGTACGGTTACACTTGTCGAACGCGTACCGAGCTACCTGCGGCAATTGGGGGGGGAGGGGGGTGACATGAAGAATATTTTGTTTTGCGTTAACTGTGAGCTTAGAGCTTCATAATGCAAGAGCTGGTATAACCAGGGGAGCACGCAAAAAACAAACGACACGGCCACTTTTAGTTCCGAACCCTAACCCTAAGACAGACAGTCGGGGGGGGGGGGGGGGGGTTTCAAAAAACGGGGAAAAACATTTTTAAAAAAAAAAAAACCCCCCGGCTCTTTTTAGCCCCCCCCCCAACCCAAAGGACAGCCGGGGGGGGGGGGGGGGGGGGGGGGGCGTATACTGAAACTGAGCCAACATATTTCTAAAAAATAAAACTCATTTTTCATTTTCTCGTTCTGTCTTCGGGTAGGTCGTCTTCTATGTAGACGAGCAGTGACTGCTTGCCTTTCGACGCATTTTATCGTCGTTGACGACCCGCCCCGCTGCCGCCGCCCAGGCTTTGAACAACTCCACACAGGAGCCCTCGTCGTTCCCAACCGCATTGAGGATGGCCTTGCAGGCGTAGTCGAAACCCTGGCACAGCAGAAACCCCCAAAAATAACTGATTTAATAGATCATCGCGGTAAATGAGCGAAGTATCTGCCTTACAGATATGATGCGAGGACATGTGATAGTCCGAGCAGGTTTTTTATTTCAAGGCGTGTTATTTACGTACGTACTGGTAGTATATTCTAACGTTTGGGAAGCGTGCACTTTGGATAATCTAACAGCGCTTGATGTCGTACTACGAATCTTCAAAGAAATTCACTGACCGACTCATAGATAGATCTTCTAGAGGGCACACATTAAACAAGTTTTCTACCATAGCCGCCTTGCGTACTACCTGGTATGTATCGATACTCTAACGTTTGGGAAGTTGCGCACTTTCAATGCGCCCCGAAGGCTTGGTATGTGACTGTCTAAATTTCAGAAATGGGCCGTACTATTACGGAGGAACGTAATAGGTAGGCCCTGTTTTGCGATTTTTTTTTTCCATTTCATAAGTATTGTTCGTGGATTCATTTTTTTTTCATTTTTTTGTAGTAAAGGAACGCGCTGTGCAAAACTAATCGGCAGCCACATATACACACAGACAAACCATATGCATGCTGTTAGAGTCCGCGGAAAGCTGAAGAGTATAGCTTTCAAACGATCCTACTTACAGCCCAAAGCGTATCGTTGACGGCAAATGAGGGGGGGATGAAAATCGGTATATCAAAATATACTATAATTACAGGGGGGAATCCATACCAACCGCAGGTCGGACCGGAATGCTGCGTATTTGGCATTTCTGAAAAGCCTGAGATTTGGGGCGCAGAACTCTAACCTCACTTTTGCACGAATCGTCGTCGTTCTTGCGATACGTGCGTATTAAGATGGGCACCGATGGTGGCCTTTTCCACCTCTGGCTCATGCGCAACGCAATAATATCGGTTATAAGTAACACCGTTGGAAAGCTGAATTCCTCGGCTTTCGTGGAAATCTAAGTACTTGTTTATAGACTGTTTGTGTGTTTATGTATATTGGTGTTAATCAGTTCAGATGCAAATACTTTCTTCACGAAAGGGGGAAATACTGGCCGAAATCACAATTGAAACAAAATTATTATGATAATATACAAAAAAAAAATCCGCTGGGCCTACCTATTACGTTCCTCCGTAATAGCATACCTGCGTGTACCCGATAGCCGGATAGCTTTCAAGGAACTTCCGGATGACGCGCTGGATCATCGCTTTCACGTTGCAGCCCTGCTTCAGGCGCTGTACGTCCCACCCGAGCGTGTCCAGGTCTCTCTTCGAGTATTTCCCGTCCCCTCCCCGAGCGCCATCGTGTGCACGCCAGGACACGGTGTAAGCCCGCCAGCGAGCGACGCGTTCGTCGGTAGAGTCGGAGAGCGGGCCGTTACTGTCGTCCTCATCGCGGTCTTCGAAGCCGAGCGCGTCCATCATCCCGCGGCCCAGCCCAGACAACAAACCGTTGAACGTATCTCCCACCTGGTCAAAGATCGAACCATCGTCGCCGTTGTCGTTGTTGTCGCCATCGTTGGGACCGGTGTTGTTGTCCGCGCTCCTTCTCCTTCCACGTCGCCCGTCACCGGCGCGTCTCCCCTGCCCACCGCCGCCGCCGCCGCCACCACCACCACCACCACCGCCGCATCCCGCGCGTGGTCCGTCGTAAAAACCGCACAACGCGAGGATGGCCGTGGTGGCAAACTGGGCGAGCTGCACCAGCCACGCCGAGGCTTCGGCGTCTTCTTGGCCAGTCCGTGGAACGATCTGCGGAACGACCTGCGGAACGATCTGGGGAACGATCTGCGGAACGGCGATTTCTCCGAAAGCATCGTCTGGAAGAACGAACTCGTCATAGTCGTCGTCTGCTTGGTGGGGGAAGTCGACGTCGAAGCAAAGCGTCGTGCCAGCGTGGGCTACCCATGCTCCCACCGGAACCTCGTCGATGTGGTCGTGCTCGGACCCGGTGTCCGAGTTTGTTGTAGCGGGGGGAGTGCTGCTGGTATTGCTACTCGTGCTTCCAATGGGTGAGTCGTCTGGCTTGGATTGGCTTGGAGGAAGGGCGGGGGCCCTGCAGAGGGGCAAGCGCGACGATAACAAAATTACGGAAGGGGGCGGAAACGACATGGTTGTCGGAGGGATGCTTTGACGATTTATCAAACCTGCAGGTAAAACTACTAGTCATACAGAGAACGGCGGTACTCCACTCCACTCCATTCCACTCTCACCATACTTATTTATTTTCTTGGCGTTACAACGTTTTTTTTTCCTGCGCCGTATAAAAATTTAGCGCCTTAAGGTCAAGGTTTACACACGATGCTACATGCTACGGTAAATAAAGGTGCACCGTGTTAACCCTTTTAGAACTGCAGTCCCGTTTTGAGGACAAATTACCTAGAATTTGAGTGGTTTGTCCCCAAAACGGGACTGCAGTTCTAAAAGGGTTAATAAGCTTTAGCCTTCTGAGGGTGGTCACTTGACTATCTTGATTATAGTATAGGAGCTCTAAACCTCGCCCGAAACCTGATTGTCGACAAAAATAAACGTGCTACCCTACCCGATGAACAGTACCATGGCAACACCAAAATCAGAATCAGAATCAGACGGTTGTGGGTTAAGGGTCCGAATTAACGAGTATAAAATAAATTCAATTTGGAAAAAATAAAAATAAAATTCGCTTTTCATTGGTCAACACACGCACCAGCACCAAATATTATGCCCCGAGATCCTAATCTTTGGTGCTGGTGCGTGTGTTGACCAATGAAANTACGATAAAGGTAGACACTTTTTTTGGCTGAAACGTTTTCTGAAGATCGGTCTCCTTAAGGGCCCGCTTTAACGAAGAAGAAAAAAAAAATCAATTTGGGAGAAAAAAAATCAAATCCGCTATATTATGCCCCGAGATCCTAATCTTTGGTGCTGGTGCGTGTGTTGACCAATGAAAAGCGGATTTGATTTTTTTTCTCCCAAATTGATTTTTTTTTTCTTCTTCGTTAAAGCGGGCCCTTAAGGAGCTCGATCATTCAGAAAACGTTTCAGCCAAAAAAAGGTATACCTTTATCGCAGCACATACCGCCATCTATAGATCATCTAGATCACCCGGAAGATTATCTAGATCATCTACTCGAAGATCATCTAAATCCTATATATTTTGCGCAGATATTCTGTGCAAGAGAACGTACGTATCTATACAGATCTCACCCAGTAAAAATGCGCACAAGAGCTGTGTCATACAGATCCCACCCGGCGAACATGATCTAGATCGTACAGATCATGCAGATCATACAAATCGTACAGATCACATAGAAGTAGGAATATAGGTATGCCCCGAAAGACCTACTGTAGGTTATCAAATGATCTGTCAGTGATCTATCAGTGATCTATCAGTGATCTGTCAGTGATCTGTCAGTGATCTATCTGTCCGATAGGTTTTAACCGGCGCAGTCTGGTAGAAATGTTCACGGCACTTTTCGAGTGCCTCAGGTGGAGGCCTCGTCGAGCCAAGGCGAAGTGAACGCACACATATGTGTGTTGTGTGTGTTTGTGTGTGTGTGGAGGCTATCGACTAAGCAGCCCAGGGTAAACAAGCAGCCTTCTATCAAAACAAGCAGCCTTCTACCATGTGCAGTATACCCTATTGATGCAATCCCATAGGACCAGAGCTGTCGGTTGGTGGCGGTATGCCTTATACCGTGTCCTTCCAAGGCAAAAACTAATGAATGTCTTGAATTAGTACGAATTAGTACCAGATATGAAGTAATTAAAACGTGTCCCTCCAGGATGAAAACTAATTAAATGAGTGGAAATTCTTCGAAGTACAGGAACATATATAGGCACATACTTCGTATATATAACGAGGTGTAACCACTACATATGCCACCGGGGGCGCGGGTATACCCCTTCACTGCCCACCCGTACCGTACCAGTCCGGGTGATGAGGGGACCAGTCAGAGCCTCTATAGACTTAACACACTACAGTAGGTCTAGTGTGGGAAGTCCCTCGACGGCTGTCGTAACATACTATTCATAGCTTTAGTATGGGACTTCCTTGACGGCTGTCGTAACGTGCTAGTTCTGGTGTCCTGATATACTAGTCGTAGAGCGAAGAAGTCCTTGACGGCTGCCCTAATACTACTAATAGCACTATTCCGGGAGACCATAGTAATCAGGACTCATCAACTACACAAAAACCTACATGTTCCGGTATTTTTACTAAGCATATTTAGTCCTGATTACTGTGTTCCCCCGAAATGGTTTTATTGTGGGGAGTTTCTTGACGGGTGTCCTAATATACCAGTTTTAGTGTGGGGATGTCCTTGACGGCTGTCCTACATAACACAACTATTAATAGTGTTTATTGCTTTGTGTGGGGAAGTCCTTGAAGGCTCTCCTAATATACCAGTTTTAGTGTGGAGAGTTCCTTTACAGCTGTCCCAATACACCAGTTGACGGCTGTCCTAATATACTGGTTTTAGTGTGGTAAGTTTCTTGACGGATGTCCTTGACGGTGGTATTTGACGGTGGTATTTGACAGCTGCCCTTGACATCTGTCCTTGACGTCTCTAGTTGACGGCTGTCTTTGACGGCTGTCCTCCAAGGGGTAAGAGTGCCGTTAACCATCGCATCATATTTGCACAGAATCGCGCAAATTCCGGCAGATAGATGCTGCTGTTGTGTTCAATATTTTGCTCCCACAACAGCGCTGCCAATTCTCGCGTATTTTCATTTACGCTCGCCTATGTGGGCCCCCTGCACTCCTCCATGACCAATCGACAACACATCAACTTAGAGCAAGAGTAGTAATCCCACCGGCTACAGATAAGGGCACTGGCTCCCCCCCCATCCCTCCATCCCATTATCCTATTTATTATCTTCGCCCTTCTTTTATTTCTCCCTCTTTAGTCGTAACTCAGATCCGGGGTCACTAAGTAGGCTCTTCTCCCCCCTCCCCACTACGGTACTTGCCTTGCATTTTTATCGCGAGAAGACTTCAGCACTTTCTTCCCTCGTCGACTTGCGCCGGATTCCGCCTACCGTATATTGCGATTCTATTTTTACTATTTATGCTTCGAGGAAATTCCGATCAGAGCGTGGGCAGACCACGCTCGCACCAAGCTTATTCCTTGGGGCTGTTCTTATCGAGAAACTTTTTCCCCGAAGTTTCCAATATTTGTTTTCCAAGGAAAACAGAAAAACAACAGGAAAAACAGGAAACATAACATTTCCAAAGCTTGGAAAATCTTCAGAGGGCAAAAGGTTTGGAAGGCTTCGCATTCCAATATTTGGGGGGGGAAAAAAAGGAAAATGTGGAAATACAAAATATTGCCCGAAAAAAACATTGGAAATTTTGGAAATTCGTGGCTCTAATAAGAAGGCCCTTAGACGTTGCCTTTTACCCGTCGTTAAACGAAGACACGGGGAACATGACGTCGTAGGCTAGCGTGGTGTGAGCGTGATTTGCCCTCGCTCCCACCGGCATCTCGTCAAAGTAGTGGTAGTTATAGTGCGAGGCAGGTGTCCGATTTTTGTAACCGGTGGGAGTCGTGCTGTTGCTCCAGCATGGCGCGATTTTTTGGGTTTGGGTTGCTTTTGAGGGACGAGGACGAAGTCCCTGCAGGGGCAAGCGTAACCAAACTAGCCAGAGGTGGAAGCGTTGTTGCAGGAGACGAAACATTGGCGGAACAGCAACTGCTAGGGAGGGAGGTAGCGGCATTCGTGTAAGGTTGTATCGCTATTCGAATACTTCGAAGTACGCAGGTGTATACCCATTATGTGTGTTTTTTCTGTTAGTTTTACGCTTTTGGATGAAAAAAGAGCACAACAAACTATGTTTTACGATACCATGTTTTCCCCTCAACTATGCTGCATATGCTCGAAAACTCGCCCCCCCTGCTCCGTCTCGAAAGGGATGCGTGGTCAATGGTCAAATGACTAAGGCAAGCAACAAATGAGTACGCCCCCCACCCCCCCCCCCCCCCCCCCACCCAAACCAAATTTCCGCCAGGTTTATGCCCTTACAAACGCCCAATTATGGAGAAAGAACTCCGAAATAGTTGATAGTATAAGACATGTTTGGGGTGATTTTGTTTGTGAAAGACAGGGCACCTTCACCTTCATTCTTGTGATGGAATATTTTTCCTTTATTACGTAGGCCATGGAACGGTTCATCGGGTATGTAGCACTTTTATTTCCCTTCAAAATCAGATTTTGACTTGCTATTAGTATAGAGGTCCTTAAGTGACCACCCTAATAAGGCAAAACCTTATTAACATGGTGCACCTCTACCCTACCATGCGTCATAAGCCGATACTAGTATTCATAGATGCTGCACTATACCAGGGTATGCCTTTGTTTTCTCGCTTCGATTTGACTCGACGAGCCATCGCTCTGAAGCATTCCGGGAAGCGACAACACATTGCTGTCAACAAATAACGCGGCGAGTGCAAATCTCGTGCAAAGAGAGATATTTAAAAGTCGACAACAAACAAAAAAAAACTGTCACGGAGAGAGCACCGCCATTTTCTGGGGAGTCAACACTGCCGATGGCACTTTCTTTTATGTTTTGTGTTTTTTCCAATACATGGCTTCTGCAACCACATCGCTCTCGTTTTTTTTTATGTTGTATGTGTCTTCGTTGCGCTTGCCTCTCCTACACCCACGCTGCTGCCTCGTCTTTTCTTTTTTTTTTGCAACTTTTACCGTTGCAGTGCCCGAAATCACACTGCTGTGCGACGATACATGCACCATTGTTTTTGCCCTCGAAGGGCGGTCACTTGAGGAGCTCTAATTTCGGATGGAAATAAAAGTGCTGAAGAACAATCCCATGGCCAAACTATCCAAAAACACAACATATTGCAACACAAGAATATGAAGAAAAAAAAATGGACGATTTTGGGTTAAGGGCCCCGACCATTCAGAAACCATTTTAGCCAAAAAAAGGTATACCCTACACCTCTATCGTAGTACGCGTCCGAAAGTGCCACTATTTTTTACAACTTTTCGAGCGAGTGGATGTCCTGGACGATGTTGTCAGGCAACGATCCGGCGGGGATCTTAACAAAAAAAAAAAAAAAATTACTGGATGTGGAATCGGAAGTGATGTCTAAAAATCTAAATTCTTAAAACGGCAGCCGCCGGAGTCATGACGATGTTCAATCACAGAAAGCAACATACCGCCAAGAATACAACGCACTGCTGTTGACAAGACGGGGCCTTCAAGAAGGCAAAGTGATATGCCTGCCGGCGCAGAGTACGGGTAGTACAAAAGAGAGACTGCTTCGGTATTTTACCGTAGAGAATATTCGATTCGTGCCATACTGGAACGTATACAAAACACTGTCGCACGGATACAAATAATAAAGGTGAAACAACCGGATACAGAGTACAGAGTTCGTCCAGTTGACGGTTGGCACCCCGCACCCACGAGATGCAGATGCGTCGTACAGCGAAGCAACGAAACCATATACCCCTGGTACAGCATATGGCACCAGCCTACTACTAAGAAACCCGGGCTGGTATTCACGGAGAAACGGACACTAAGAGATCCCGGCTGAGATTAACGGGGAAACAAGAATTCCGGAAGCCGCTTTACCGAATACCAGGTAGAATGTAGAACGCACTTTCTTACCAGGTAAATAAGAAAAAAATCCACCAATCTTGTGACATGCCAAGTGTGCTCCTCGTTGCAAAGGGGAAAAGAGATACGTGTGTTGTTGCTATATATCACATTCGTTTGCTGCTCCTTGCCATTCTTCATCGTAGGTGTCCTGTACTGTATGAGATGCGAGGTATTTGCGGTAGGAATCCGGATGTTGCCGACACCAGAGCAAGCTACGCAAACGTGCGTGCAGCGGCGTGAAGGCACCAGCCAATCAAAAGTGACCCCTGCCTTCCTACGGCCACACGGCAGAAGCTTACTGGAGTATACCAGGTAAACGAGCTCAACCTCACATGAGAGTACGGAATTGGAACCTAAAAGTGGCTCGAGGCGCGTACATGACGCCCGATACAAGTGTTAATGGTCACCGTTTTGCGGTTTTGTCAGCACCTTGATGAGTACTTTTCAGCTCAACCTAGCTATTACAGTAGTGCATGCAACCAGCTTCTGCTGCCGTGCATGCGTTCAGTGTTAGTTTAACCGATTGAGTGGCTAATGCTAAACTTTGAATTTATGCGCAGCAAAACGTGGGCAGAAAAAGCAAGGACTCACGTGATAATGTTCTCGAGCCAATCCGGGATGCACAACGATGGCGATAGCAGCAATGCCAGGACCACTCCGTATAGGAGGCGCTGAATGCTCCTCCTCGTCATCATACCCGCCTGGAAAACAAGGAAAGCAACAGCAGTCGCGCAGCATTCGTCGTACGTAGTCAGTAGTAGAGGGCCGCGTGCTTTTACAGTGCAGTTCGACGCAGCAAGTCAACCAGCGCTTTGAGTGTTTTTTTTAACCAATACCACACAGTCTGATCGCGAATATAGTGCTGCTTCGGAAATCAGTCAAGCAGCGAGGTGCATGCCGTCCACCATGTGGAGTACGAGCACTATATTCTTGATCAGACTGTTGCACGCGACAAAGCTAGGACACTTATCATCGTAGTGGCTGGGATGTGCGGGGAGAAAAAAGCTCGAGATGTGCTTACTGTACTGTTGTCCGACCGCACGTCGACCAGCACATATTTGGAGTGCTGATACATGACAAAGCTAGGAAGGGAATGGCTGGGGTAGGCTAAGAGAAGGGGGGGCGATACGGGTTTATACCAGGTACCAGGTACCAGATACGAGTACTGATATCATACGTACAATACTGTACGAATACGTCGTGACCTCGCGTCAGAGTTCTTACTTATGTACAGTATAGCTAGATTGACTACTGCAACGCAAGGCATCAACCTGTGAAAATAAGCAGAAGAAACAAAAGGATGGTGCGCGAACACGCCGAGAGACGACGAGACGGTTCAATTAGCCACCGAGTCTAGCGAGGCCCTCGGGCCGGACCCCACAAGCACACGGTCGCGCATGAAGCTATAGCTTTCCACGTGCAAGGTATGTCGCGCTAGTCTCGAGTCGGGAGCGCATACTACCCGCGTACAACGGTCGCAAGGAACAGGAACGGGACTCACTGCAGAAAGGGCTGGCCCACGGAGCCGCTACTACTCCAGAGGTTCGTACTACTGTAGTCCTGGAATAGCGTAAAAAAGCAGGCGTGTTCTGAGGTGTCGCCTTCCCTCGCCCCGCACACCAAAGCCCAGCGCCCACAGCAAAGTTCACACGGCCGCCGTTAGTTGGAGCTACGATCCATGGCATAGAGGCATATCTTGTCGCCGAGGTCAGCGACTGCGGGGCTGTGTGTGCCTCCGACTCTTCCCCACGGATAATCGAGCAGACTGCGACGTCTTTACTCGTAGTGACACCAAAAACCAAGAACCCAGCGTGTTTCGTACTTCATGTTGTAAACAAGTAGCTAGTACCAGGGCAGGTCGTAACGATCACACTAATAGCGATGTGCGGCCCTCACGCCAGCCAAGAGCACACCAAGGTTGCCGTGGGCGAGCGACGAGACGACGACGAGACCGAGGCTCACCTTCTGGATATTGTGTGGTGTCGTGAGTGTTGAGTGTTGAGTGGTATTGGTGTTGTTGGTGTTTTGTGTTGTAGCCTATACGAGTGCGTCGTAGCGGCGCTGAGAATGAGAATGAATGCTACAGGCAGTAGTTCCTGTTCGGGTGTGGGGCGGCAGACAGGCCAACTTGGTGATTGACGATTGATGATTGATGACTGAGGTGACGCTAAAACCCGTCGACCCAAAAAACGACGCGGTTCAAATATAGATCCGCCGCCTATTTTTGGCTGCAGGCAGACGTCGACGACACGGTGCACTGAACAGTCGTAGAGTCTCCCTCTTGAAGGAGAAGTGAGCAGCTAGGCCGTCAGGCCGCCCAAGTCTTCTCGTTGGTGGCTAATGGCTGGTGCCACGTAACGCGTAACCATGACATCTCGCGCGTTGCGTCGTGCGCAATGCGGCGTGATAATCCAAATGAAACGGTCGAAAACGTTTTAGGTTGTTTGTTGCTGTTCGGGATTCCTGTGTTCTGTGTTCTTGTTGGAATCTTGAGTTTAGACAGCAGGCGAAAGGCGAAGACCTCATTGATAGTTCGTCGTCTAAACATGGAGCATGTAGGGATGCCTGTACGCCCAGGATTCTTTCTCGCTGGTCCCGAAGTACTCTCCGTGTACCCGCTGCTGTTTGATTTGTCGATTTGTCGATTTTTCCAGTAATCCTGACGACGACTTAGGATAGATCTTCCAGCGGTTTTCCGGGAAAATTCGACTCACTGGTAGTATCAGGAGGAATATCGTGGTCCGCAGTCCGGAATGTTCTCGCAATTTTCTCGCTAGATGCGAAAGCGGCGCAGCCGCTTTTTCAACCCGTTTCTGGCCCGTTTTGGGCCCGGGTCGGTGTCAGGGTTAGGGTTAGGGTTAGGGT